>CM052164.1:20621277-20740094 GCA_028455555.1 Augochlorella aurata
CGAATTTTAAGATAGTAGAAAGTTTCTAAATGGATGGAAATCCTTTCAACTTCATAAACTCACCCATTTACTAACTATTGAAGACGCTCCTCGTAAATACCACCCTGTTCATCGTTCACATCATTTTGTCCAAATTTCACACAACTGTTGCAGATAAAAGAAGTACTTTAAGAAAGTAAAAAAAACTAGGTAGAAAATCATTTGAGTTGTTTCCAAACATTTTTCTGTTTGTCTTCTCTACAATTTTTAAGAAAATCAGGCAACTTATGCATGTGAAGAAAGAATTCCTAGGTAGTACAAAATTTCTAGCCACATAGAAAATCTATTAGTAGCCCTCCTAAAGCAATCGTCTCTAACTCCATATTTAGGTTTCAATTTCATTTTCCCAGTGAGATGATTATTGGTGCATAAAAGAGACATCTGGAAAGGACATTTAAAAGAAAAGTTCCCGGCTCTAAAAAAGATCGTAGCTCTGTAGCGGATCGGAGCGTTGTCAAGCGGGTTGGTCGCGCGGTGCAGAGCAGCACGGGACGTGCGAGAACGTCTGTTTCTCGTGGGATATCTCCTGGCCATTTCCGTTTAATTGATCGTCCTGAAACGTTGGCACGTATATGTGCTCCGTGGATCGAAGACGATACCAAAGACGGCGGTTTCAATGGTCAGTGGACGAGCCAATTAGCTCCGTCCCAATGCTCAGGTACACTCTTCTCCCTCGGTCTTCTCCCCCTCAACACCCTCTCCCGGCGACCCTCTTTCTCTCTCTCTCTCTCTCTCTCTCCCTATCTCCCACTTTCTTGGTGTTTCTCTCTCGGATGGCAGTTTCTCTCTCTTCTTCCCGCCCCTGGCCACGGATTCCCGGCCTATATGAGACCTGGAAGGCTTCCGGGCTGAAGCGGGACATTACGGCTCCCTCTCGCATCCTCCCCTTTCCCTCTCCGCCACTGCTCTGCTCTTCCTTTCCCTGCACCCTCTGTTTCCACCGTGGACGGAACACAGAAAACCGAGGTCCTATCTTATCCGCGAAGAAGTTTATAGCCCGGTCGACTCTAATTGGGCGAGAAATCATCGGGCACTCCTTTCCCCCGTTCGCTCTCAATCTCTCTCTTCCTCTCTCGTTTCGCCCCTTCTTCTGCCTTTCTGAAAAAGACGCTCACTAATTCACGATTTCTCGCGTATTATTGCTGGGATCGTGCCACCCTTTTCTCCCGGCCTACTCTCCTCCTCAGCAGACTCGTCTGATTTGTTTCTCCATCGGATCGACGAACTCCTGCCTCGTACTCCGCGTTCACTCGTGTGTTCGAGATAACGGATTTTCCGGCGGAACCTCGTGATCTATGGATCGAACGATATCGCCACCGATGTCTTCGTTATCTTCACCCTCTCGGTTACGAGGACGATAACAGAATACCGAGTGCTAACCTCTTGTGCCGATCACGTCCACGAACTTCGTTCTCGTTTCCTATTCTTTCCAGTTAGACGCCTGCGTCTCTTTAACGAACTTAGAAAATGAACGATACAACGATACTTCGCCGTGGTCGTTCAGGAGATTTAACACTTTAAGATCAGACGTCTTGGCCTGATAGCTTTCTATCAGTTAGTCTTTCTACTATCAATACACATTTTCGACATTAATATGAAATGCGTTTTGTTCTCACTCAGATCTTAGACAATATACCTAACAGCTGATGTCAAGTTGTCTCTAAACAATCAACGATTAACGATTAGGAATTGTTTATCTTCATAATGCTTTTGTTTCAAACGACGTTGAAGGTGTGGCCATTTTTTGCCACGACGACGTTCGATACAACAAAATTCTTCTAGATAGTATAAGGAAGTGACCATTAGACTGCAAATCTCTAGGCAAAATAAAAATTGTTTGCATGAATTGTAAGAAAAGAGATTGATTTCTTCTTTTAACCCCCTGCCGAACTTCGTCCAATTTGACTTATGATACGGATTTCTAGCAATAATTTGTTAAGTATTCTCTTATCAACACTTAAGCCTTCAAGTAAATGTTTCTGCTGTGCGTTGACCAAAGACGATCTAAAGAGCGTAGAAGCCATAGCAGGTTTGTTCACAATAACCATGTTTCTTTCTAGATTATTATTTAAAACAGAAATTATCAAGCTAGCACAGTCATTAATATCCTCTAATTGCTTGGGAATTTCAACCACGCAAATTGTCAAGACACGGTCACTGGATTCAGTAGACAGAATCGAAGAAAATCGATCAGGTCCTGAAAAGACCAGGGTCAGAACAAGCCCAGGCACCGCGTGGAATCGTGCGAAGCGGAATTGCGACAAATGGTGACGGTGTCTTTCCGATTCGAATGCCACCACCAACGCGGCACTGTCGCATTATCCTCTCGGCAGAGCAGGGAGTAGTGGCAAAGGCTCTTGGGACCGGTTGAAACGCGTAGCGAGGAAGGCGCAAAAAGCAGTAAAAGAGGCGAGTTGGGAATCGCGCGCGATTTACCGCGTACGGAACGCGAACGGTGCGCTACGCTCGGCAGGCAATATCTCATTGAGGGAAGGAGGAGGTGACTTTAACGTTGGCCCCACGCTCTTCCCATGAGCAATCGCGGTTGAGACGGGCCTGGACGTGCCCGGTACGAGTAAGATCGTTAATCTTACCGCACCGATCGGTCTCAGATAGTAATTGTTACGTTCTCGTTTCTCGTGGCTGACTGCCTGAATGTGTCCGACGATCCCACCTCCAGCTTCTCTCTTCTCTCTCCTCTTTTAGCCTCGTCTCTCTCACCTTTTTTCCGGCAGTGATCGCCTCCTCCTTTCCTCGGCTGCTCGCCTTCTCTGGTCCGTTTCCCGCTCGCGCGTTCTCCGCGCCGTGCCGCTTTACTCGTTCGTTCAAATCCCTTGTTCTTTCTTTTACGGTGGGAGTGCCGAACGATTCTCACCCACCACCGGTGTTAATGCCTTTGGCAAGTTTGTTCGCATTACAATAACCTCGGTCTTTCCCTCTCAGTCCTCCCGGCGCTGCTCTGTTTCGCGTCGCGCCACTACGCTTGGCTCGCGGACAACCCTATCGGCTGCCCTTTCGTACGCCTCTACGATGTTAACGGCTTCCTTTTCTCGCCTGATCCCCGTTCTGCCATCACTCCGACGGGGCGTGACTTCGTAATCTCGCATACACAGACCCCTTCACCTTTTCTCATCACACGCAACCCTCTCCAAACTAACAACCACCCTCGATCAACCCTCGTAAACGTAATCAAAGAATCCTCGCAGAAAACACTACGAGCGTCGTCAGATTTTTCTGCAGATATGGAATGCTTCTGAACTTCGCATTATTAAAAAGACTTAATTTTTTGTTGCACAGTGAGAAGAACAATATTCATACAAAAGTAATAAATTACAGTAAACACTCATATTTGCCTACCATATCTGATAGTTGTCAAAGATATGGAACATATCAACATTTAATGGTAGTTGACAGGTCAATTTATGCAATGGCTTAATTAATTTTTTCTTTTGCGAGTCTCATAATGAACACTGCTATAAAACGCGGTTTAAATCTCCGCTTTCATAATTGCATTTGCATTTTGCGAGCTTGATTATGCCTATCCTAGCTAAAACACCGCTAAAGTATAGTGGTCAGCTCTCATTCTGTGCCAAGTGACTATGAACTCTCTCCCCAGGTTTTTGTGAGTATGCCAGGGAACCACGGAGTCGGCATGAAAGCTTCGAAAGTCGTGTTACCTTTGAAAGGTTCCTGTTTTTTTAACAATTCGTTAGTACATGCTTCCATTCTTTTCTTGAAAGTAGCAAAAACATCGACGTAGTATAAGCAGAAGTGCGAGTGAACAGCACTTCTTGTAGCACGATCAGTCTCTTCATTCCAATCGACATTGCGGTGGGAGCCAAAGAGTTTCATAAAGTTATTATCAGGATTTTGATGTTTGATTTTCGTTTGTTGTTAATTATGATTAGTACACGTTTACTCTTCCGGCTCTTGAAGTTGTATCCATTTGTTGCGTATCTGTGTATTGTATCACCATTGCGCATCAATATGGTCCAACCAATGCTTCATCGTTTTGCATACATATGCACGAATACAATGATACGATACCATGATATAAGACAATTGGATACCGGGCTTTAGACACTCCAATCCTTAGGCTAGGCGTTTGAAAATGCTTCAGAATATGAACTGTTTTAGAATAATAGATCCAATCTCCTTGTTCGCATAACGAAGATGTTTAGAGATTTGTGTAGAATTTCTGTCTTTTATTCAGTATCAACGTAATTACAGTTCGGACATTGAAGCTTGATTATAGGTAGGGACAGTGCTTTTATCATTTCTTTTTAAGGCTAGCAGTTCTCTATTAAAATTTGGAATTTTTTTTCCTTCCAAAGCCTGACACCTTAAAAGATGAAACTAATAATCAGCGATCTCCTTTTGAAGAACCTTATATTTTACACTAAACCGTACGATTTTATCAATTTTAATGTACTTTTCAACTTTATAAAACGTTGATCATGATAATAATATTTGCGACTCCTCATGCAAGATCAAGATTTCCGTCAGCAGTGTTAACCGTTTTGTTGTAATCTAATTTACTGTAACAATCTGTAGTCTGATTTTGAAAAATGGAACATTAAGACTCAGTTCAAGATCAAATCCTCAACATCGACTGTCAAATAAGATTAATTTACCAAGCATTTAAACAGAATTAGCTGCGAGGTGGCAAAAGAAATGAAAGAATCTCAACTTATGTTTGTGTTAACTTCAAACTGCCTGAAAAAAAACTGCCTCGCGATTTTAATTTGGCACCATTGCGGTAATTTATCAATTTGCGTCGCTACCAACGCAATGATCGAAGAAACGTCGAGAAAATGCACCGGTGTGCAGGGCCTGAAATACCGTGGGAGCAGAAGCCTAGACAGATGACAAGAATTACCGGAGAGTGTCCGACAAGTTTGTTTCAATTACAACGGGGTCCTCGTCGTTTCTCGCCTCACAGGTCCGCTGGCCTCCTCGTTTCGCCTCTTCCTCTCTTCCTCGCCGTGTTCCCTACCGTGTGCACATCTTGGGGCCTGGGCCCCGTCCCGGGCCCGGACGTGGTTATAAATTTGGTAGCCGCGTTAACCGGTGACGGGGACCACGATATCCGAAATGTCGGTGGATCCGGTGTTTTCGTGCTCTCCGCCAACGACCGATTCCACCCGTGCCCCGAAAGAGTGTCGTCCGAGAGAAAACCAGTTTCGCAGTCGCGCGGATTCCTTATTTGCGGACCCGACGAAACCGTAGATTCGAGTTAATCGTCGATGAGCCTTCTCCCCGTGACCCCCCCTTCTCCCCTCGACAACGTCCCACTCCCGCAGACGTTCGCCAAATTGCGAATTGCCTGTCGAAAGTCTGCGGAAACAGAGATGTTCGACAGATTCGAAGTCGACAGCGAGATTTCGGGATATAGGTGGTTCTACAGGATTAATAACGAAAAAAGGGTTTAGGTGAAAGATCATTTCTCACAGTTCTGCAAACGTTTCACTCTCGTAGACTTTTGTTAAACTGCCTCGCCGAAACAGCGATGTAAATTGATGTTCAGAGGCAGATATTCGAAGGATTCTGGATCTAGGGGGGAAGGGATCGATAGATCTTTACGATATCTATCTATAGACTGCACAAGATCATTTTCCAAAATTCTGTGTGTTTCGAATCAAAGGAAACCGATTTACGGATCCAAGGTAAGAATTTCGGACCTGGATTACTCACTAAGGGTCGATGAATCTTCGAAAAATTCGTGAATACTTTGCAAACGATCGTGTTCCAAAATCCTGGGAATGCTTCGCTCTCGTAGACGTTCTCCATAGTACTGTCTGTCGGAAATGGACAGCAACGAAGACCTACGTTCGGTGGTAGACTAGAAGGGTCGAGGATGCAGGAGAATCGCCGTGAAAGGGTTGATGAATGGTCAGGCCGTATATAGATTGTAAAAGATCATTTTTCAAAGCCGTGTGTGTGTGGATATTTACAAACGAATTCATTTAAATAAGAGTCACTGTTAACAGAGTTCGGTTACAGTATTATCGTCTGGACACCTACTCCTACCTACGCAGCAGCGTCTAGGCAAATACATGATGAGGATCCGCGCGGCGTAACGATTCGGCCGGGACTAGTTCCGAACAGGTTTGTTCCGGGGCGTTGATTCGTCCGCGACGTTGTTAATTACCTATCTAAATGCCTGCGGTTCCGGCGAGAACATTCGAAGGTGCTTCTAAACCAAGCGAACTTTCGCCGTTTCATCAAACATGCTGCATAATGCTCGACTCAACGAATGTCCGAGTCACACGACTTCTCGCCGATTCGTCGTTGTTCTTGTTTCGTAACAAGCACGAATTTGATCAAACTGGCGGACGATCGAGCATTCGTCTGATCCGAACACACCGTAACACCACCGGATGCCGCGCTGGAGCATTACACAAACGATCTTCGCAGCACTTAGCGTAACCTTAATTGTAATAAATGGACCGTAATCGTAGTAAATAGCTTCCTAGGTGCTAGGGGACGTTATCCGCCGACATTGCTGGTTGGCCGGCGACGGAGAAAGTGGGAGACATTAAGCAAACAAGAGGACGGGTCTCCTGAATGGGATTCCGACGCACCGATCAGTCCAGCTCGAATTCCAGGATCGGGCCCGGGCTCCGAGTGCCGAATCCTCGGGGTTCACGATCGATCTACAGGTTTCGCCAGACACTGAAACGTTCTCTCGCTCTCGTCACCGTTCGAGGATTTTTGTAGACACACCGCGCGAATCACAAGGATCGGTGGAACACCACCTTGGACGTTTTCAGCGATCGTGCTTGGTCAACTCGAGGGGCTGCTGGTCCGTCCAGTGGTCCCTCCAGGCGACGGTGGGCGAGGAGGGCACGTCCTGGTCCGTGTCCTGCACGTCGATCTCCTCGTCCTCTTCCTCGTCCTCCGGCCTCTCGAACTCGCCGTTGTTCGCCAGTTCCGAGGAGCCGATCCCGGGCCCCGAACTGGGCCCGTGCCTCTGCTGCTCGTACGCGGGACTCGTTGGCCTGGGCAGGCTCGGCGAATCCTCACCAACCAGCTGGCTGATCATCCTGAACGCGCTCGGCTTCCTCTCCGGTTGCTTCACAACCGGCTCGACCCTGTCGATCCTCTCGGTCCTGTCCGAAGCCTCCCTCGACGAGGAGTTGGTTACCACCGCCCTGAACGCGCTACTTTCGCCGCCCATGCCGGCGATGGAGCAGCTTGACGCACGGCAGAGTTCTATACCGGATGCGGACTGCGGCTGCGGCTGCGGCGGCTGTTGCTGCTGCGGCTGCGGTGGTGGCGGCGGCGGTGGTGAACGCTTTAAGAGGTTCATGCGCTGATGACGCCGCCACTTTGCCCGTCTGTTGGAAAACCAAACCTAAGAGTCACGAGTTAGGTCGTTAGAACGCTCGTGATCAAAGTCGACTATGGTTCGAGGGCTCGGCGCGCTCCGAAAAGAAGGCCTGTCTCTTGCAGTAGCAAGGATCTTTCTTTTAGACTCCTTGTCCAACCGTGCTTCTTGTCTTGCTGCAATCATAGGCTAGAGAACTAGTGGCGAAGACAGGCCCTCGTGGAGACGCACCAGTCCTGCGACAAACATATCTGCGATGCAATTGATCCCCACCTGTACACGAGCTTCCGACAACGAGGTCTTCGAGGCCAGACGCTCCCGCGTCGACACGCAGGGGTAGTGCGATCTCTCGAACTCCTTCTCCAGCTCCTCCAGCTGCTCGGAGCTGAAGGTGGTGCGGTTCCGTCGGAACTTGGGCTGCTCCGACCCGTCCACGCTACCGTCATCACCGTCACCGTCTGCGTACAGAAATAACCAGGCTTTTTCTACTACTATCATCTAGGGAGCAGCGATCATTGCCCCGAGCAGAGCTAACTTTGCTCCGCAAACTTCCAAAGCGGTAGAGTGTAGAAGTAGAAGGTTGCTTTGTTGATCTTAGTTCCTTACTCTATAGTCTTTTTACGACAATAATGATTCGAGTTTCTTTGTATTTAGTAACTTTCAAGAAGGAAGGGACAGTTTGGGAACACAAAATTTAGGAAACGGAGAGAAATTACGAATAGATTATAATATATATTTAGCTAATTCCCCGTGCTTAAATCGGAAACTGGTGATGCTCGTTCTAGCGTTAAAATGCATTGACAGCAAGATTAAAAGATTAGAATTAACTTGGATCAGTAGGATTAGTAAGATTAGAATTAAGAAGGAAGGGACGTGTGGAAATGCTCGTTGAAACAGAATGAGCAATTTATACTACTTAGGACGATTGCAGACGTTTATAGTACACAGTGTTCTGCATTGATGTCTGCTCTAGATAATTCATTAATATAGCGATCGCATGAACTACTATGTACAGCCGCTGCAGAAAATTACTTGTAAACCTTTTAGAGCTGACTAAACTAAGAAGGTATAGTAGGAGGAATATCTACTCTTAATATTATTTTTATCACTTTATATTATGTCTGCATTATACGAATGTCATTCGAATTATATTCTCGCCGGTACTGCATTCGGACTATATATTGAAAGCTTTAATCAAATTGGCATTCTGTTGTTAGTTCCAACACCGTGTCTACTGAATTACGAGCATAAGATACTTGAAAGGAAAAAAAAAATGTGGAGGAGAAGTAAATCGAGCAAAAGGCTTCTGGAGTATGGTTTATACACGAAGACTATAGACCAAGTACGCGTGCTTCAGAATTACGAGTTGCGCTGTTCCGCCGTTGTAATTGCACTCTATCGACTCACTTATTATTGTATTACTATATTATAGGGCTTTCACTCGCCTTCCCTTCGGCTGGCAAGACAGAGGAGTAAGCGTCGCCAGTCAATGAAACGGTCACAAAATCATATTGATCCGTTCTGCTAGATGTTATTGGCTCAAAGCTGGTTGGTTTCGCGTCTTGACAGTAAACGTGACGGTTCTACCGTCGAGTACTTACACTCTCCTCCAAAGGTATTAGGACACCTGCAGAAGATTCTAATTTCTTAAACCGATTTCAAAATTAATTATATAAAACTGTAGAAGGAAACACATACATATGTGCCACACCCTGCATTTATTTTATATAATGATAAAAGTAAGATCACATTTATAAAAGAAAGTTAATATTTTTTCTGTCTATGAATCCGCTGTTTTTTAATTACTTGTTGAACTAATTTCGGCATCCGTTTTTATTCGCATTTTTAATTTTAAGAAATCATATCGTATGAAATCAAGTTAGCATACGTTTTCAATGAACAAAATGCAATAAATTGGTAAATTAATAACATAAGTGACAAACACTTCTAACTGAATAGTGTACTTTCGACAATATACGATGTCATAAAACTCGCAGGCATTACCTAAACTGAATGAAAAATCAGAGTTTCTATTATTAAATATATAGCTGTCCTAATTCTTTTGAAGGGTGTGCACATATGAAGACGTAACTACATCGTGAAGTAACTAAAAATATAGCTAGGAAAATTACATTATACGAGATGTCTCGTTCACAGTTTCGAAGGGCTTCAAGTGACAAAACAAATGCAGGCCATGATCTCCAAGCTAGATTAAAGAGTATGCTTCGAAAGTTATTAAACGCGTTTATCATTCCTCCGAGGTGGAATTTTCAAACTACAAGCTTCTCAATACATAATGAACAACGACTTTCTATTCGAGACCATGAAATATATTTCTCGTGATTTTAAAACGGAGTACAGGTTACGTGCTCGCTGATTTGAACTACACTGTCGGTGGGAAATTTAACATTCACCACAATGATTTACGAGAAATAGAGAGCTTGTTCAGGGATGTACAGGTTCAATAATTGCTTCTAGAAGTATCTCGCAACTAGTCTTGAACTTTCAGCGTTTAGTAACGCAGTATATAGTTACATAATTCGAGTTTGCAGTTAGTACCATTGATTCTTTGATACTCGGTCCTATTTTACTAATAATCTGCACGATTTAATTCGTACGCATTTTCTGATAATTCAGAGTGGATCATTTTAGGCAGGAGCTAGCAGGACAAATGGATTTTCTTTCCTTTCTACTCTCATAGCCTACAACAATCCACAGTAACGGATAACGGCGTGACGCCAATTTTTCAGAACTTTGATAGTTTTTAAACTCTTTATAGTTTTCGAATATCTTATGAATAAAACAATTACAATTCTATTTTAAAGCACATCATCATTTTCCTCGGGGCGTTAATAAACTAAATTATAAAATAGTATAAACATCGCAGTAATTTTGAGTAGATGGTTTATACCTTCTTTTATTAAACCATCTACTCAAAATTATTGCGATGTTTATACTATTTTATGATTTGTCAGGTCATATTTGTTACAAGTATACGAAATTTGCAATTCAACTCATAACATATAACACTGCAGATTTCTGTGCGAAATCAAAATTATCTATGTATATCACTTGCAAGACACAGGTGTTAGGTAGTTTCCATTTTCTTTTAATAATTCTGATGTTCTTGCTATTGTTTTTATTCACTTACTCATTTCTGTAATAAATGCATATCGGTTATCTGACAGTTTTTACAATTCGAATAAGTTGCACAGAATGTAAAACTATTTTCTACACTTTCGAAATATTTCAACTGTTCTATACTTTATCTACGAATTTTTATCACAAACACATAAGATAATATTACAAACAAGATCTACAGGCAAGCACAAATACAGTTCTTCGAGTTTAGTTCATGCAAAAAGTAACTGAGAATCAAGTGTAATTGCAACGATCGGAAGCATACTCTGTTTTCCAAGTATAATACTCGTTCCCATTAGCTCGCTTCGCAATGTCTGTACCCTCATATATTACAAACAAGGTTTAAAAAAGTCGCATTATTCGCTCGCCCAACTCGCTCACTTGGAATACGTTTCCACTAAACTCATGTTATACAACAAATATATATTTATAAAGAGTAGCCATTGTCATGAGATATTCTACAAAATGTGATTATATGACCCATAGACTTATTCCATAAAATGTCATTAAAATCTCAGAGGGATAGCTGTAGGGTTCCGTTGTATCTATTTCGAAAGTGACTCTCCTAACAGTTCATACAATACATACCAAAAATGATACACATATTTTTATTATAAAGAGACAACTAAGTGTGTAAGGAGTTAACTATGTATTGTTCGTGCGTTGCTCTTTCCACGTATCGAATGAAATTAGCAAGAGTTCACGTCATTTCCACTTCATGTCGTGGAAACTTATTCTGTTATTGGGAGAGTACTGTACTCGCTGAGCATCGAACTTTGAAAACCTGAGTCAGCGACGGGTTCGAGGAACCGTAAGATAAGAAGTAAAGAGGATCAATGATCACCTTGCAGGTATCCCCGAGCCATCGCGTCGGCGTGCAGGGAGTGGTCCGCGGTGCCAGCGGCCGATGCAGAGGCGGCTGCAGCTGCAGCTGCGGCGGCTCCCGGGCTCAAGGACGGGGGCAGCAGGAGAGCGGAAGCCGCGCCGGAGATTCCGGTAGCCAACGGCGGCAATATCCAAGGGTGACCCGCCGCCCCCGGTGCCGGCCAGCTCGCCGGCAAATGGTGGCTGGTCCTCGGGTGTTGATGGGCGCTGTTGAAGTACGGGTGTGGACGCGCCGCGTACAAACCGTACCCGGCCGCCCTCGCGAATTCCGCAGCCGCCCTCTCCGCTGCTCTATTACGTAGGATCCGATTGATGCTGCTCACCGATGGCGCCGTCGAGTTGCTACACACACCTGAAACCAGCAAACCCGACTCCTTCTCTCAACGATCTACTCCGAGACCTTCTCCAGATCGTGCGATCTCTTCAAACACAATTATCTTTCCTACCGTGTCATTTGAATCGTAAGTAATGCAATTTTGCTTTCATATCTTTCAAAGATGACGTATAACATCATAATCATGACCATTGATGGTTTGCGTATACATGTATAATGTTAGGTAGAAGCTGATTTCGTAAAACGCAATGGAGACGTTGACTTCATTTGTTGTTTGAATTAAATGGTGCATGCTGATTAGCTTGAAAGCTAACTGAAAGAAATCATGCGATACATTGCCTATGCGCTAGTCGTTATAAGGAAAAGAAGGGTTTCCAACAATAGCGAAATTGATTTTTTGCTATCACGGTTGTTCTCAACGAATTAAATAACATTTACTCGAACCAGTATTTACATTGTACATAGTAACAGAGAGCTCTATCCAAGCGTTGGAGCTAATTCTGTAATAACTCCGTTTACAGGAAACTTTGTTGCGCGAACAATGGTCGAACGCGAAACGTGATTTATACAACGGTTGCATTGAATAAGCGTTACAAGCGTTGGGTTGCTTCGAGTTCAAAAGTCAGTTCAGAATGATCGTAGCGATTCTTTTTGCAAGGAAAAGGAATCCGGCACGTTCCCGAAGACAGATCAAAGAATGCAGTCCGGTCCGCGTTACCAGGCTCGTTTTAAGAAAGCGTTTCCTGTGCCAGATAAAGTAGACTCGAGCTCTAGCGAGGACTTTTGAAACCACGCCGATACGCATGGCATCCGGTTCTTTCTGCGTTTGGGCCTGCTCTTGATTTTCATGTAAATGTCGCACGGATGGCGCTACCTGAATGCCCTGAAGGAGAAAGTTGGTGCGACCGGATGAATTTTGATAATTAACCGGGAGAATTACGAACGGGTATATGTCCCGGCGCGTTTGAAAGAACGCATTTGAAAAGAACGTAAAGTGTGTCGACGGACAAGACCGCGGAGCTTCTTCATTCCATAGCGCGATTGTACACCTGCAAGACGTACAAACTACGCGACCACCAACATAATTGCTCGCTGGTTTGCGCCGATTATAAGCGGGTGAATTCGCAACGGGTCGCTCGGAGCGCGACTTCCTAGCGTTCCGCAGTTTTCTGCATCATTTCAACTCGTTTGTAGCACGCTTTTCTTAAAAGTCGGACATCTCTGATTAGATCCGAAGCATTCCCTCTCGCTTTTAAAACACTTGCATCCGCAAGCGGATTAATCCGCGCGTGATGATTATCAACTATCACTTATTGCGGAATTGTCGAAATGATGGTATGACTTTGTTGTGATGCAAGCGTAGTATCTACGTGGTGATAGTTAACTAATATAGTAACTAATTTTAAAAATAGTCAACTAACGATCAACGTATGCACGTAAATGGATTAACTTCGGACTTAGACGTAAGAATTGGTGCTTCGCTTAAAAGACACGATTGCTGGATGGTTGGAAACGCTTTTACCTCACGTTTTGATGAAGGACGTAATTGTTGGAAACATTTCTTCCCAATGATCAAACGAGAGACATGATTTTAACTATTTGTTTAATAAAAATGAATAACAGGAATTAACTTCGTGCAGTATACATGAAATGGGAATATTTTTAGGCGATCTTCTGAACATGCATTCATTCACAAATCAAGATGCACAATGCACACTTTAAACTACGGATTTTTGTGTAAGATTCTATTTTCCTAGATCATTTCTCCAAATTCACAATGAAAAAGTAGTAAACTCATGCATCAGCTAAAGATTTCTTCCGACCCAGACATTTCAGCCGAATTTAACAGTAGGTTTACGGACACTGAAAGGAACTACTTGATGCTTAACAGTTTTGATTGTAATATTTCTGCCAAGTAATATATTTATTGAATGAATAAATGTATCTTTGGAAGCTTGATAATCGCAAATTATAAAATTTATAATCATTTGACAAGTTCCGTAAACCTCGTTGGTTAAGAACACTGTTTCATTCACGTCAAAGATTTTGTATTCGGCCATTGATTCTTCTAATTAGATCAGAAAATTTCAATCTTGCCTACAGATCCACAATTCATATTCAGATCCATAATTCCAGGTCGTTCCAGGAGGGGGAAATCGAAATTTGCAAAATGTTGCTAATGATTCCGTATCAAGCAGCAACGACTCGCAAATTCGAAGCGTAAGAATCGAGAATTTGCTTACCTTCGGAGATGAGTCTCTCCCGGATCTCCCACGCGAAGATAGTCGGGTTTTCCCTCTTGTACTGCTCGATCTTGGCGACAACGGCCGGCGTCGCGACTTTTGGCTTGCTGCCACCGATTACGCCCGACGGGCGTAGCGTACCTGGAACACGATAGAACGAGCTTCAAGGACAAGGTGCTTTGGTAACACTGACGGTGCGGTGTTCGCCGATAAAGTCGCTCGTAAACGCCGATGCTGGGCCACGTTTATATGCCTCGTGCCGCATTCGAGCCGAGCCCGCATAATTTCGGAAAATCACGCGACCATCGGGTATCTCAGCCTAATGACAACGTCCCCGCGGCTCGGACGAATATGGTCTGTCAAATGGCGCTTATAAATGTGCCCCGAGCATACCAGCAGGATCGCATACCCTCAGAAACTGCCGCCTCGACCGTGCAAACGTTCTCATAGTCTGCTGTCCTCTGCGCCAAATTTACTTCACAAATATTAACCTTGCATTCCATCATTGTTAATCTTTATTGCAGAGGAAAATCGAAGTTTGTTTGAATGATCTTAGCAAATATATTTTTCGCTGGATACGCTTCAATTTCTTCAGATAGGAGGAGCGATCAAGTCAACACGTTCACTACCGCAACTGGATAGCAAGTCACAACCGAGTAACGAAACTGGGAAGTTAAAATTAATAGGAGCGATTGTTTCTTTAACTTTCCAGCATGCTGCGGATCATAATAAAATTTAGTCTGATCGAGTGTGTGATTATACTAGTTCCTTTTGATCAAACTGTAGTGCCATCCATAAATCACCAGTGTGATGGTGAATGTGTTAACGAAACATAGTTTGCGCGTTGATGCGTAAAAAGGGTTTATACAGCACACTAAAGAAGTACTGCTTCCTAATGCAGTATATTTCAAATGTTCGACAAAAGACAAACAAAACATTATATAAAAGAAGATGGCCTTTAATCAGGTCATAAAAGCGTAGAATAATTTATATGTACATATATACTTTAGAAGTCCATGTATGTGTAATTGCAGTTCATAACGTGTTCGCTGCTGACGAGGAGTCTGATCATGATTAGCTGCTTCTACTTATTTCTGTCTGTAGGAAACCTCGCTTCGGTAAGTGCATTATTTATTGTACAACGCAGAACATTTTGCCAGAGTTAAAAGATTGGATGAATCCTCTACAGAAGTAATGTGGATAACAGTTTAACTATTAAGAATATTAACTATTAACCGTTTACGTTAGAACAACGTGCCACGCACGCTCTTTTCTGGATCGTTTTTTTTTTTTCGAATTAGAAAACAAGAAAAATATATATTTAGTTCGCTGTACTATTACATATGCTTTCAAATATAAACACGGAAAATATATGCAACATGCAAAATAAAAAATATACTTTTAAGATGACCTAATCATTACATCCACAGTCATCCACAGTCTAGTAATTACTCCCACTTTGGTATCATAACAATTGTAATACTGTAATAATGTGTATTACTATTTGTATTTGCTAATATAATAATGGTAATGTAATGATACCGGTTCTGAATTTGTGCTTAAACATACTTTGAAAATTATAATGAAATAGGCAAAACGAAAATTTCTGTAAGGGTATTTTCTAATTCGGCAGAAGTCTCTGGTTATAATAAAACTAACGATAGAAAAAGGACAAAGGCCATCTGCGTGGCATTTTCCACGGATCGCCTCCATTTTTGCAGCGAGCGATTAAATAATCTTCCATCGAATGGAAAAATGGAGGTGGAGGCTGTTTTGCAGGAGCTTACGAGTTTCGAGAGCCAGTGTCGATTACCTAGTCGGAAGCGGCCCGAGGCGGTGCTCTCGTGCCGGTAGGCGAGAGAAACGTAACGAGGCAGCATGGCAGCCGGGGACATGGTATCGGAAACGTTACACGCGCGTCTATTCCCCGATCGGTTCATATTTGATATCTCTGATTATCGCAGGCTATCGCATGCCGGTATCGTTTCACGCGCTAAGCTTCTAATGACTGCGCCGTGAGTCCGCCCAGACACGATAGGATTAGTATCCGATGTCGAGAGCGCCTATGCTCCCCGGGATTTCAATGCAGGCCGAGAGAGCTGTATCGTTTTGTGTCTCCATATTGCCAACACGAAACTTGCCACGAGGATCCTCTTCCTTACCCCGAACGGCCAAGTATCGGGTTCGCTACCCTCGTTCATCTTCGCTGAAACCACAATAGATGCCCAGCTGCCTCTTCTCTTCGTACGGTCTTTCGCGTTCCGATTTTTTCGTGTCTCTCCAACCTCTCTCGTAAACACGTCCCACAAGCTCGTACGGACACTTTGCTCTTACACCAATTACGCGCCTCGTACATGGATTCATTACGGTATCCTGTCTCTCGATGTTATTCTACCGATGTATTCGAATATCGAACAAAAAATGTAGAAGGGATACGAGGGCACCTACCTCGTCATCCGTGCTTTTTCGAATACATTCGATAGAACAGATCAAGTGTCGACCAGAACAAGAAGAAGTAATTTAAACGCTCTTATGAATAGACTGCAGATCTTTATGAAAAATCAAAATTATCTAAGTTAATTCTAAGTAATACAAGTTAAGTGGAAATGTCTTTCTTCCTTTTTCTGTAATATTAGTAAGTTGAACATAATATGAACAGAATGTTGAAGATAATTCATTAATTCTTCTAATGCCTTCACAGTTTTGTATTTCACAAACGTATAAAATCCGCAGTCTCTTATGAATATGCTCTTGCACTTTGTGAGAGCACTTTTGCAACTATTTTAATCTGTCCGTGCAATGTAATATTTCGTTTCATATTCTAATAAGAGGATACGCTACATGTAACATGAAGATGATTTACCAATACTAATGCTAGTAGCGAACATATTATACAAATAGTCTTATACATATATTCTTGCGATGTTTATAGATCGTTGCATGCAATCACTGAAAAATCCTTTTAATCTGTTTCTTTTAATTTGTTTTGGCATTTTATTAGAGGATGTGCTGTACGTAACGACACACAATACGCAAATTACCCCGGATAATTGTTCTTTGACATTCAGAATCTTTTTAAGACGTCAGTTTGTTAATGTTGAAGTTTTAAGTTTTATTTTTTATTATTTTATTTTTATTATTATTTTCTTAATAGGTATCTACATTTCAAAAAGTCTAAAAAAATTATCAATATTTACGACCACATGTAATTTTAGAATTAATACAAAACTGGTTTCTTCCACTTTGGGATGTCTTTAGGACGTCTTAAAGACGTTCAGTTTATGTCGTAAGATGTTTAAACCGAAAATCGATGACAAACGGACGACCTTAAGACGTTATATACTATTTGAGATGAAGAAAAATTACCAACACAAACGCTGACAGATAACATGCTTAAATAGTTAAGATAATATGCTCTTGCAATTTTCATAGGGCGTTACATACAGTAACTAAGGGGCTATAATTTTCTTTTTCCACGACATAGTACTTTATTTTGGTCTTTTGCAAAAGAACGTGTTCCATTTAATGCGCTATACGTAACTATGGAAAGCTGTAACCAGTAGTGAATACGAAATGATATACGAGTAAAAATTCTCCGTAACAAAAGTTTCTTTTCAAAGAGAATATAGACCAAAATGGAGTCCAATGGCCAATACTCAGAATGGAGACTAATAATAGCTATCTCAGAGAACCCGTGCAGTCGAATTAAATTCAGTCAGAAAATCAAACTTCACTTTCTAATCGCGAGGGTAACAAAACGGTTTCAGAGCGACATGTGTCGAATCGTCCGCAAGAATTTGTTTCGGGCGCTGCACGTCCCGGTTATCATTGATTTTACTACTTCACCCCCGATGTTAGTGGCGGAAAGTCTCCCCTGGGAAAACTGTCGCGAAGCATGGGTGGCACGGCTGCATAATACAGAACCGTTGGGACACGGTTCATGAAATGACATGCCGACGATTATGCGCTGCTGACGTGCACGCGTTACGTGAATAAGCTCGTGCGAAGACCGGCGAACGCAGCCATGATGCAGTAGTATAATACGTAAAAATTGCACCGCTTTGACCCTCGCCACGACGTCTGGCTCGTTTCGATCCGTTCCCTTCGGGGGAACGAGCAATCGAACCGCGTTACGTCACGAAGAATAAACGTTGTCAATCTGATGAATTTCAAACGCGAATGATCGTGCGCGCGGAAAAAGATGACGGCTAGGCAGGTGTTCTGGCTACACTGAATCGGAATAACAAGATCCTCGAGAAGATGTAATTTCCGTGTCAGAATCCGACGAGGATGTCGTAGAAAAACCGTTGTACTATTTGCGGATGCAAATGCGAATCGATAGAAAAATGCTAATGTTTCTGGTTCGCATTTGTAGTCGGTTATGATAACTGGACTGCGGTTCTTTATGCAAATCCTGGGCTTCGTAGATTCGAACTCATTGGAATATTTGTTTTCTTGGAAGCAGATCCGTGCATCTAATCCAAAACCAAGAGATGTCGGTTCATTTTTCATTTGCTGAACACGCAAGATTCGATGAAATCTAAACCAGTTTTGTTTCGCAGTTGTTGGTTGGACAAAGTAAAATTATCAATTTACACAATTGTTTCTGCTTGATCCGTCTGTGTTATTGGAATGATCCTTACGTGGAACGATTCTGTAGACTCTCCCGAATATCTCCCGTGTCTCAATTTATTCTGAGATAAAGCAAGAAAGCTGAGAATAAATTTCTCAGAAACTAATGGTGTTGATAAGGAGAAACAACTTTCAGATTCCCATGAAACTTATTAGTAAAGCGTGGACTTTGTGCGTTTACATCAAAGGTATTTAATAGTTCCGTTGCTTTATTTTATCCGCAGTCTACTTATTGGAATATACAAGAATCGCCTGCCATTGTTTGAAAAGTACAGCTAGCGTTGGACAAAATCGGAAAGTGCCTCTAATTTCCAGTAATTGCATCGATCGGGAAGACGGTGTTCAAGGCGGTTCGCAAGAAACAAAGGCGAACTCGGTTCGAAGGAAGGTCAGAGCCGAGATAAAGGACGCATCAGTTGAAATGCGTGTCCCAGAGGCGATTGCGGCTCCGGCCGGACTCGCTTGAATCACGGGAGAGTCCTCGAAACGAACACGGTGTTGGCAAGGTAATGGAAACCAGAGGCGCAGGCAGACTTGAGCAATTATCGGTCGTTACGTACTATTATTAATAACAATAATGACGGCTAAAGTCGGCAGGGTATCGCGTGCGCTCCCACGGGTGAAGTGCGTGCCGGGTATAAACGATGTACCCGGCTAATAGGTATCCATGCCTCGAGCAAAAATTCCTTGCCCCGACTCGACGTATCTCTCCTCTCCTCTATCGAGTGCCTGTCCGTCTTCTTATCTCCCCCCGCCTGCCTCTCTTTACTTTTCTGCATTTTACTCCGTGTGCACGTGTGCACGTCGATCCACTCGCGAACAGAAAACACTTAGAAGTAAGAAAAAGTGGAGGTTTCGATAAAAGAAGCTGCTGTTGAACTCGGCGATTCTATTGCCCAGGATGTTCGACAAGCTGTAGCCCGTAATGAATAATAGTTTGATGCAGCGCGTTTTTGATAGCAAGTCGTCTGTCGTCGTGTCACGCGGATGGGGGTGCGTGCAGGTAATCGTTATCCGTGGTGCACAACGATGCTATGACGGGCAATTGTGTTCGCAGCCGATGCAGTATGCGGAAACCTGATTGGCTTCGCCAACGATAGATATCGCTGCGAGTATCGATACTTCGAAAGTACGGTGTACGGAGATACAATTTGGAGTTTAAGCACAGCCTATTTTGTTACAGAAATTAGTCAGAATTTTAACAAGAATACTTGTAAAAGACAAGAGTCGCTTCGTCAAGAAATGTTTCTTTAAAGGATTACTAGCTCTGGCAGAAAATTAGTTGAGTGTATATTGAAAATGAACAATAATTAGACAAGCATAGATAAATACTTCTGCTTTTCTGTCAAACATAAAATTTTAGACTGTGAATGTTATAAATAAATTTGAATAGCATGGCTGAACGTTAGAACATTCTGCAATATTCCGGTTAGATGTGGTGATCACTATGGCGTAAGTCACATTTTCCTCGTTCATCAAATTTATTGTTAAGATAATTTAGAGTTAAGTTGATTCATAATAACTTTGTAATTGATCTCTTTTGTCTTCCAAACATTTTAGTTTGTATAGATCACGCTTTAAGACGTAAGTCAACATTTTTGAAAATATGACTTACGCCATTATGATTCTAGCCCATCAGAATGACTTAACCGTTACTTAAATCAATGTCCAACTTCGTCCAACAATGAACATATCCATTCCTGCGTTATTATTTTTTTTACATACAACGTTAATAAAATTATAGTCCACGTTCAAAGAACGAATGACTAAAATAACAGACTGGGGGTAACATCCACCTAATTCAAGCAATGATGTCCTCAAAGGGACTGCAGAAAATATTTAGCGTTAAAGCTAGTGACTCTAGCGCGAAACTCGTTACCCGAAGTACGAATGGAGCAATTACGATTTCAAATTATTTCGGGGTAAAACACTATCATTCGGCGACCGCCGGTGCGGTATAAGTGATACGAGTGAACAAGAACGAGCTACTATGTTGAGTTGACGGTACTTCGTATCATCGGAAAACATTTATCGTTACGAATTCATTATGGCGAACGAGAGTAATCGGAGGGAAAAACGACACCCGTTGCTACCGCCGCCGTTCGAATCGTTACCAACAAAGTCGAGAACCGCCACGCGTTCCGTTCGCACTTCGCTCGAGCTGTCCCGGTATTTCCATCGCGGCGATCGATCTTGGTACAAGCGGATAAGCGGACTGATAGAGTGGAGCGGTCGAATTAATTGTCCGGACAGCATACCGCTGGTGAAATTAGACGACATCGTTCCGCGTTGCATTCTTCAACAACGCTGGAGAGATATTTATTATTCATGCGAGCCGATCGCGAGATCCGTTGCCTCCTTTGTCCGTTTTCGAAGTCGCGAAAGTCTTCGACGGAAGCATCGCTGCTTGCCCGACGATAAAACCGTGACGATCTTCGTGTTGATCGTTCTCGAGGTTTCAAGAATGATTTTATGGGAGAATTCTGGTATAGATTCTTCTTGGATTGTACACTGTTCGTATATTGTTAGGAAATTGATAAATTACGAAAGTGACGAGTTGCTTTCTTTACAACCATATAATTAATGATGGTTAAGATCAGTCACAGATTTATTTGGCAACTTTTTGAATGTTCTTCTTCCAGATCTATTATTAGGATTGCTATTGATTAATTGTGAACAGGTTTTCACTTACAGTATTTTGATACTGATTTCACGTTTTACAATGATATAAATTTCGTGTGTATGAGGAATTAGTCAGCGGAGGCTATTCAAATTGAAGTTATACAGCACAAGAGGATAGTAATGATTAGACTGTGGAGTTTATCCTTTTATGGGAAAATTGAGTAATCGCAGTTTAAAATACAAGCATGATTAAAATATGAAATTATCATTTAAAATTTATTAAAGCTATTACTGAAAGGAGTATAACTTGTTATTTAGTTTCTAACTGTGGCAATTAAGGCAAGCAATTTTTATTTTGCATAAAAATCCGCGGTCTACAAATTACACACAGCAGAACCTCGATTATGCAAATCTCCTATATCTCCATTGTTCAAACATTTTTCGGATCTAAGTAGATCAATCTGACACAGTCCATATAGAACACGATTTATCATAAGTCAGTAAAGATTCAATGCATCGTTGCAATGAAGTAACCGTTTCATTATCCGAACCCTTGTATAATCAAGATCCTACTGTAAACAACACCCACAGTATCGAACTTCACATTCCCCTAACATTACATTGCACGACAAAGTTTCTACCACACGAGGAAATCAAAGAAAATAATCTCACCGCAGAAAGAAGATCTTTGTAAACTCGATGATATACATTCTGTAAAAGAAGTAGTCGGAATTTCTCATTCGAAAGTCCCACGGCGCATGTATTGAAACAACCTTTCCTATAAGTAGTCACTATTGTACTCAGTTGTAACTCTGAGTTCGATCGCGATCTATCAACCATTGTGGTCCATCGGAACCTACTTCCTAAATTGCAACAAACAGGAACAAGGAAGAAACTTCGTTCCTTGTTTCATATTATACTTTTACTAAATTGGTAAGAATATACGGATAATCCTAAATTCTCTTAATCTGTGTACTGATTCAAATGTTAGCAACCTATTTTTATATTCGTCAAAAGTGGCCTTTACGCTAAGACAATTCTTGGATGTTGCATTGTGACAATGATTTTTCGCGCACAAAATGGATTTCTGGCTGAAAAATCAACCAACTTTATCGATCAAAAGCACCGTATTCACCAGATGTGACCCCGTATGACGTTTTCCTATTTCGCAAACTCAAATTACTACTTCTAAGAAGGCGTTTTGAGTCGTTTGAGGTCATGAACGAGAATTCGCAGGACTTGCTATGCCTTCTCCAGCATGTGAAATATGCTTTGAAGACTAAGGAAAGCGTTGGCGTATGTGCATTGCCTCGGATGAGATCTGTCTTGGAAGTGACAAAACCAATTTTAATGACTCAATAAGTAGTTTGTATTTTTATACAAATTCCGAGTACTTTTTTCCCATAATGTATTCTTCAACAAAACGAAAACGTAATCTACCCAGTTGCGCGCCTAGTAATCGCAGCGATAAACCGCAGTTGGTGTTGATTCGTCCGATAAGTTAGCCAGATCTCGCAGAATTTTTAGGGCGGTCTGCGAACGTGCGAACAGGTTAATTGAATCGGAGCGGCAACGTTTGTCACCGGGGGCCGGTATTCCGCTCGAGATGAAGTTATTAAATTCGCAGCGGCGCGGGACGGCGTGGACGGGTATCCGTGTCAGGTAGGCGAATTCAGTTTAGCCTTGCGCAGGTGCTGAACGATCCACGATTCACGGAAAATGCGGTCCAGTGGCGTCGCGTCTGCGCGGACAGGAGCTGGTTCTTCGCCGGTATGGCAAGAGGAACGCGGCAGAGATCGCGGCCAGAGAGCAATAAAAAATGGTGGCGAGCCACCGAGCATGGGCCGGAACGTTGCGTCGGTTTTCTCTCTTTCTCGGATCGGTCTCCGCTCGGCGCTCCAGCTTCTTCGGTCCTCGTTAACTTTACGAGCTGCTCGTAAAAATACCGTTCGGCTTGCTCGCTCTCGAGACTCGCCGGTAATGTCTTCATCTCCACCGGATACGGACTCCTTAGGCGTCCCGAGGTGAATATAATGTACCATAATCGACCGACCAATTACTTAACAGCGGCGAACAATTAATCCCCCGGGTCCGCCGCGGTCCACGATCCTCTCTCTCTCTCCCCTTTTCTCTCTCGCCGAGAGCCGATTCCATCCGGAATCTTTCCTACCAGATTCGCGAGCATAAGTCCCCTCTTCGGAGTGGAACGCCTCCGGCTCTCTCGGTAACCATCTTAGAGAACCTCACGGTTTTATTGACTCTTCGTCAACCGCTACGCCCGTGATCCAAGAAGAACAAAGCTGAGACGATCCGCCGAGTATACTCAGAAAACAAATTCCTCTCGATCCGGGCGGAATCTTCTTTCCTCCATCAGCGGAGACAGAACCATTTCTTTCCGCGCGAGATCAACATCGCTACCTGATTATCACAGTTTACTAACTTTTCTCTAAAGCAGTTTCATTACGGGCATGTTCTGCTGCGTTGTCTCTAATGAGAATGATTCATTTAGTCGATGATAGAATTCCTATTAGTATTCGTTTCCTTCCTCCGCACCGGTTTGACTTCTTTTCGAACATCGTTTTGGTGTACCTCCGGGTTTTGATGACTCCATTTCAAACTTAGCACGTTATATTTCTTTTAATAATTTCTATGTAACGCTATTTTTTACCAGACAGGTTATAGGACATCTTTTAATCATTTTTAATATAAATTATTTCCCATGTTCTACGTTCTCTATGTAATCACTTCGCAACTTTTTCTGTAGTCATCACAAAATTAAGCAGTTTCTGTTATAAGCTCTTAAGACTTTAGAGTGTCGACATTTTTATCATATGGAGTATGGCACTCATATTCTACCGTATCTTAGATAATACAGATTCGATTTGTAGGAAAAAATATTTAGTTTACAGATTTGCCAATAGGTTGAGAATTATTGACCGACTGTAAGCACGCTGAATATGGCACTCGATCGTTGATTCCAAGACAAAATGATCGCTAACTCGCAGAGGAACACGGAAGGATCGCGGCGATTATTGACAAATTATCGGGGAACGCGTGAGTCGAATGGTCGAGAGGTTTTACAGGCGAAAGAAACAGCTGTTACGAGTTAATCTGCGGCGGCTAACGAGCTCGAAAGAGCGCCATTTCTTCGTGACGGTCGTTACATCTTCGGACGATACCGAACGCGCTCCCTCTTATTTCACCGGCGAAACGCTCGGATAACACCGTAGATACCGAGCAATCTCCTCTCCGCGTTCTTTCGGTCACCTCAGACATCAACGAGCTGCGATTAACGTCATCGTGCTCGAGCCCGGTCCACGGAAAAAACCGAAAATCGCCGCGAAATTGACTCGTAAACGGGTTTTAGTACGCTGTGCTGGTCGACGGCCGTTATTCGAAGATCTACGACCGGTGTCGCTGGCGATCGACGCTTCTTCACCAAGACCTTAACCCGTGAACGATTTAGCCGAACAGCGGCACGGTCGCGTCTTCTTCACTCCGAAGACAAGGTTATGTCAGTTCTTTGACGCTTGAACGTTGCGTGGCTGTCGCGTCTGCGGAACTTCTCTTAACCCCTAGCCATACTTTCACGAGTCTGACTCGTGATGAAAATTTTGTGCCAAACACGGATATCACGAGTCAGACTCGTGAAGGACATTTCGTGCCAAACGTAAATATCACGAGTCTGACTCGTGATCGACTTTTCGTGCCAAACATGAATATCACGAGTCTGACTCGTGATCCCAATCTCGGGTCAGCGCAGACCCATTCTTGGTTCTCTTGAATGGGATTATATGTCCCCGTATAAGCAACGTGTTATCTAGGGGATAGTGTTACGTTCGGCCGTTCAAATTTATTTAAATATTCAAAGGTTTCCCTCGTGTGAAGTAAATACGAGAGCGGGCTGCTCGGCTCTTCCCGCGACCTTTCCGACGACCAAGTTTGGCACGGAAATTTCAGAGACTTCCGGTATGGCAAGGGGTTAATTAGTATTTCTGTTGTATTTTCACACATCTTTTAGCGAAGAAATTGCTGAAGAAATTGATTTCGAATATCATTCAATAAGTTCAAGCTTTTGTGAAGAGTTAGTTGGTGAAGCAAGAACGTTAACGTCGGTATTACTTTTGTGACTGAAGTACTGGATTCACAAGGGGTATTTAACCAGTTAAGTATATTTGACGACTATATCCGTCATGGAGATGTGGCAGAATTTTGTGTCAAGACGATTATATCCGTCATACGTAAAATTTTGTTACAATTTGATATTTAAATTGTAATTCTGGTGAGAACTAAATTATATTCGTTTTTAATATGTTTAAAATGTTTAGAGGTCGAGACGAAATGAAACAAACAAATTAAAATTATAAATAATTTCAGTTGGATTCATGAGTTGGATTCGTCTTTTTGGATTCGTTATTGCTTGATCATCGTGACACACACTGTTGGGCGCTTTGCAAAGAGATCGCTACAGTTAACTGGTTAATGTTGTTATTTTGCTGGACTTTGTGCAGTAAGGTTTGCTGTGAGTGCAGGAAAATTCGCAGGAAAATTATCGAAATTGTTTAGCTCTTCTTGCTATTTCTGGCACGATTATTTTTGCATGTACGTATTCAGTTTATACAATGTTACACAAAAACAAATTTCAAACAGTAGCCTTGCGAAAAGCAACTAAGTAACTGGAACCAACGGTAGAATGTTAGAACGAAGTTGCATAAAAAAACGTCAGTTTCAAGATAAAGTGAATCGTATACCAATTTTGTTTTGATTGGAACTAAATTAATCTCTTTGACATCTCAACACCTCGCCTGCGTTTCTACTAGGCTTCACTTCATAATAAACTTCCTCAGAGAGCAGTGTAACATGTTCTCATGCTACATTGTGTATCGAAGTTCAGTATTGCTTTACATCCACTTTTTTGTGAGAATTTCAACATGCAAAATATGAGTAGGTGTGAAGTATCGGATGTTGTACTTCACCGAAGGTGAATCTTTGAAGCTCTTTCGAAGTATTACCGCGCATCAGCGTTGCACAGTAGAATTGCCCATTGGGCATGTATCAGCCTGAGTGCGAGGCTCCTCCTCTTTTATAGCGGTTACGTGGTAGGGGACCTTGTGATTGTGTTAGTACGTCGATACTGTCTACCACTGTCTTTCTCGCGAATTAGCTATACCAATTTTTTACAACCTGTTCTTCTAACATACCGGCCATCAAAGTTGTCAGCTTTCATATATTTTCACTATCTGATTTTTGTTACTCATAATTCTGCTGCTAAATTGTTCGATCCTGTAGTTCAGTTCATCATTTCCATTCTTATCGATTAATCGCATAAATCGTTTGTGTTGCCATTCTATTTTTACAGCAGTTATATATATAATTTGTTCAATGATAATTGCACATTCGTGACACTTTACTGTACTCATTTGGTCATTTTGCTAAAACTATACTGCAAGCTCTTTGTACAAACTTTCATTTTCCAGCTTCCGCGTTGCTGTTCGATTCGATCCGAACGGTACTCGTGGCTCATTCAGAGGGCGCCGACGCAATTACGAGCGAATAATTACAGAACATCCGGGGAAATAATAGCGATCAATAACCGCGAGAGGCTCTCTCGATTCGCGCCGAGTATCGCTTATTTGCCGTTCCCATTTCGAGCCGGGTTTCGAGCCCGAGTTGGCTTCGATGCACTTGGAGCACAGTCTAAGTTAACTGATTTCGCAGCGAGCCGACGGTTTCGCTCGGTTAAACGATCGCTATTTGACTACACGACCCACTCGCTCGCTCGAGAATGTCTATCATTATACCTGAAGATAGATTCAACCTTTCTCGAATTTGATCGAGGAAGAGGACTTCTCGCGGATTCGTGACACGCATCGTTAAATGTGCATGTGATCGCTCGTCTATCTTTCCTGCTACCAGAAACGATGTCAGATCGCAAACGTGGAACACGTTTCATCAAAAACGTGTGCAGAATTCAAGAAAACTATCTTCCACTTTTCACAAGCACTGATTTTTGTCAAACTGAAATGTGGAGGATAATGGAACTGGTTATGTAGAATGACAAATTGCTGTATTTTTGCTATGTTTTCCGGCATAATTAATTTCATACTAATCGAATAAGACGTATTAAATTTTGTTACAATTTTATTTTGTTTACATCCAAATAAAACAATTTTGTATGTCTTATTCGATGAATATAAAATTAACTATGCCCAAAATAAACCAAAGACCCAGCACTTGGTTACACCACAGTACCCAGCTCCATTAACCTAGGTTCCTTAACGCATTCCGTGTCGAGTCGTTTTTGCTCGACTTTTCACTCAGGCCATTTCATGTATTGTCTAAAGATTGAAATACTGTATGTAATTATTAATTATTTTATTAAACAAGTTTATTTACTGCACTTTTGTAATGTCTCATTATTTTGGTGGAAACATATTATCCTGCCTTAAATGTATTACAAAGTACATCTTTTTAGAGCATTCGATAAATACGTAAGAATGTACCATCGGTAGTACATGTGGCCCGGAACGTGTTAGAATGTACCAAGTAAAAGAACTTAATAGATTGAAAATGATTGTGACACCACTATTGGGTCCTTTCCACATATTCAACGTTTTAGATTTCACTTACTCATTTTTACCATAAGGGCACAAAATCCTCGATCTATCGGTCAGACGTAGAATGTCAATTATGTACGAAAACTCAGTTGTAGAGAAAATGTGAAAGTTCTATCATCGAAATGAAAATATTGAGACACTTTAGAACTCGTCCGAACAGACAGCGGTTAGGAGGTTGCGATTCGACTAGCATCTATCGTAGAGTACCAGAACTTCCGTGAGCATTGCTTCACCGTCTCGAAAACTCACCTAAAAGTTTGCTGACGACAACGCCCTGTTGGTTCAAAGACAGCGCGTGATTCGCCAAGTCGTTGTAGTGTCTTAGGGCTCCTAGTTCTTGAGTCAGTTCCAACAACCATTGTCTGCCAGCTCCGCCGCCATTGCCGCTGGCGAACGGACCTGCAGTGCAGTTTTGCAAGCTCACGCCTGCAATCATAACAAACCAACCAATTATATTCCCACTCGACACGAGGGTCAGAGGACTCGACATCTTCTCAATTTGCCAGGTAACGAGATCATTTTAAAATCGTAACTTGACGATCCCAAAAATCAATCGCGTAGAACAGCGTCTCAAAAGTTAATATGTTTTTTCCCAATGTACACGAATGTTTCAAAGTCTGGCATGTTTAAATTAAATGCTGGAACAATAATAATAAAAGAATAAAATTTGATTTGGACTTAACAGAAAGAAGTAACATCCATAACTGAACATCCAACCTGTCAGTGCTGCATCAAACAATGGATGATAAGGTCACTGTGATTCATTCTCTCTAACGATGCAAATGGGTTGACAAGGTTAACATAATAACAAAATGATATACAACAAAGGTTCCAAGCTAGAACAAGACACCAAATACAATTAATTTGCATTACTTATAAAGATTTATCAAGAGTATACGGATGAACTCCCACTTTTACGATAACAAGAACAAAGCACAATTTATGTTGAATGGCAACGAATCAGTGACTCAGGTGAACAGTTTTTAAAGATCCCTTTCAAACCGAGAAACATTAGCTGTAAATACGTTCACAGTAACATGTATTCGAATTCTTATTCGAACTCATATTTAGGAGCGACATAATGAAGGATGACAACATTTCTACGTTTTCTTCGGATATTGAATTGTCCCAAGAAGCAGTTTCGCGAATTCATTGTGTAAAGTCGAGTACGTGTAAACTGCGTATCGGGCGGGAACAATGCGTGCAAAAGAACCGCGTTGAACACCTTTCCCGTGACGTCGTAATCGAGCGAATTAATTTAAATTACTCTGCCGGCGGCATCCGATCGGACTGTTTAGCGATCTCGATCCCGATCTCTCGGTGGTATCGTGGCTGAGGCAGGCGCGTCGCGCGCATCTGCTCGTTTAAATCGCGGCGATTAATCACCGGAGGTGTGAAGACCCTCGTAATTCCCCGAAGGACACCTCGGGAGCGGTTCGCGACTTCCCCGTGATTTTATAGGCAGCTAATCTCGAGGACGTTTCGTTTCGTGCTACTCGATGCAGGCGAACCAAACAGAGGAAGAGAGAGAGAGAGAGAGAGAGAGAGAGAGAGAGAGAGAGAGAGTAGGAAAGAGTAGGAAAGAGAGACAGAGAAGAAGATCGAGAGAGAGGAGGAGAACCGGAGACGAGGATTTACGATCGAACGGGGCCACAGTATTGAGTGCGATCCATTTTTCGTTGGGGGAACCTTACTTTCAGGCTCGAACACGCCGATCGTATCTTTCCTCGAAGGGGTGTGGTGGTGGGGTGGCGGACACGAGAGTGCCGAGCGATCGGTAAGAAGGGTGTCGCTGGCGGACAGTTCGCGTTTCACGGCTTCTCTGCTCTTTGATTTTCTCCTTTTTCAGAGAGCTGCTGGGCTCCATTCGCTTTTCATACTGTGAATCCGTAATTGCGTGAAATAATCACGCGATACCGGGTGTGATATTCACCGAAGAGAGACCGAGGAGAGAGAGAGAGAGAGAGAGAGAGAGAGAGAGAGACTGGTACGGTTGCCCCGGAGGCGTGCGCGAGCGAGTAGCTGTTCTCCGAGAGACCGGGGCGTTTCGAATTAATTTCCAGGAGGAATCACGGCCGATGGAATAATCGTAATTAGCGTCCGGGCACCGCGGACGGCCCGTGATTTTACGGGCGGATAATCTTAACGACGTTTCGTACGATCCGCCAGGACGATAGTTTACGATCGTACGACGATGTTAAAGAACCGTTCGCTGGACGCGAACGATCCCGCGCACCGTGATCCCAACAAGCTCTATGTGGACGTCGGACAACGATCGGTGTCGATCTCTCGATCTTTTCTATCTTTCTCTTCCTCTTTTTCTTTCTCGTTCGCATTCAGCTTGGATCCAGAAGGACATTCGTGGACGGGAAATTAAATTCCGGAGAGGTAGATAGAAACGACCGGGACCCCGAGCTCATTTGTAACGCGTTGTTTCGACTGGTTACGAGCAGACCGAACGCGCGTACGCGTCCGCTCGTTTACATAGCGGCCGTTTAATTAATTAGTCTTTTATGGGCCGACCGAATTGCCAATCGCCACCCCGGATGGATTTTACGCGGACACTCGTCGCTCGTTAGACCTCTTACAGTCATTTCTTCGAGTCGATACACGCCGACGTTATTCGACAAAGTAAGGACGCGAGGATGAGTAGCGATTCGTCGAGACCACTCGATCTCTCGGACGATAGTCTGCTCGGCTGGTGCATGTGAAGCACGATTTTATGCTCGGCTTAAACTGGGTACCATAAACGTTTCAACTGGGCCGCGGATCCGAGGAACCAAGATTTTCTGCACGGGTTGCTAGGGACTGGAACTCAATGCAAATGTGTTTCTTCTTCTGGTGATTTTAATGAACTAAAATTAATGTAACGATGTTGTTAGTTTCTTCTGAATTTCGCTTACGCACTTTTTTATGCATGCCTGAAATTCGCTGTTCCGTTGCAACTAAGAGAATTTAATTATGTTCGTAAATTCATTTCGTTTATGGTGTAAATATACTAGACGCATATCCAACATCTAGTTGCAATAAAAATGTGAGAAGTTCGAAAACAACAAAATGTTACTCTCGAGACAGTTGATTTTAAAATTTTCATTATTATGATTATTTGATGAAATGTAATACAGTTGAATTTAATTCGTTCGAGAATGCAATCAACTTCCTTGGGAACTTCTGAAAGCAGAAGTTATGACTTGAAGATTGTACGAATTTTTGTGTATAAGATTCAGAAATTGCTTCATATGCTCTTTCCAATAAATGGTATCAGCGACAGCATTCCCTTGAACTACTCAGATTGTTCTCATGATTATGTCTAACACGTATAGTAAAAATTGAAATCATATGGAATAAATAGTTCCATTGCCCTAGAAAGAGTACCGCCAAGTATGTATTCTATCTACTTGAGAATTGATTGCATAACAGGAGTAATATGTAGTTTCTTAAAATCTCTGAATGAATCTGTGAGAATTTTCCTTATAAACTTCGCCATGTCTAATCGGAACATATTAACGTAACTTTCGCAGTCCATTTTGGAATGTACGGAAATACAAACACAATGATGTATAATTAATTAAAATGAAACAGCAATTAATGACATACTGTAAATGGTAGCAGTATACGTCGATGGCACGAGGTGCTGGAAGATGGAGATGAGAATCTCGTGATTGAATACATACAGAAGACGAAAAATATCAATGTCCACTTTATTCCTCTTTTCCCATTCGTAACTTTCTAGAAACCGTTTACACGGTCTTGTGACGGTATTGTTCTACCGCTGGCTGCTGAGGAAGCAGCTACGGCAGTTTTAATTTGGAAGTCAAATTTTTAGTAGCTTTCAAGTGAGTACGGGGATGATTTCAATTAAGGGATATTCGTGCGCCTTCTGCTCGCCTTTTCAGTAGTATTTGCGTTTTTTGGGTCGAAACGAATGTATTCTTGAAGCTATTGATCGGTAGCTGATAAATAGATTGGGGACCTGTTTGTAAAACTTCTCAGAAAGTGATAAAATATTGTACAAATAGAACCCAATAGAATATTTATTGAAACTCGATGCAGTTCCAATGCGACGCTCAACTGCATTCTCTCGGAATTTATTTATGAAAATGAGCTCTGGAAGAAAGAGTAAAGATATCTTCCAGGCTTCGAGAAAGTATATGTTAATTTTCTCGAACGTGTCCTATCCACGAAAAAGATTCATTTCTTTATTGCTTGCAATTGCTCACGACTGCACCGAAAGGATATATTATTCAGTATGAAATTTACACGTCTAATATCAAAATTCTCGTTCTCCCTAATTCGTACAATGGTGGCACGCTTTTATGACGCAAAATAAATCACACCTTATGCGTACTCGGTTTCATCAAAAATGGATATTGGTTTGGCGGTCCAGCCTACACTAAGATCTGCCACTCCGCGTTTAATGTATGCATTTTGTTGGATCAAACCAAGTGGAAAGTTAGAATAATAGTCCAGTTAGAAATTTTTACGTCCGGTGGCGATTATACAATATGTAAGTGACATTTGTGATCGACGCTCTGGACCTCAGCCACTCATTTACTGTTAATAAACTCAACCATAAGAAATTCAAGGTGCTGCCTGTAATTAAGCAATGATACCTTAAGTTATCGACTACTTAGTAGCAATATTTGATTTATTCACAAGCAAGAGGGTGGCTCCAGCATTATGTACTCACTACAGGTAACAATGCATTACTTATCGAGGACTAAGCGGATGACTCAGACTACCTATCTCCTAGTCACAATTCATTGATAGCAATACTTTAGTTATTTCGGACTAAAGGAGTAATTCAATCTCCCGATTTTCTATTCACTGGTATTAGAATTTCGACTATCGAGCACTAAGTGAATGACTCAAGCTACCAATTCCTTATTCACTGGTAACAATGATCCAGTTATCAAGGACTAAAAGAATTTCAGAAGATTCTAATTTCCATATTTAGTTTATTCGGAATTAAGATGATTCAAGTGTTCTAATCTCTGCTTACCGCTGACAATAATACATCCATAACTTGTTGAATTCATTGTAGGGTTTAAAAGGTCCAGAAAGCGGAACAAATCGGTGTCTCCATTTTCCAGGAGCGTCGGAAAACGGATCGGTGAATCCCCGTGAAGGTTTTGTTTCGGTGGCTGTATAAGGCTAGAGGCTGGCAATTTGTTCCGGTCGTGGTGAGAGAGACAGGCTACAACGATTCCAGAGCGAGTAGTTCGCGCAGATGAAGAGCAACCGTTGCCGATCGTTTCTCCATAGAGAGGGAGACAGAGAGAATGACCAAATGAGTGAGTGAGTGAGTGAGTGAGAAAGAGAGAGAGAGAGAGAGAGAGAGAGAGAGAGAGAGAGAGAGAGATGAAAGCCAGTGCGAAACCTACGCGTTCTGGCAGGCGCATCGGCGCGCATTCCGCGCTCGTTTCGCGCTCGTTCCATGTCAAAGCTATCGGAGATGTCGTGAAAACGAAAGTAGCCGATGCACCGAAAGAAATGCGTCGTGTCGTTGCATCGACGCGACGGCCGGGGCCCCTAGAGAACCGGTTCTGAACGAGTTTCTGGGATCGGACTCTTCTAGATCCTTTTCGTATACAGGGAATCGGCCCGTGGAAAAGACCGATCGTTCGCGGGCCGATATATAATCGACATTACGAAGAGAAGACGAGAAAGAGGACCTCGCAGAACCTCGAGGATCGCGATCGACCGGCGAAAATCGGTCGATCGGCGCGTCGCGTCTCGGAGATTCGCGCGCCGATAAAACGGGTCTGGAACACTTTGGGGCTGCGATCTCGTCGGGACTCGAGGCCTCGTCTCCTGCGAGGATCGCACATGCGAACCCCGAAAATCGGCGCGAAACAGAAATCGTGCGACCGACACGATCCAGTGAGAGAGAGGGAAGGAGAGAGAGAGAGAAAGAGAGAGAGAAAGAGAGAGTTCTGGTACCTGTCTCGGAAACCCGTGCCTGGGTGTGGCTATAAATTCAGACGCGGATAGGAACGAGATACTTAGGTTATCCTCGGCTAACGGAGTATAAATCGTCGCGGCTGGAGACGAATGGACACGAGATCCAATTAGCTGCGCATACCTCGATCAAATATTGCCTGCGTTTAATTAGTTAGAAACGGCTCGCCGCGCGATATTTACAAGCGCGCCGTGGATTGAATGGTTGCGCACTGGTCTCCCGACCGATCCGAATCGAGATATTATTACTGTTTATCGACCGATAATTGGATGTAAACGTTGCCGGTTGTTTATACGACGATTTTACCTCGTTATACACTCGCTCGCGAAATTGATCAAACGATGGTTCACGCGTTACGTGCGGAGAGGTATTAATATCTTCTTAATTTTGTTACATATTTAAATGAATCCCTCTTTGAAATCCTGAAACTCCTTATCAGAATTTTATTGTTAGTTTTCAGAATATTAAATATTTTTTAAAAAGTGAATTTTTTCAAATCTCACTGATTTTCTCCGAGAAGCATGCGAATAAAGTTCGACCTATAACACCCACAAAATGTGTTACACTTTTGCTTGTCATACCTTAGAAGTTGTGGACGGAAGCATTTATCCAGATTTAGAAATGAATCTTTGCTCCAATGTGTCGAGGATACAAAATTTTACTTCGCGATTTTTATAAATTACTTCGATTTAATGGAATGTTTTCAGCTGTTTCGCTGACAGTATTGACAGTATTAACACTAGGCTTACGGAGATTTAAAACCAACTGTTTTATATTATGTTGTAGAAGTAACGATAGTATATTTAATCGCATTTTTAGCGATTTTTAGTATGATATTAGTCTTATGTAAATAACATGTAAATGCATTTTTAAATAGATTTAATATGTATGTAACCCTAATATTAATAACTTTTCTAAAACTGGCTTTATAGATTTGATTCTCTGTGAGAAGCTAGATATGATGGCGAGTAAAAAAAAAATGTTAAACAATTTTTTCAGCTGTTAACAATCGCGAATAGTTTTATAAACGATCTGTGTTTTCCAAGGTGTTTGATCAATTGTGGGAACGATTTCAAGACGAATTAATTTCTTATTATTAGTGTCGTAATTTTCCAGCTTCATTTCTACTATACTTTTTAATAATCATCCACAGATGTGCTTCCGATAATAATGATTCGAATCAAGAGTACAATTTGACGTAAGTAACAAATCGTTTGAATCGGAGACTACAATTTTAAACAACCTAATTGCTTTATCATGCAACAAATGCGTGACTATGTTGCAAATTACGTACAATTCAATGGTGAATAGCTCGAATAGTATGAAGATTACAGAATGACGTGGCAGAAAAAATTGCGGAGAAGCATTAGCTTGACGAGAGCCATTACAAGACTGTGCATTTTTGCACGGACGATTTTTGTTTAGTGATTCACGAAACTTTAAGCTGAGTGCAACCAGGAAATTAATTCTAACGAAACTAATCCCGACGTAAATTTTATTGCGTCATAAATTTACGCATCATCAAATTACTACGATCATTAATTGTAGTATTTTAGTTTCTAAAACGAATCTACGTAAGCATTATAAATATGTTCCTTAGTTCATCGAACTCGAATGTCTACAAATCACTGTATCTCGACGTCAATTTTACAGCGTTGTAAATTTACGTGTCATCAAATTATGATCAGCATTAATTACAGTATTTTAGTTTCTAAATCAAATCTAAATAAATACGTTTTCTAATTAATGGAAATCGAGTGACTATAACTCATTGTAAAACTAATGAGAAAGCTATGATTTCGAAAAGTAGGAATAAGTGAACAAATCGTCACTGAACCCCTCATATTGCTTAACAATACAATAAACACCCGTATAATGCGATAATGCGTTACGCGTCCTACGAATTCGTGTTATAAAAAATCCTGTCACACATATAAATACAACCAAAGAAATAATTTAACGAATTCTTTATGTGCTCATAATTAGTTAAACGAAACCAGAAAAACACTTTTGTAGTGTTGATCGCTATGTCTGAGTTATCCAAAGTTATGTTCTGTTTGACTCACATCTTTGAATTTCATTAGCGGTCGCAAAATTTTGTGGCCCGTTGTAAGAATTCGTGTTATAGGAACTCGTATTATACAGGAGACCTTGTCTCAGTTACGTAATTGAACGTTACTATTCGTTAGTTAAATAGTAATTATTAGTCTGTAAAATGACAAATATGACGAATGACAAAATGACATATATAAGTAGTCAATCTGTTAAGTTCGATCAATAACATCGAATAAATAACAATCATAAATTATCAAGTTGATTAATATAGGCAAGTTTCCGACCTCGCGCAAGTTTCGGTATATATTTAAGAAAACTCACAGCTTCTTCGACTGTCAGAATCAAATTTGCCTGAAGCAAAGTGACACCTGAAGTTCTGATAGGTGTCCCGGTGTGACGATCCCGAAGAAGGTTCTAATTAGCGTGCGATGGTGAACGACAGTGACTGCTTGTTACGCTACAATAGGGAACACGAATTCGAGAAGACAGCGAGAAAAAAGGAGCAGGGGTAAACAAAGTGGCCCAAAGGCGGACAGATGAAGATACCTACCAACTACCGGGCCGTGATACCTGCCTCGAAATACCTGCTGGGTGTGGCAGTAAAATCTGCTGGATAGAGAGGCGGTGTGTATCGGCTCGTTCCCGTAAGTGATGTCATTTCCTATCTCGCCTGCATAAACAACGCATCTTGTTTACGAATTCTCTTTTTCTTCCTTCTCGCGGCGAGAAAAAGAAAATAGAAAGAGTGAGACACACACACACACACACACACACACACACACACACACACAGAGAGAGAGAGAGAGAGAGAGAGAGAGAGAGAGAGAGAGAGAGAGAGAGAAATGCGTGAGGATTGCTGGCAGGCACATTTCCCTTTTGATATTCTCCTCGGGAACGATGCAGGATCTGGCAGCTCGGTAGGCTGCGATAATGAAACGTCTCAAGACTTTGCTTATTTTCTGCCGGATGGCAGAAGCGTTCGGTCCGTTGCCAATGGATTTCAAATTGCTGATTCCTGGATGAGATGCTTCATTGTGTTCTCGAGAATGTTTCGTTTCGGCCAGAAAATGTCGTTGCCGACGTGTATGTTTAACTCCAGATTTATGGTACCAGGCAATATTGGTATTCGGTTGTTTAAACTTTGCACGGCTTATTCGTTTTACTACTGTACCAATCAGTTATTTGTGACTCTATCCATTGGTTGATGAAGGATTTTTCAGACTGCTAAGAACACTACAATTTATTAGTATTAATTAGCATTTAACAACATTAGTTACAATGCCTTATTTCATCTTTATTAATTAGCATAGTAAATTGTTTCCCATATCGCAGTTTGAGTTGATTCTACACTAATCGAGAAACTAGGTTGTGTTTCAACGATGTGAATAATAATGAGAATGTGAATAATTATAATTAAGAGGATCAAGTCTTCTTTTCTAAATGCAGTTCATTCCTTTTGATGCTCTGGCGAAAATAGGCCCAGGAGTTGTTCTTGCTTCTCTTCGTCTTTTTAAGACAGACGATTAGTGTTACAGACCATCTATATGCTCTTATTTTAGTAAAAATAAAAATTAATTATAGCAAATATTTCTTACAAAATTGTGTGAAATACTATCGAGCCTTTTGAATTAATCCTTGACAATCTCATGGCAGCCGTCTAGCGAGATCTATTTGAATCCTTCCATATCAATTTTCCGTTACATATTTTTCAACCCACTTCTTCGAGATCAATGTTAATTCTCTTATTAGACTTGATCTAAACAGGTAGTTATTTAAACTAGAAGCTAAAAAATTAGAATTTACTTAAATCAACAGCCAGATACTACATGTTTCTCTAAGTTCTACTAGACAAGTTACAAGGCATTCGTCACCATTATCAGGTAACAGCGTAGATCCCAAGTGAATGGTGTCACAAAACAACAGCATGGAAACAGGACTGCAGTTAGCTGTTCGTAAACCCTATGCACTGCTGCATTTCATGCTTTGAATTTATATATCAACATTTTATTTGTCTCACAAATTTTCGAAAAACTTCTTGGTATGTAAATGGAATCGTCGTTATTGGAATTCAGCTCATTTTCTAATACTGTGAAGTGAATTTCTGTTGCGAATAATAAACTTTGAATGGCTTCGCCTTGATTTTTTTCTCAAGAATGCCGATTAAGATCAATTAGCCGAATATCATTAACAAAGTAGTAGAATTTCATATCTATTTGATTGAAATGAATGACATCGATAGTTCGTGTTTCGAAACTGAATCGAACCTGCTTCACTCAACATTTTTTCGTGAATGTCCTGTCTTTGCGTCACAAATGGTCAACCATAACATTACAACCAAATAAGAAGAAGATCCCAGCAATTTTTTAGTTACTCTCCAACACAAGATCGTTAAGAATAATCGAGGAAGCAAAATATGAATCTTGCAAGTTCCAAACAATCACCGAAACGTTTCCAATGAGTTGATCGAAGCGTGGTAATGGTTCTGTATCGAAAGCGTGAAGCTAATAAGCTAACAAAACGTGGTTCGGCGATTAAGCCGACCGCCGTTAATGACCGACGATCAAAGTCATCGTTATGGGCCCATTGGCAATCGACTCGTACAATCGGCAACAAAGCCTGGCAATGATAGCAGATTCATAAGAGAGAATGATGGCAGATTCATAACAGTCGCGATCGGGACCGGTGTAGAAGCGGTCGGTTCGGAACAATACGGATATTGAGCGGTTGAAGAAAGAGTAGCACAGCTCCCCGCGAAAAGACGTACTGTTGGCGACGCATTGAAACCGGTTCTGAACGAGTATGGCTGGTAGCCGAGAGCTAGGTCGTTTGATCTGGCAAGTGTAAACCACGGAAAGCGTCTCTGAATATACCAGTAGTTGGGTACGCATAGCCGGCCGCTTCGATCCGATGGGCATTCTCGGAGCGTTGATTACGGCCCTGTTATCAGAGGGGTGACAGGCTGTGTCGAGGCCCAGTTTGTGGGAGGGTCGAGGGGCCTTTCACAGGGCCGTTTCGATCCCCGTCACAAACGGTCCTCGACGATCGGTAACCGTAGGCGTACCAGAGCCGGGAACCTTATGACGAGTGTTCGACGGCGGATTGAATCCGCGCGACCGTTCAATTAACACGCTCCACGGGTGAAAAAGAGGCACGTCCCACCGACGATAACGCACGCAGAAAATGATATTTCTCTCGTTTACGATAGCCGTTCACCGATCCGGCGGACACGTCGTTCTGAACCGTCCCGCGTTATGGTAATGTCCGCGCGCGCTCCACCGGCGTCGTTTCTCACCGGGTCCGATGATGACTTAACTGGCCCGTCGATAAACATCCTCGTAACCCGTGTCCAGCGTCGTCTTTATCCCTGGGATATATTCCGCGAGCTCGTACCTTTGCCTCGATGGAAATTTGAATTTCTAGCTGTATTCCTCTTTCTCGGCCTCTCTTCCGATCCATTTGGTCTCTCTCTCTCTCTCTCTCTCTCTCTCTCTCTCTCTCTCTCTTGTTCATATCTTGCTTTCGATCGATCTATTGGCTGTGCGTTATCGTTCGCGGTTAAATGACACGTAAGAGCCGCGATACATCGGGGAGAGATTGCCAGTGATTTCGGTGCAGCGATTTTTCACGCGTTAACGAGTTAACCGGCCCCGAACCGCTCCGATCCCAGATACCATCGGCCGACAGGGGCAGATCGTATCATCCCTTAAGAAGCGACCTACCTACCGAGACCGGCCGACGCCGCTTTCGACACCTGGAGAACCATGAAACGACGTTGTTACGCTCGTTTAACGCGATTTACAAAGCTCCCCCCCCCTTCTTCTACTCCTCGTGCTCCTCTTTTTTCCGCACCGACTGCAACCGGCCGATGCAAGAACGCGAAACGAGACAGGCTGCCGGTGATGCGCTACCTCGTTGACGATTGCTGCATGATTAACGAGCTACGCTGATTGGAATGACTGAAACCGAACCGATTGCATCGCGGCGATTGTGCCAGGTAACGAGAACTCCGGCTTGAGACCGCTGTTTATTAACGGCGAGGCGGTGCATCGAGAACTGGTCGATGTTGCCTGTCTTGTGAATAATTTTTGTGAAATTGTTTAAGCGAGTTGAAAATACTGATTTTGTGGTGTTAGAGTTCAAACGAAGTTGGTAGATTGTTAAAGTGCGTAGAGTTTGTCACTGAAATTGATTAATTTGCACATTGATTTAGAATAGTTGATGCTTTATGGTTCAGGTAGTTTGCAATGTAGGGGAACGATTCAGTTGTTACGTAGCTACACATCGTAACACAGTTGTTTAGAACTCCAAAAACACGAACTAAATTAATAACTTTGATATTTAAATATTTACGATTGGTTTTAGAGATTTTTAAAGGTGTAGAATTCGATTGTTATACTATTTTTGTTCGAAAAGTTGAGGAGCTACCCTTACACTTTACTTTTTCTGTCAGATAGAATTTGCATGATTATGACTTACCTTGAAATCAGCAACAATTATTTCACCGACATTGTTTATGTACCGACACGTTGAAATCACCGACAAATATATTTAGATCGACTCTCGTTTCACCGACAAATATTATCGTCGCTTAGAACTTTTGGAAGTACTAAGTTGTTGTTAGTGCTATGTTTTACACATTATTTACGGCAAAAGAAATGGATTTATCAACGAAAGGTCACGGTACTGAGAATGAAGTGCGACTATTGTAAATAACATTCAGATTCTTCTTCAATAACTCTTACGAAAGGTTTTCTATTCGAAGTATTTAACATTTCGTCAGCAGATTTATTTTTTCAACGTTTGTATAACACTTGCCGTTTCAAAGCAGAATTATTCGGAAGTTGTGGTTGTATAATTTTCTCTGTCTCTACAGTCACATTTCTGATAATCTTGCATGATCTTTCGTCAGTAGCTACAGCCAGTTCATTTATTTTAGCGCCAATTGTCATAATTTGAAGACGTGCTGATTCTGGTACATGGTTATGTTTTGTAGGGCCGTGAGAACAAATAATGGTTCCCCATTTATAAACGCTTTACTTACTATTCCTCTGCACTCACAACTATTTCCACTTTTGCCATTTTTTTCATACACCCAGTAAAACAGATTCTCTCTATTTCTGCATCTTCTATACATGAAGTGTCGATTATAACATTTGTCGCTAATTTCAACGTGTCGGTATATAAAAAATGTCAGTGTAATGCGGTGTTGCTGAAATCGGCCATTGTCAGTGAAATAATTGTTGGTGATTTCAAGGTAACCCCATGATTATTGCTTCTTAACCTCCTAATTCTTTTTCCTCGACATTTTTGACACAGAAATGATTACACTAACAGTATATAATAAAATTTTTTTGACCAGAAACGATTAGTTTAGTTTTACTTGATATATTTATAAGTACACATTGAAAGATGTAACTAGCTCATTTTACTTACATGAACGTGTAAAAATATAAACATATATATCTTAAATTGCAGTATCTGTTGATAGGTATAATTAACAAATCTGAGAAATTCATTGGTTTTTACTCTTGAACACTTCCGCGTGTGATGCTCCTTGAAATATTTTATATCTTTACTTTTTGCCCCTTGGATCTCCTTTGAGACTCAATGGTTCTCCAATTGGTAATAAAGTTTCCTTAATAACGCTCTCTCCATGAAAGAGTTTTTTGTGTATCGAAACTGGCATACAATATCAATTGACCAATTTTTTATGTTTCAATCGAATCTTTCTACATCATTATATATTTTGTTGTCGCAGGATTGCTGAACAACGTCTGAAATTTCTGTACACTTTTAGAAACGCAATAACTTTTTTGAAACTGCACTAAATGATTTGAATATTTTTAGATGATAGAGAGACTAGTCTACTAGACAATAATTGAAATCCTTCTTCTTAATTTTGCTATTGTTTGTAATGACAAAAAAAAAATACAAAATTTTCCCGTTTATTAACTTTTTCATCTCAGCTTATAACAAAATTTAGAAAATGTGTCTCGTCGACCTCGGTAGGTTACATGCATGCTGAAAATAAAGAAGTTAAATAAAGCTCAAATAAAGAAGTCAACAAACAAGAGTTTTTTTTTTGTTATTCAAAGTAATAGCAACATTGGACAAAAGCATTTCAGTCTTTGTCTAGTATACTAATCCCTCTATCATCTAAAAAAAAAATTCTAGCGATTTAGAGCAGTTTTAAAAATGTTATTGCGTTTCAAAAGATGTACGGAAACGTTTCTGAATCAGTACATGTACAGTGGCAGCCAGCCACATAACACCGTTAGTCATTTCAGCAAATAGATAACATTAATATAGCATTTAATGAATATAAAAATAAGCATTTAATGACAAAAAGGTATATAACATACACTAACGGTCTTAAGTAGCTGGCCGTATATTGTTAGAACTTACACAATTGCAAGTGACTGCAAAAAATTCGCGTTCAGCTATCTTCAATGGCTTATAAGGAATATATTCTGACAAGTTTCATCGTGACAGAAATAAGCATTCGGGAAAAATTAATTTTATAGGGTTAAAGTATCTCTATCATTTTGTAGCGTATATTTAATTAAAATAATATTCTTTAATATTGCATTGACAGCTATAATCATATTCCTACTCATGAAGAAATATAACGTGGCAAATCATGTCAATTTAAGGTGAAAGAGTAACTTTAGAACATGGGATATTTTACTCCATTTTCAAAGCTTTGGCAAAACTGTAACAGTTTGTACATTTGATTAATTTTCAATTACAATTTCATTAATTTTCAAGCAGGTTGAAAACTTGATTTTAGTTCGCGTTTTTGGAGTTCTAAATTACTGTGTGTCGTTGCGTATCAATGTGGACGGACAAGCGTTGCGTATTGTATACGGATAGGTATGCAATTGTGATACGCAACGGCGATACGATACGATGATGCGACACAAATAGATGCACAGTTTAAAATTGATTAAGAATTGAAAACTGAAAGTGTGTTGAACGATGACCCTATATTGAAGTTTTTCCTGTTCATACTATTGTTCAATATCACACAGTGTGTTTCAATATACATACATAGTGATATTCGTAAATGTTTTGAATCTTTCTCCTGTATTAAACTGTGTTAATAATGTTTGCTATAAATGTTTAAAATTCGCAATCTATTTATATTCTACAATAAGATGAACATGGAATATAATTTGGTGGATTTATTTCTATCGTCATTTTCAATTATCTTTAACTTCAATAATCCACAGTAAGATTCATATCATGAATATGGTCTTCTCTGTATTGGAAAACTGTTTTTCTATCTCGACTTCCATAAATATCATGAGTAGCCAACAGATTTTATGTAAATTCATGTCTCAATGAGCAGTTTCTACCAATTCTGCTTATTATAGACATTTTCTTGTACTTTACAAATCATCAAATGCCACAAACGTATAAAGATTCGCTATCTAATCACAAGTTATTTTACGGATTTCATGCATTCGTGGAAAAAATGGCGATCTACGAAACAGTTCGAGAACTTGAAGAACATAAAACCACCGTCACATTATCATCGGTCTATTAAGATCCTTTCCAGGGGCAGCAGGATTTCTCTTTACCAACAGTTTCTTGCAATCGCAAAAGAAAATGCAGCCAACATTTCTTCCGCATAAAAATCCGTAGTCTGACAGATATCCACTATAAAAATAGATGGAGGACCATCGATCCGGTATCGAAAAATTGCACGAATTCGGTGCGGCAGTCAGCAGTTGATAAAGGACGTTGGTTTTCAGTCGTCCGTGCCCAGAAAAACTGGTGAACGAACAATTAAGAATAGCATTCTTTTCGTGTCCAGTCACATTGGTTCCCGATTCGTTTTTGCAGAGACGCGAGCGTGCCCAAGTGTCGGGCACAGCTTGCAAAAACCAAGAGGCGACCTTACCGATTTCCGATGGTAACGCGACCGACAGAAACGGCTGTCCAATTAAATTTAATTGCGCCCGATATTGCGGCCGTGAGTAAAAAGCTGTTGTCCGGCTACCTCAAGTGTTCGCTATCCATGGAAATTTTGCAGATTCGCCGTGCGATGCGAGGCGTGACGGCCGTGTTTCATCGATTAGTCCTGACTTCCCGATAATCGCGACAGTATGCTCAGGTGTTCCAGCTGGTCGCCGATTAATCGCGGAATTCACGCGACGCGCAATTTCGCTAATAAAGAGAACAACACCGCGGGACGCTCCGACTTAATTGGCTCGTCTTTGTTTGCCCCGGAGTCTTTAACTCGTCGATACCGCTTGGAACTTCACTTAAAACTTCTTTGTACGGAGTCTCAGCCTCGGAGGCGCCTATCCTCATGTTTGTTAAATACTTAGCAAACCACACGTGTTGGTTCTCGAGGTGAATTCGAAGAAATTCAAGCCAGGAGGTCTTCGAATCTAGGAACATTGATTGGCAAATTATGGAGGGTGTGAGTCACGGATCAAAAGGGGGCGGGTCAGATGCGCGCGACGATAAGTAGGTATTTATTAACGGCAAAGGTAAGGCATGGCTTTGGGCGACGTGTCTGTCATCTATTTGCATCGGCAAAGTAAATAGCTCGAAAGTACCGAACTCGCTCCATTGGTGGACGCATCAATCGTACCATGAGTGAAGTCCTAATGATTATGAACGCAGAAGAAATCGCTCAGCTTAAGATTAATAGGATTCTCAGTGGATTCTGAGTGAACGATAATGTCGGCAAGGAGCTTAAAAGTCTTTTTTTACACAATGATCCTTAAGGGAATATAGCGTTAAACACTATGCAAAGTACCTTTGACTATGGTTTGCAAATTGCAATCTACATCGGGCACTGCGATTCGTGCACCGAGGTTGCAGTAGAACTGGCAACCAATCTAATAAATCTAAGGGAATGTTTATGTTAGAGCTGAGAAAAAGGTATAAGTGTATCGATTACAGAATTTACAAACGTTTCGTTAATGTATTCTTTCATGTGTTTATAGTGTAACTAGGGTGCTAGCATGATTGTAGTCATTTAACCAGTTAAGTGTGTTTGACGACTACTTCCGTTATGGAGATGTGGCAGAATTTTGTGTCATGACGATTATATCCGTCATATGTAAAATATTGTTACAATTTGATATTTAAATTGTAATTCTGGCGAAAACTTTATATTCGTAAATTATATTCGTAAATTTTAATATGTTTAAAATGTTTAGAGGTCGAGACGAAATTAAACAAACAAATGAAAATTATAAATAATTTGAGTTGGATTCATGAGTTGGATTCGTCTTTTTGGATTCGTCATCGCTTGATTATCGTGACACACACTGGTGTGCGCTTTGCAAAGAGATCGCTACAGTTAACTGGTTAAAGCATCTCAAAGGCAAGCGATTCCGAAGAACCGTGAATGGTTTGAAAACTGTGTTTGCGTTGCTCTGCTGTTATAGAACAATACTTGTATATAAGATAATAAGTATAAGAAACAGTATTGCGTGAAGGGCATTTCTGCCCAGTGCAGCTCCAGCACAAACATACCCTAAAAGTAGCAAAAGTAACATAGGCTCGAAAGCAAATTTGACCACGACTTAAGGCTCCGTGCTAATAAATCATTGTCCTCTACACAACCAAGAAGACCAATTACAAGAAACAAACAAAGAACATTATTTGGTGCTGATTGACAACGCGTGCAATACACAGTTGGGATCTAGTTAATGACAGCAAAGCTGCAAAGAACTAACCGTCGATGAGGGAGACAGGCGGCACAGTCATCTGTTGATGGTGATGGGCGGCCGGGTGCTGATGGGGATGTGGCGGGTGGACCGGCAGCAGATGGGATCTGGTCTGCGAGAAGGTCGGCGAGGGTGGTTCCCAAGGTCGCGTGACGCCGGTGCTGACTGGCGCGTCGTCGTCGTGGCAGCAGAACTTGTCCGCTGGCTGGGCGGAGCTGCTGTTAACCACCGGGTGTCCATCGTTATTGTTGTTGTTATTGTTATTGTTCGCAACGTCCCCGTTGTTGTTGTTATTGCTACTGGCGGCATTGTTGCCGCCAGTGAGACGCGTAGTAGTCGCGCCTGTCGCAGGGCTGCCACTACCACTAGCACTGCCACTGACACTACCACTGCCAATGCCGTCGACCTGCACCATTTTGCTGTCGATCGCAGCCGCCGACTTGGCAGTACCAGGAGGGGTCGCGACGCCGCCACCGATCATCATCACCAGACGATCACCTCCAGCCCCTCCACGCCGGGCAGCACCAGCAGCTCCTCCTCCTCTTCCTCCCCCTCCGCCTCCTCCACTTCTGCAGCAAAGCCGACCCTATGTTCGAGGCGTTTCTCTTCCTGCTCTCGCATCCGACGGTTACTCACGGCGCATCCAGCCTGAGGCGGGGGCGATTCTCCCCCGAAAAGTCACCCGCTCCACCCCGAAGAATCCACCCCCGGCGACAGAACTGTTCCCGACGCGTTTTAGTCTGCGATCAGAATGGATCTCCCGAGTCACGAGTAGAGCGGTACCAGTAGAAATCGACGACCGAAAACGGGCAACGTTGTTCCGGGGTCGCGAACAGTTTCACAGTTCCTCAGTTCAGGTCGATCCGGCTCGGCTGTTCTTGGTCCTCGCGTGCACCCACACACAGCGGCGTTGTCACACAGGTAACACAACAGGGGGCTGATGGTTTCTCGGACGGTCGTCGTCGTCGGTCGTGTACGTGTGTCCGTCGCGCTGGCGCAGGAGCGCGCGAGCGCAATCGACGCCACGGTCCGGCGTGGCTTCCTGCGTCCGATTAGCGAAGCAGAATGACATCCTGTCCGGCGGGCCGACGGCGATCGCGATTCATCGTGGCGCGAGCTTTCACGTCGGCTGTCTGTCGGGCCTCGTCTACGTGGACGAGAGCGTGGTCGATGCGAGCAGGCGACGCACGGCGAGAGGAGTGCTCGCGAGCGCAGGCGCTTCGTCCAAGCTCGTGACTACCTCCTATAGACGTGTGTCTGCCCTTCTCTTCGTCCCTCCCTCCGCTTCGTCTCCTATAACACAAGCTCGAGCTCTCTTCCTCTCCCTCCGGTCTCGATCTCTCTCGCACCGTGTTGCCCAGTCTTTGCTCCGATACTCCCGCTTCTTTCACGGCTTCGCAGCCGCTTGCTTCTCTCTTTCTCTCTCTTTTTCCTTTATCCTTCTGTCTCTCTCACCGCCGGTCCGTCCGTCCGTGCTCCGATCCCTTCTCCAATAACGGGGCGACCGAACGAACGCGCTCACCACGGGATAACCTGCTCGCGCTCCGCCGGATTCGAGCAGATTGCCTTCCCGTTCGGGGTTTCGAAGCGCGCCAACGACTAGCTTTACCCCCACCTCGTCACGCCTCGCGTGAACAGCACCGACTACTCGCGTCCAGGTGAGACCCAGATTTCAGGTAACAAGTCTTCTTTGCCTCCCTCCGTCGGTCCCTCTTCGGGCCTCCTCGATCTAGCCGATAGAAGTTCGAACTCGAAGTACCTTCGATTAGCTTGTTCTTCAAGTATATCCGATCCGCGGGTTTACGATTTCGTCCTCCGCTTCAGGGATGTTCCGGCGCACTTGAACTGTTGTTCTCCACTGTCACCTCTGTTCACCGAAGGCGAAGTCGCCGACCAAAAGGAAGCTCAAGTACATGGGGCAACCTGCTCGCGGTCTGCCGGATTCGAGCAGATTGCCTTCCGTTCGGTGGCTCGAAGCGCGCCCAGACTAGCCTTACCCCCACCCTCCTCGGCCGAGGTGAGATCAAGATTTAAGGCGCCGCGGTGCGGAGCGGCGCTGACGAAGACGAACAGGAGGACTTGGTCGTCGAGAGGACGAGGAAGAGGCCGAGGATGGCGAGGCAGGGGAGGGTCGGAGGCACCTAGGCTAGCTAGCGGGCCTAGCCCGAAGATGCGGGTTCTCGCGCGTTGATTACGATCGCGCGCAGCCAAGCTCGATCGTCGAACGCGAGGAAGAGGAGGTGACGAGAGACGGAGAGGTGGATGGACAGAGCGGCTTAGCCGAGTAGCACCGGCTAAGAGCAAGGGGGAAGCCGGGAGCCGGCTCTCGGATGCATGGAACAAGCCGGCTAAAGGCAGCCAGGTGCGCACTCGACGCCGCGCATCTGAGCTTACCCGACGCCCACCGACCATTACCGGCCCGATCGACCAATTGGGCGAACCGGTGGACGCCCACCGATCTGTCCGGGCTCGCGCGAGTCGTCGCCCACGCCGCGCCGGCGAGAGAACCATCGCGCCCTTCCGCCTTCCGCCTTCCAACGGCTCCCGCCGGTCTTTGTCGTTTCCGCGGAAGGGATCGATTAATTCCCGAATCGGATGTCGATGTCGGATGCCGACCTACGCTCCGGATAAGCCGATTCCAACGATTATCCTCGTACCCGAATCTGCCAGATTTCGAGTCGGGTTATGTTCAGGTTATGTTCAGGTTATTCAGCAATTTTGCGAAACGACGATCACCTCGCGCGCTCTGTTGGCATTTTTAACATAAAGTGTAGGCGGAAATAATCAAGACTCGGACTAAACCGTCATTAATATTGCAGGATTATTAACTGTAGAGGCGATTGATTTTAATTTGTAGTTTATAATATAATTTCTCAGTGTGGTTCTGGTAATCTATTTTGAAGTAGCTTTTTGGTGGGACAACAGAAGTCCGAATTGCTACTTGTCAGCCTGCATGTTGATTCAAATTAGACTATTTTACGGTAAATTGTTAAGAGACATACTCCTCTATATTCGAAACGGTGGTCGGAAAGAAAACAGCACATGATTCAATATCTCGGAAACGATAGGTATTTCCATGTCGGTAGTCGAAGGTAGCTCGTTGTGTACTGTAGTTATTAATGCTTGTCATATAAAGAAATCAGGCACATTCAAGTTAGGCGTACAATGACTCACTCAGTGATTAGATCAATATATAACCAGTATATTGCAAATCGTTCGTGAACTTGCGCTTTTCGAATCACCACCCCCTCCGGAGATCATTCGGAGAATACCGAAATACGTTGTTGTATTTTTCTTTCTATTAATTACAACCTTACATACTAGTCAAAATGTATGGCTTTTTTTAAAAAAAGGTCTAGGTGATTGATGAGTATCGAGAAATGAGACCTTGAGGAAGGGATCTGTTACGCCACAATAACTGCCGCATTATCAAAAACATTCTTTTAGACGTGTTTTCGTCTAATTGGGAACACAGTTATCGGAGTTATCGGAATGAGCGCGGAATGATCAATCTAGTGTCACTGACTGACGTTTCCCGAGTCCAATTTATTCAACTAGTACTAATTATTTGGTACCAGAAAAGATTGAGTTTCAGCTTCATATTCCTTTCGGATATTCCGTTCTCCTTCCTTTGCATCTTTTATGAATGAAGGATCAGCATATAGCAATTTCTTTACAGATGATAGTTTGAAATTCTGTCACGGTAAATGACATTTTGCACAACGATCGGAGGATTAAAGTTGCTCAAGTGAGCAGCTTCAAAACTTAATACTTCTTCAATCTTTTTGCATTATGTATTGTATTTTGATGATGTAATGATTTTTGTACTTAGTTTGTACTATATTAGACAATATATTTTATCAATAACGTAATTAATATTTTACCTGTAATAACCAAAACGCAATTAAATTTTCTTTCCGTCGATGTATCTACCACGTGCACTTGATACTTCTTTTATTAATTTTGGCATTTCAGCTACCAATGTTTTCATTATACTCGAAGAAATACTCTTCCATTCTGCTTGTAATAATTCTCATCAACGTTTCTTAGATTTTTATGTTATTGAATATACAACCGAAATAGAATTTGCCGACATATAATCATTTTATAGCATTAATTCATATCGTGTATCACTGATTCATTAAAAATGTTACATGTCCATACATTTATGGACCGAGGTGTATTTCCATTTCCTTGTCTTGCAACTGATGCATAAACTTTTCATTTTGCATGGGGATCCGTAATCTGATTAGAATAAAGCTAATTAAATTAATTTCTACCGAAAGCGTTTACAGTTTTCTTCAATCCATTATCGCAGATATCATTAGCGACAGTTTTCCTCTGAATGATGTTTGACGTCCCGTGCATCTCGCGATCTCGTTTTCCCGGTGATTATGATCAGGAAGAAATACGATCGAGCCACAGACAACCATGGGAACCATAGTGGAAAAATTACGGTGGAAACGCGTACCGTTGCGTGGCAAACGCGAGCGTTTCTCGACAAACCGAGCATCGTTGCAGGATCCCGCTCGGGTTTGCTCGATTTGCAGAGCGAATCCCGTTGAAAATGTTGCTATTTTTCTGGCGTGGACCTTGCCTGAACGGGTCTCTCACGTTCCGATCCCTTGCTAATTTATCGCTTCCTATGATAAGCGAACGGGAAGAGGAAATTGATTGGCTGCGGGAAATTGTTTCGTGGAGATCCGACACCCCGGAGGCAAATCCGCGTTTAATGATCCGTACAAAAGCCGGAGAGAAACAATTAGCCTAGGCACTTAGGTCACGTCTGCCGGAGGTTCGTCATTACGCAATGATTTCTTGGGGCAGTATCCCTATAATGACGACCACCAGGTCGCCCTACACAGCGGTCGGAGCTGACAAATTCGGCGACTCGTTTCGTTATAATTAAGTCACCAATGATTAAAAATGTTCAATATATAGAAGATATTAATGTTTTACTACACGGGGTACAAATCCCTTTATACGCATATTTAATATAAAGGGCGTATTAAGGAGAGGAATATATATCGCCGCATCAACGTTACACGCAGAAGTGACATAATTCATATGGAAGTCTACTAAGTGACCAAAATTATTTACGCTGATAACTATTCTGTTAAGATTATTGTACATGCCGTAAGATGTGCTGTGAAACTCTCAATAGAGTAAATCGTTGAACAAGAGTTGATCGAGGTATGCTGAAATTAATGAATGTTAGGAATAACTGTAAATCGCCTTCATATGTGTCGGTAAACTATTGCCAATTATACCAATAATGCGTGACATATAGTGTCCTAACACAAAAATCTAAGTGTACATCCTTGTACGTATATAAACAGACCGCGTTGTACAGAACCTTCCAGAAGCAATACAGAACATACAGACCTCATAATACAGTCATTAAAATCAATTCAAGAGTCTTTCATTAAAATACCCAGCACCTTGATTTAACAATGAGGGATAGTATCCCAGGAGATGAGACGAAGTCATTTAAAATTTTATGCATAAAGATCGAGTCCGCTTTCGTACGTCTCTGTTCTAGAGCCATTATATTCGCTTGCGACAACATGCGAGCTATTGTTCTCCGATATTTGTGTTTTATTTTTTCGATCGTTATAATTTGATATTTATGGCACGTGGTTCAGATATTACTATATACTCTAGCTCAGAACGTACTAGAGAAACGTATCATAGACGGCTTTTTTCATATTTGGTAGCTCTATTAACGAAGCCCATAACTCTTAATGCTGAGCTAGTAAAGTCTTTAAATCTGATATGAAAATGACGAGTCAGAAGTTATACCTAAAATGACGTATACAAGTTTTATTGGCCTGTTTCTATCGACACTCTTAAAGTAGGACAATTTTTCTACCATTTTCCACCAAGAAGATTTAATTTCGGTCGAAGTACTCACCGTTACAGAAAGATTTATTAGGAAATCGAAATAAAAGGTTGAACCGTCACAACGGTAGCTAAATCGCCGTGTCTGAAGTAACCCGTAATACTTTATTCTTCTTTTGCGTCAGGAGCGAGACTCGAAAGAGATAATAGCACATCCCGGAGCGTGGACTGTTACGCGAGTCCCGAAAAAACTCGTGATTATACAACGGAGAGCCATTAAAACCATGATACGGTCGATTATTTCCGTTTTTCTAGCGAAGAATGCGAGCACCGCGGCGGCAGACCAAGTGGCACGCTAACAGATGAAACCGGCGTACAGTGATTGAAATCGAAAAAATCAACTTCCTGAAATTAACACTAGAAGTATCGATCAGTGTGAGTTGATTTATTTAAATTTTGCCCAACCCTCGTTAAAATACATGCTCGAACAAAGACATTTTCTCAATCGTTTCATATCAATGCACTTTATAATTTCTGTGATATAAACTGTAAACGACCACTTGTTTTGAGCACTTACAGTCAGGCATTTTGGTATCATGCTTTTGAGGTAAGAAATAGTATAATTAAATAGCAAGTAGCACACTTTAATGACAATTATCGTTCCCTTGATAAGAATGTTTGTAGCTGATATCTTCAAAAAAATCCTCAAAATGCTTTTTAATTCTCAAGTTAGACAGTTCTTAAGACCCAGGGAGGTTCACTTCTCAACGAATTGGAATGTTTACAGCATATCCACGTCTACACGATCGTGCAAGAATTGTTTCCCTCCTCACCACACTGTTTAAATTATCACCGTTCCAAACCATCATTGTCACATCATTTTAAGCGCACACGCCCGCATTCACTTCCATCGTCGACAGTCTCCAACGAACTAGGACGTTTCTTGAAATAATCGTTTCGTTCAGACTGTACATGCTTTAAATATTTATTCTGCGGGGCTAGGTCTTCGACCAAAGCATCGGCTCCATTGACGTCTAATCTACAATAGATTATTAGCCACAACAAAATATGGAATGATTCTGGTAGAGAAATAATATTTTTGCTAGATTAGGATCAATTTGTACGCACCAATTGTCTAAATTGATAGTAAATAAAGATCTAAACATCCAGACTCGTCTTAACCATTCGTTCTACCATTGTTTTGTACGATTGCGACAGGGTTATCAAGATATGTGCCGCGTCGGTCACATATGGGTGACACTAATTTTTAACTAACTTCAATAAAATTTGTTTTTATTGTAACATATTGCACAATCGCAACGTTACTAGGATGTTTAGAATATATATATTTCCTATGGTAAATTTGAACTTTCCAGTTTCGGTTTCATTAATTAATTCACTTTGATATTGTTGGTATTTTGGGTATTTTAAATATTCGACAATTGACGTGTTAATAATCGGGCGGCGGGGTTCAAGGTCTATCTGTACCCAGAGTACAGTTCTTCTCTTTTTTTTGTTTTTTTTTTTGAGTCAATTAGATATCTGATGGTGCTTTTGATGCGTTTCTATGATGTTAAGACGGTCTTTATAGATATTGTCATTTGACTATCTACTACCTGACAATTAATTTGTAAGCTATATAACAATACTAATGTGTCTAGAGGGAGTTCATCAAAAAATATGTTGAAGAAGTTGATAAAAAAGGTTATAAATGATTCTCAGCATACTCAATTATATCTTTATAAAAAAAAACCACCGTGCGAATAGTAACTAAAAAAATTAGGATTAGGAAGAGGCGCGTTTCGGGGCGACAGTGCTAGATGTTGGACTGAAACGTGTAACTAGCCGTTCGAGTTGGAGAGGTAACCGCGGATTTGTAGGTATCAGCGCACGGAGGAGCAGAGCCTTGTACTTTTGGCTCGCTAAAAGCCACCAGTAAGATTACCTTCGAAGTTCCTTCACGCGAGCGCCGCGAGGCGAAATCGAACTGACGGGAAGGAAGAAGAAAGGTAACGAGCACGATGCAAATTCTTTCTTACAATGGAGGGCCTTCGCGTGCCGGTCTGCCAGCTACATACCAGCAGATCGATGGTAGCTACCCCTAAGGAAAAGGTTCTCGAGTATCGATCACGAAATGCTTTGCTTCTCTGCCTCCACTTTGCCATTATGCTATGAATAATAGTTACCGGCTAATAGGAAACATTTTGCTTTCTTCCTCCGCTTTTTTTGCGAATCGTCGTTTCATAAATTTCTAGTTCCTTGTAGATGTCTCTCGCTTAGTACCTCCCTCCCTACTCTCTCTCTCTCTCTCTCTCTCTCTCTCACAGCCTCTCTTTCTTGCCGCACAAAATGGAGATGATGCGCATCGAAACCGTACAAGCATAATCGCCCATGTTTCTGTTTAGCGGTTTAAGCGGCTGGATTGTCCTACATCGATGATCAGTCACGCGGCTTTGACGAACAGCCTAATAGTCGAGGGCAGGCTCGTTCTGGCTTTGACACTTCTGTGGACAACGGACTGAAAAATTATACCGTTGCCATCCCCCTGTTCTTTTATCTTTTTCTGGGACTGAAGTTTGATTCTTACAATTCTGTGTTTATTTTTAAAGGCGTTTCGAAGTAGCACTTTTGCTAAAATGCTGTTACATTCGTGCTTCAATGGTCATTGATAATAATGTCTTTGACTGTGGTAAAAATCGAGTATATTAGCATACATTAATTGTCATCTTTCTGTTCTTAAACCTCTCTAGGAACTGCGGTTTGCAATTCTTTATCATTTGAACATACTTCAAAATATTATTTTCACTAAAATGCTGGAATGAACCAAATACTTTTAGAATCTTTATGTTTGTCTCGTGGTGTTTCTATATTCATTTGTACGTTAATAAGTATTACTAAGCTCTGGATCGTTATGAAAAATATAAATGTTTTGCATGAATTGTTTAATACTGATCTTGATAAAGTTTGCTGTACTACATTTATCGAATTTAGTCGCAAATGAACGCAATGACGAAAGCAAGAAAATCTGAATATTAGAAAAAAATAATCAATGAAAACTTGCATCAAAATTCGTAGTCTAATGATTAGATTATTTATATTAAGAATGTGTTGTAGCTGCTGTTCAGTAAACTGAATTCAATCTCTGGCTATAGAGCGCACATGTCAATGGAAAGTGCAAGTGGAAAACTGCATTATAAGGAAAGATGTAGAGCAATTAGACATAAATCAATGTGCGAAGATACACGTGGATCGGCACTACGAGCTACTTCCATAAGTAGCTATTTCCATTATCATAAATTTTTGATGATGAACTTTAGACTACAAGAAGGAAAGGAAAATAGCGATTAAATGTCATGTAAAGCAGAGGAAGGTAAGCAACAGGGAACTTATGGAATACCGCTTAAGTTAAGTTTGTTAGAAACGTACGTACGTGGACAAACAAATGTTATTAATCTCTTGCTATACTTTGACGTGTTCGGCTTCTCAATCATCAATGTTATTTCGTTCTTTTAAGTCGGAATAAAATTCGGTTCTCTTGTTATCAATATTTATGAACTCATGTAAATGTGGATATGAAATTTCTGTTTTTGTTAATAAATTATTACAATCGAAAATCTTCTAATATTAAAAAGTTATTGTAATCGAGAAAGTTCTAATTGTTGGAAATAGTTAATGGGGAGTGGTTAATGCTGCAGCTCGTTTGAAAGCAGCATAAAAAATCATGAAATCTAAATTCCATGAAATTCAAATTACGTATTATTTTCTATTCTAGATTTGGTATTCACACTTGAATGGGTGAGAATTATAGTAACGTAAGTAGCATTTTTCTCATTGTGAAAAAACAAGGAGCGTTATTGTGTACTGACATATGTACGTATTGTTTACTAACCAAATTTATTGTTAAAATAACTTATAGTTTAGTTAACTTCTAGTAACTTTATAATTTATTTCGCTTGTCTGTTGAACATTTTGGCATGTATAGATTAGATATTAAGGCATAAGTCAAAATTTGAATGCTTCAACACAACTTTGCTCTCCGGACATTTTTCCATATGATTTATTCGGTTGGAAAACAGTGGATAAATGTAAAAAAACATATTATATATAGAGTGAACAAAATACAAAAGGTTCTGATTTAACAATATCATAGTCTGCATTACTATAAATAAAATAGTATTCTCTGTTGTTACAAATGTTAGGAAATATTGTAAAACCTAAAATGAAAACGAATAAATCCACACGAAACGCTAGTTTCAAGAGTATTAACAATGAACTTACGATGTTAATACTTTATCTACCGGCAGTTGTCTTATAGTTAGTTCTCTTAAAATCGAGAGTCAAATGTTAAGAATTTCTTAATAAATTGTAAAAAACTACAAAAATTTCATTCATAGTTCACCAAATTATTTAAAGTTCTTTTGAAATTATTATTTCGAATAAAATTATTGAGTTTCTCTTAGACACAGTTTAATTATTGAAAAGCTTACTAAGCCTCGGCAAATAAAAAGATTGAAGAGAATTTCACTTACCTGCAATTTCTAATTTCGTGCATTATTTTCGCGAGCAGTGTATCTTCATTGGTTATTTGGCAGAGAAACGACCGAGTTTCGAGGCATTGTCTGGAATTGACAGTTATGTGGCTGAGACCGTGCAGGGCCGACGAAAAAACTGGAGCGATTTGGGAGTGAATGGCTGCGGGATTCGCACGGTCATCAATTGGCGAGATAAATCCTGTTAGGATTCGGTTGTTGTGGCCTAACAGTTTTTGGACCCTTCGTTGGCTGGCGCCCTCCCAAATCTGCTAAACGATGCGGTCACAGTAATTTAGTCATTGACCGCAAAACTAGCAGCCTGCTTCCCTCCGGGGTTTAAGGTCGAATAACCTCACCGAATGGCCCGCCTGAGATTATCGGCACCCCGAAAGCTCTCACGAATCGGTGCGCCGCGATAATCGGCGATTCAGGTGCCACTTGGCTGACGCTAATTTTCGCTGTTCCATCGCGACTGCAAACCAAGCATTAAATATTTGCTCGAGAGTTCCGATCGGTTGCCTTCGAACATTGATGACCGCCATCTCCATAATGAGATTAGTACCGTTATTTAGACAGCTGAATAAAACAGCTCCGACACTGTCTGCCGCGATAATGAAGTCGTCGAACCTTGTCTTAAAACTATGAGATAGAGAGTTTAAGCAAGATAATTTTCGTTTTTATTGATTACTTTCTAAGAGTTTGGTGAAAGGAATGTTTTTTTGCAGTGACTAAAATATTCCTCTTGATGAACATCGGTCTTCAGTCAACACATGACGATTATAGTTCGTTTCTGAAGACCGTTCAACTTTGGAGCTCAATTAATAGATCGCAATTCTTGTTGCATTTAAAAAGTTTCTAAGTTTCTAGATTGCGGTAGGATGTTTGCATAGAAACGTTTGTACATTGCTATTCCAGAGAAAAATCTTTTGGTCGACAAAATGAATTCTATTCTTAACCTGACTTTCGTGGAATAATTAATGGACGTTGGAATTTGCACCGAGATCCGCAATCTAATGATCCTAAATTTATCTGATTGGCAATGCTTCCAATATAAGTAATTTCTGACTGTCTTTAAAATACACATTATTAGATTATAATTACAAATTAATTGTCACACACTATCACAAAGGGTCACAAGTAGTAAAGTTCAATGGCTATAATCAACTTCAACAATATACAAGAGTTAAACAAGTTGCTTCAAGTTTGTAGTATTTTTACGCTTGCCGCTTCAGCATTCAGCAAACACAGATACTTAACCTTTAGATTGTCGGCATGATGCCACATGAAGTCGCTAGTATTGTATCGCATTTTGTCGAATATGTAGTTCTCTTTCATCTGACTCGATTTGTGAGAAAAATTATTTATAGTGTAGTTTACACTATCTAACAACGTATTAAAGCTAAAAAAAAGAGCTAAAAGAGAATTACATACTCGACAAAATATGATACAATATTAGCGACCCAGACCTAGGCCCGACCCGAATCCCGGAAAACATCGGTCGACTCATCGATCATCTTTTATGAACACACAACCGCGGCAGCAATCACGCGAGTAAGCGTGGAAAATCGCGAGTCCGGAGACTCGTGACTAATTCAATTAAGGACGCGTTCCTTTTTCACGCAATGCGCCACGCGACCTGCGCGCCATATCCTTTAGCAGCCTAAAGGATCGAGAGGGAGGGAATTAGAGGAAACGAAAAGAGAGAGTGAAGAAAAAGAAAGGAGAAGAAGAAATATATGTATATATATATATATATATATATATATATATATATATATATATATATCGCGATGATTACCGAGAGCGCGGAAAGCCGGGGCCCACCCACGCACGGCGGTAACAAAGATTTATCATGGACACTTTGCATGCTCGTGGTTTGGCCGCGCCGGCGGAAAGTCCGTCCACGAGCGCTGCTATTACTACTATTACGCTGGTACGGGCGACGGTGATAAATCATGCGACAGGAATGATTCGGCTAAATTGCTGCTCGCACGTATCCGCGCTCGAAACTGCCCCTCGCTCGTTCCTATCGGTATATACGCCCCCGTGGTTCGAGGGGTGACTTCCCAGCCACCCCGCTCGGCTCCCTCCCATTCTCGGTGGAGTGGAACCTAGGAGAAAGAGGCAATGTCCGTCATTCGCGTCAACTACGCACGCGTTCCAGTAGCCATTGGTCTATTGATTTTACTGGGTCCCGGGGGGCTGCGTCGGCCGCCGATTCTCTCGCCACTCGTCGGGGCAGTTTCAGCAGAGGCTGAAAGACCTGCGGCCGAGGGCGTGGCCTTGGTGGGCGGTTTCCCGGCGTGTCGGCGTGGAGGGGTGCAGTGGCTCCGCAATTGGCTAGCGTTACCGCGTCCCGCTGCGACCAACACGCTATCGGCTCTCGCGCCTGCTGCAACTCGCGAGAGATCCTTTTCCTGGAGGCCGCAGAGCTGCAATGTAGACCCTGGTCCCTCAATCCGAGGAATTTAGCGACCGGTCCCTCCGTCGAGCACTCTCTTTCCCGGGTCTTGAGTCGTGAAAGGTGAGGCCCTTTTTTAAAAGACATTTTCATTGGCGCCATTTGTTAGTCGTCGATTTCATTGCGAAGGGTTGGTTCTTACGATTTCTAAATACTTTGTTTATCCTGTGATTCTACGGTTTCCTATAACGGCGCAGCTGTATATACGCTTTCTAACTGATCTCGATGACTTGTTGAAGTGAGAGAGATTTTTATTTGATAAAAGCTGTGAGTTTTGTTGCTTTTGGAGCAGGAGAGGTTGTGAAGGTTCGATGACGCCTTGTTTTGGAGAATATTGTTATTAGTACATATTATTGCGACGTTGTTCTACAAGTCAATGTGTAACTAGCTCGTAATCAATCTAGCGTCAAATGTATCATGGTATTATTGTTGTTAACCCTTTTGCTCCGAGCAAAAAATATATCAACTAATTGGTCTAATGTTTTTAGAGTAACTAATATAATTTTGTACAAGTCTTTTCATATTAAAAATGTGAAGAATACGTGCTATATTAGAGCAACAATTGTTTTATTAAGCATAGTAATTATTTAAGACTTAAAAAACGTATATACAAAAACGACGCACACTGTGCACATTTCTGACGCGTGCTTCCGTACGGTGACGACTCTTCAGCGGATTGGACTCCCGAAGCGAAAGGGATAATGTTAGCTAGTTCTCGGTTCTTCGACTCTATGTCGTTTTGAACTTAACGGACACGTAGATACCTCGAGTATGTCACTCGATATTTGTGCGACGTGCCAGGGCAGTTCTATACGTCTAAATATTTCAGTGAACGTAACAGTGGGGAATCTACTGCTTTGACTCCATTTTTAATCATAAACCATATCTAGAGGATTTATTTCTTGTACGTAAAAATACCCCATCGTGAACAACCCCTCTGAACGAGAATTTACAGGAGATTTGTCTAGAGCCCGGCTTTCTCCATTTTTTACATCGATTTTTACCCCGGTTTTAGAAAAGTCCTATGTTCATCTATTTCCTCATAGAGTAGAATATAATCGGAGTTTTATTCTTCAGTGAAGTCTTTCAATTAAGCTAATCATTTCAACGATGGTAATTCGTTTTCACTTTGAAGACTGAAGATTTAGTATAACGTTGCTAGTATTTACCTTTAATTTGACTGACCTAACTAATTTAATAGTCAGATAAAAGCGTCAAAGTGGAAACAATAAAATCAAACCCTTGCCTTTAATGAAAATCCTTCAAATTATTTAACCGTTTCGATGAAGGGGACGTGATCCTATTTCGAAATATGAAGACGCGAGATTCTGTCGCACCCCTCAAAATACTTTTCGTCCATATAACCGATTTTGATGGTTTACCAATCCCACAATGTTAAAATCAATTCAAAATGTCTATCAAAATGTCTGTCAAAGTGTTTTCAATCAATAACCATTTGCACGGAAATAGTACATCTTCATTTTAACACGTTCAGCGCCACGTCACCCAAATATGGGTGACGCTAGTTTTTAAACAATTTTGAAAATTCATTTTCATTTTAATATATCCGAACAAACTAAATTTGACTAGAACGTTTCGGATGCGAAGGAGTTCTAATTCCATCCCCTATGATCAATTTTAACTTTCTAATTTCGCTTTAATTAATTAAATTGCTTTGATTTTGTGAAAATTTTAGAGATCGATTGATGGCGATTACCGTGTTAAAGATTGAAGACACAGGATAACGTTGCGCCTATCAAACAATTTTTCTTGTCTTCTGTTAATTCAATTGGAGTCTCATATAATATGGTCTCATAATCATAGTATAAATAGTTTAAAAATTTGTACTCGACTATCTTCCGATCGATCTATCCGTTTTCATGAAGACAGCGGGATTCAATTTAGAAAAAATTGAAATATTTTTTACATTATTGAAAGTTCGTGTTCGGAGAAAATAGGATTGAGGTCGGCTAAAATAACGGCTAATGGAGTCGATAAAAAATTTAATATTATTCCATAGATGGTTGAAGGACTACGGAGGAAGGTAGGGCAAGGACTATGCTGGGTTTTCTGTGCAGAATTATGCGATCAAGAGGCCGATAGTTTTACTCGTCGGCTACGCCGTAAGTAATTTGCGGCGGTCGCGAGGGGCGCGGCTAATTGCGGCCCTCGCATAAGTCAACCGTCCGCGGTGTAGTAAATACGTCGCTGTTCGTAGCTAAGAGAGCGTGAATCGCGCGTATTTGCATGAGACTCGCGATATTCGGGAATTAATTCTCCTGTCGCGGTGCTTCTTCCTCCTTTGTTCTTGCCTGTTCTGCGACCCGACTGCATTACGATCGGGGTAATTAGCGTGTAACCGGTGCGCGAAGCGTGTCTACGCCTTCTCCCAAGAAGTTTACGCGAAATTTTTATCGTTGACGTGGTACTTACAGTTGCAAACTGTAAGTTTGTCTCTCATCGTCCATGTACGAAGCTATTCTCGCTTGGACCGTGCGTAATAATTGTGTAGACAACTTCGCGAAGTTTTAACGGTGTTGACGTTCTTTAATTAATGATTACAATCGCCATACATGAACTCGTTCCTCCTTTACCTTATTATTCATCGATGATTAAATGATGATCAATCATTTTCGTTTCACACGACGCTATAGAAGGTTCATAAAAAATTGTCAAGTTGTAGTAATCTAGTATGTTCTCCTGTATGTACTACTTTGTGATTCATTTAAAAAGTATCCATTTTCGTTTTTTCTTAATGGAAATATTTGGTCAAAGATTCTTGAATAGTGCTACAATTTGTTTTTATAGTGTTCACACAACTTTTGTTTTTTAACCCTCCTAGTGTCGGCGGTCGAGCATTTACACCCAGCCCCACGCTCGGGTCCAGACGGATCCATGACCTTATGTATACAAATATTAGTATTATTACTACTATTACCTTAGCGTACTTCTTTTACATAGTAATTATATTTGCTACATTTGTTTCTGTATTTATTGTCGTTGTTCTAACATAAATAAACGACAGACGGCATCAAAGGGCAAACGGTCAAGGTAGACCTCGAGATCTGAGTACTAATGGTGGACCTCTACAAGGATGAATTAAAAATGGATTGTCTGCGTTCTTAGAGTAAGAACATAGAGTATTGAAACATTAAGTAAGTAAATTCTCCATTGAAACAAGGAATTGACAGCACCTTCATCAAACAATTTTCTGACCGTTCTCGCTTACTGTGTAAGCAAGACAAATTGAAGTATAACTTCTGCATTCGAAGAATTTCCGCAGATCGCCTATCAGCAATTCGAATTTGTTTATTGACGACGTACTAAAGCATCAAAGAAAATGCAATATTATATTTATATATTTTAAAAACAGAGAAATATTTTTAATAAATTATTTTTAAACTCGATATCGACTCTGATATACTTCGATGAAAAAAATGTGAAAGCACATCTGTGATTAAACGAAACAAAGCTATGAACATATCGACACTGCTGAATCATAAAGTGTCATTTACAATTAAAATTCAAAATTGTAATCGGTAACGATGCTGATGGAACAATAATATACAAAATTCAAGAGAAAAAGGGAAGAAAATGAAGAATGTCATTGTTTTGTGTGCCATGAAGGTTACAGCAAAAGCAAACCAAAAAAGAAATGGGTCCAATGCTATCATTGCAGAGACTGGGCATATGGAGCATGCAGCGAACAAAATCATTTATGTTTGCATAACTGCGATACTGAATAATGAGGAAAGGACATGGTAATTTTTCATACTGCATTTTTCGTTTTGTCTTTTTTATGCATTATTATAATTTTCTCGAGCGAAGGTCGAACATTTCTTTCACTTCGCATTTTTTATTAATAACTTGGATATTCCAAGATGTATAAAAAAAGATCGTGCTCTATTAATATTAGATAAGTAAGCAACATGTTTATATCAGAATCGTCGTTGTGAATGCAATATCTTTTGCGTAATCATATTTTAAAGTAAAAATGTTACAACCGAGATCAGCCTCCTCTACCAGATTCAGCCGAACCGAGGCCGCCTAAAGTCGTCAGAGAATTCTTCGGAGCATCGCTACACGTGAATTTGGTGCACGCAGGAGCGCACGTGCGTCAGCATTGCTTTTATCAACGAGAGGAGACACGCGACCAAGTTTCGGCCGCAGTTTCGCCCGTTAACCCAGTTCCTCTCGAGGACTATTTGGATCGAGTGCGTGCAGCAAAGGATAGGAGGGCAGTCCCGGTTGATTTTCGGCGGGTGATTTTTCGGCTGATTCCCAGGATCGAAAGTGTCCGGCTGCGGCGACTGCGTGTCGCGGAGTGCACGTGAAGATTAAAGGCTACGGACCACCGGAACACGGGAGGGACAAAGGAAATAATAACGGCGCCGCTTTCATATTCCGGTTACGAGGAGAAGAAAAAGAAAAAGGAGAGAGCCAAAGAAAAAAAGAAATAGGCCCGCCCGCCCTTCCGTTGCATCGCTTTCCCTCGCGAACATGGAAACGAGCCTCGAAAGACATCGCAAGCGACTACCGATCCTGCTGCTGTTCCACCACGCCCGACACCGGATGGAGCCGACGATGAAACCGATTTCGAAAACCGGGGAAACCGCACGACGCGAAACGCAACGCTGTTCGCACGCTGCTGACGATTATCGCGAGTTTCTCCTCCGCTACACCCATCGAAAGATCCCTCTCCGACGATCACCGCGATCCTTTTCTAAATCGTCTTCGTGTTGAAATTTTCGTGACTTATTTTATGAAGATCTGTAGGAAAACGACATTTTCCACGTCACTGTAGAGAACACAGATTGGCAATGCAATTCATTTTTATAAATACATACGTTTTCCCGCGTTTCACAACTTTTAAATGTGTAAATATTTGCAGTTCAGAGATAACTGACGAAGCTATCTTTTGGAGCATTACTTTTTACTATTAGTTAGTTAATACGATTGCACAGATTGAAAGACAGTTTCATCGTCGCAAGTAAAATTAATGCTTGCTACTAGACATCAGATCAGAATTTTTTCTTAAATAAATTCGATGAGTTGAAAATAATGTTTAACAATGCTTAAATACTTTAAATCGTTCTAGCGTTTGAAATTGTGCTTACTCGTTTTGTGTCATAAATACCTAAAATACGCAGTCTACTTAACACACCTAACGCCTCTGCATTTAATTAAACCCAAATGAATGTAAGATAATAATTCAAATACGAGTAATTAAATGTTATAATTTAAATGCGAGTAACTCAAAAATACATAAAACAGAGGTTCAGGACTGAAGGGTTATCTAGTCTGAAACGACCAAAAGAAATGGAAGAACCAAGCCGACATGTGCGCCGGCAGATCCTCCCCGGATTAGGGTATCTATCGGATCAACAAGCGGCAACATTCCGCTGGTTCTTAATCCTTTCGAGACCTATTGTTAGAATCGTCGACGCGGCTGACGCGCGCCTAAATAATTGGAAGGCGCCGTTGTCAGCTAATAATGACGCACGAGCGGCTGAGCCGTTCACGGATCCATCAGTGGATACAGAAGCAGCAGCAGCAGCTTCGGCCGCTTAGGTGTTACATATTAAACGAGACTGTATCCTAACGTTGGCTAGCCGAGGCAACCACCTGTGCGCATAGCTAATACCATATAATAAGGGCTCATGAATATGAATTTCGGCGGGCCGGGTTACCCGGCTTATCACCGCGGATCTATCGGGCCTCTCTGGCCCCGTGCAACCCTTTGAACAGCTCGTAGATCGGCATAGTAATGTCCCCTCCGTTGGGTCCGTCATCCTGTCCTCCCTCCTTTTTCTTTGATCGATACGAGAGCACCTACGTAAACGGTCCCGGTTAGATTCGGGTACAGGAAGACACCCGTCAAAGAAAGAGCCTCGAGAAAGCGTTCTACCTCGACAAGAACCGACACAGGTGTTGTCGATCGCTTAATTTTCTTTGGACGCCGAACGGACACCGATCCTTCATGATTTCTTCAGCAGAAATCATTTTCGTTCTTCTTCGTAGATCTTGACGAATTTGTTGAGAATTTAAACAATTTACGTTGCACTTTTCGCGTTCTATTCATTGTCAACCTTTTATATACTGTTACGATAATTATAGACTAGAAGATTTTTCTATAAAAAGTAGTCAACATTTACTATAATTCCGCGAATAATCATCCTTGGATGATTGCTTGTTTTTTAAATTAAAGCTTGAAACCCCTACTTTAAGATAAGGTCCCGGATTTTAAGGCTGATGCAACCACACCATCATAACCCATTAAATGCGAGGCCGTGCTTGTCATATTGGAAATTGCCAAGTTTCACGAAATGCACGAATTTTGTAAATTTTTTCGTCGAGACCGTTCGCAGCCGAATGAAGTTTGTTCCTCCCTTTGAATTGATAAGAAAGAAACGTGGCTGTGATTTTTTCCCGTCAAGTTACAATTTCTCTTTTCAATTTCTCTAAGGAGTAAAATATGTTCGCACACATATTCTTAAAGAATAAAATTGTTTAGGTGTGTTACTCGTAAACACTAAAGTCATATATCATTTTAGCATTGATCCAGAAACAGGGTTCAATTTCATCAAACAGTACTTATTGCATCTGTCCATTCATATTTGCCAAAAATGCACAGTAATTAGTAGTCTACACTGGGACTAGAACTAAATAGCTATCCAACAGGTGTTCGATGGTTAATCGAAAGAAACAATTAGATTTCGAGCTCGCTGATGGAACAACTGTGTAAAACGTCCACGCACCGACGCACGCGTGTCCTCTGCGCGTAGGGAAGCTGACCGATGGCCAGGAGCGAACGTGTGCGTGCCAGCAGCACCGTGACACGAGGCCCGCTGTTCTTTTGGCATGCGTGTGCGCACCGTGAAGAAGAGATACGGCCAAGCTAATATCCGTGGAGAGACTTCTTATGTTCTTGCGATGTAATAAAGACTGGCTAAAGGGGGACAGATGCGATCGTGTGGCAGACGCCGCGATAAATTCTCCCTGCTGCAGTCGATTCTTCTTCTTCTGCTGCTGCTGGCCCTCGGCGTTGCCGCGCGATCGCCGATTTCAAAGAAATCCACTCCGCGGAACAGCGAGCCGAGTGGAATGGGAAATGAGCCTCGATTCTTCCCAAATTTCCCTTTCTGCATATGCTTCGGGTTCCATCGATTGTTCTTCTGATAAGATAACATCGCCCATTTAACCTTTGCGCACCGTTCGCATTTCTGACAATTTCAGACTGCAGTTGTTTTCAAGGGTGAGTCTCAAGTATACCGTTAAAATAAGGACGATTTTCGGTACTCTTTTATAACGCAAAACATTGACGAAATTTTTCGTCACTTTCCACGCATATTCTTTGATATTTGAAAACATCAATTTTTTTCTTTACATTTTCTAAACATTTATTGAAACACTGAATTTTGTTATTCATGAACTTGCCGGTTGAGAGTGTTGATCGGTGTGTAGTCTAGAATTTTTCCCCTCGATCTAGAACTAAAATCAAAACGAGTTTTTTTTCGTAATAGAATTAAGCGTCGCATGAACCTGATCTCTGTTCAGAAAAATACATAACAGAATGCTATAACACCCGGTTCTGAAAATTTATTGAAATCAAAATTTTGCATACAGAGAAACCAAAGTTAAGTCTTTCCATCTAAAACGTCAGAAATTCGATTCATTTGAATGTGGTCTTGTAGAGGAAAACATCCTTTTACAAACATTCATGAAAGATGGATCTGCAAATTTTACGTTCCTTAAAAAAGTACTTCTTTGAGTTAGAAGATTAATCGGTTCTCGATCAATCCTTTGCCTGCCTCGACTTTCCAGATCGCGATGCGTCTGCATACAATGCACCGCAACACCAGCTCCTCGTGGAACAGATGCCCGGTCGCAGACGGTCTCCTGTCTCTCACGACAATTATACGCAATCCTCATCATGTCCATCTGTTTCCTCGGAGTGCGTGCGTTCTGCGGCTGAAAAACCGCAGTGTCCCACTGAATCCTCGTTAATCAGCATATCCATATGATCTGTCCTAACCAATACAATATCATGCGTCTACATAAACCAGCACAGTCACGATGTTCACATACGAAGTCATTTTAAAGATGAGCAAATCTAGGTTGCTGCATTACCTTTACAGGCCATAAACCAAAAAGCTTGAATGTCCTAGCTTATTCTCATTAACACGTTGAATGTCACACTGATGTTACATAGTTTGTCCATCTGGTCGATATCAATTTGTTGTCGTATGTAATCACGTGTGAAATATCTATTTTACTGGGGTTCTCCATGCAAGTTTATAATTGAACTTATTCGAATTATATTTCTAGTAACCTTGACGTCGCCGGTCATCGATGACCTCCATGGCATTTAACGCGTTAACCAGCATATGATCAGCTAGAAATGACATAATGTGATGCTTTTACATAAACCACCACTGTCACGATATCTATCTACATTTAGATGACAAGTCAGCAGAATTCTAGCTCGCTTAATGCTACACTAATGAGCAGCCAGCTGAAACCTCGCAGCGTTTCAACGAATTCTGGTTGGTCAGAAAATATGAGCCATCGCAAGTAACAGAATGCGCGCAACTCCTTGATGAACCGACACCACAATGGTGCACTTAAGAGTTCTAGCTATTGCTACCCTCATGAGCAATAAACCGAAAATTCTCGCTATCCTACCTCATCATCATTAATCAGCACATGATCTGTCGCAAGTAACGCTGCGTTCTTCCATAAACCACCACCGTTACGATCTAACTATTTATTCGAGAGTTCTGACTGGCCATTGCTACCCTTACGAGCGTCGGAACATCGATCTTCAGATCGACCTAGGCGGCCGCTCGGTCTTATCCATCTAACCGAGTAACTGTCGCTGTCTAACTCGTTGGCTATCCGTCATTTTCACCGGGTCTGTCCTCCCGGCCGACACTCTCGGTCCCGGTGGCGCTCCGTAATGAATAGTCGAGGGTACCCGAGGGGGGAACGGTGTTCGAAACAAAAACCGACGGTGGGGGAGGCGGCGAGGGGGGAGAGAGGAGCGAAGGAGAGAGCCGAGGGAACACCTGTGCCAACTGGGGCGCAACCGGGCCACAGACGGATGGGCGAGCTAACGGGTGGACAAAACAGGTGGGCCGTCACGCCGGGATTCCTTGGTGCTCGTCCTCCCGCGGGCCACCAGCCTTTAATTCATCGATTCTCGACATGGGCGCCACCGTTGCTACCTTGCCGTGCGTGAGTCCCTGGGCTGCTCGAAAAACGGCCGGTTGCATGCAACTTTCTGGAAACAATTATCCGCGTGAGTCTTGTAGCTTGATCACCGTGACGCGAAATGGATTACGGCCGGGCAGCCGTGCAGATTGCTGGATCTACCCAGAGGCTCGTGTTGCTGATGCTGTTGCTGGATCTCTCCTCTTGTTCGATCTTTACCCTCTGTCGACGATCGAAGAACGGGCCTGTGAAATTTAATTACAGCCGACGGGTACGCTTAGGTCGCCGCACGAGGATCCTTCTGTTCAACGGATTAAAAGACCGACGAGGCTGCTGCGGCTGCTATGCATGCAAATGCCCCGCGGCGCGGATTAAGACATCGGTAAACAGTATAATAACGTAATGGGATGGCGCATCGGTCCAGATATAATTAACCAATTTCCCTCGGTGTGCGTGCCGTCTCCTACGCGATTCTCTCCATCTTTTCCTGCGTCGAGATGAATCTGTGGTAATCTTCGTGATTTTTCGGGAATGCTCGGGATCAATTTCGGGGTGAATTATTGCCCTCGAAATTGTGGACAAAGTTTTAAATGGTTTGTGATCAAAGTGACGGTATACGAAGCAGTAATGCTGGTATGGTTTTCTCAATTTATTAATACTATTAAGGATGAACATTTTCTATTTATTTTGTGCAAAGATCCACAGTCTAATCACTGAATGATTGCTGATTGAATTAGACTAAAATGTATTCTGAATTGATACTAAAGGATCGAAGAGAATTGGGCAAAGCTTCCTAATCTCCCATTTCGTTGGAACCAACACATGGGTGACCGTTTCCCAGTCACTTTTGACTTTCGTTATTTCACCATCATTCGGTGTGAATTTCGACAACAGAGAAATGATGGATGTGGTATAAATATCGATTCAACCCCTTGACCTCCGGTTTTTGCATAGCTACATTTATTAGTACTTCATCGTCCTTAATAATTGCTCTAATATTGCGAGATAATGTTAATTTCTTGTGTGTCTTCATATACTTTTATTCCTAGATTTTAATAACAGAAGAATCAAATTTTATTTCGATTTGGAAGACATGTATGACGTTCATGTTTAACAGATCATGCATGAAATCTTCATCCCAAGGCATAACCTTGACCCATTGTTATAATGCAACTTGTTTTAATTGGTTCTATTATTGTCAGGATCGTAAAATAGTTTCGTTAGAAAGCATCGAACAAAGTCGCGACAAATACGAAAATGAAAATAAAACTACTTCAAAATCAATCATCAGAGTATACAGGCAATATTTGTACAGAGTCTATAGCGTGTATAAGTATACAGAGTTTCAGATTTTCTGTTCGGTTTTGTAATTTCACTCCAGTTTCACCGAGATCGATTTGTTAGCGTGGCTCGCGTATCAGGGCTCGAATTTTCATTCTTGCTCATTATTTATGCAACTGTGTAGCTCGCGTGCAGCTCGCGCGGTAAACAGCGCAATTAGCCGGCACAGAGGGACGAGAAAAACTCGCACGCGCGTAAACGCGGATAAAAATTTAATCGAGTGAATTGCAAGTTGGCTAATGCGTGGCTAGACGAGCGCGTGCGCCACGTAACGTAACGCGTCCGCTCCCAGAATGAAAAATCTTCGTCGGTGGGAAAGAGAGAGAGAGAAAGAGAGAGAGAGAGAGAGAGAGAGAGAGAGAGAGAGAGAGAGAGAGAGAGAGGAAGGTCTATCTCGCAGGCCTATGCTAATTCGACCGATCGATAACCCAGTTTTCCGTTCCGCTTTTCGAGATGGTCATTTCTTGCATCGAGATCCCAAGGCACCTATTCAAAACGAAATTGCTTTCCTGATCCGTCCACGAGGATTACGGTCTGAAGATAATCCCAGGAAACGACCTCCACCATTGCTTCCTCTCTTCTGGCTAATCCTAAGCCTCGCGACTTCCTTCTCATCGCTGCGGCGAGATCAGTTAGGGCGTTCAATCGTTTAGGCTAGCTTCGTGCGGATCAACCGTTTCTTGATCTGAATAATTTTAACCTTTCGATCCGTTGCTACGCCATGCAAAAACGCCTTCACGGAAAATCTAGCAATTCAAATGTAGCACCACGTCGGTTACACAAACTAATCAATAGGATATGGCTATTCACGCAATAGAAGTTAGGTAGCTACAGCGCTGAATTAAATCATTTGCACTGTTACTGTTAAATAATTTGGACTGTTCGTTGTCCGATTGAATAATCGAGGTTCTTCGAGAATCCGGTTTTATCGTTCAAATTTTTCCTGATGACACTGTTTATGAAGTTAAGTATACAGTGGCTTGTAACATGTACTATACAAAACTCAAGAACTGACAATACATTGAACATGTACATACAATTGAACATTCGAGAACATCGTTGCCTTTATTAGAGCTCGCTATCTCACATACAAGTATATTGCGTTAACTGTAAATTTTATTCGTTTCATGACAATAATACTTTTCCGAAAAAGAATGTGGGATATTTTGGTCCAAAGTGATAGTGGAGGATTAATAATAATTTAGTAAAGCACCTGCCTCGGAAACAAAATGATAACATGGCCTCCAAATTAGGAAAGATAGACGATGTGATTTATTGAAACATTTTTCATGGAGATTCTTTAAAGCGCGTAGAAGTGTAAAATAAGAAGTCGACCATTTCGACCTGGCAGGTTCAGCGTTAAGAAAGTAAAAGCAGCACTGCATCTCCCATCGCAGATGTCTGGCGCAGAAAACCTGCGATCTCGTTTCGCTGGGGCAAGACCGATCGCGATGTTTGGAACATCGTGTTTCTAGCGGACGTGTACACGCGTCAGGACACCGGCTCTAATAACCCGGTTCGAAGCAGGAGAAGTTATGGGTCTTTCTTTCTGGATCGAGAGAGCCGTGCCTCGAAGGGCCCAGATTGAAGGGCGCCCGTTTAACGGTGCTCGAAGGGAGGGTTAACCGGTGCTCCCGATAAATCATAACAAGCCAAGGATGCGTATCGGGCTCGGCCAGAATCTCTCTCCACCTTCGCTTCCGGGCCTGGGGGCGGGAAGCCGATATCACCTGCCGAATTGGCTGCCTACCGGGCGCACGCGGCACCGGAATGCTTGCGGTCGTCGCTTGGTAAGCGTCGAAACCGCGGCCAGATGTTCACGGGGAACGTCGGGCCGGTTTCGGGCCTCGAAGGTGCCGGAGATCGCGATCGCACATTACGAGAGTCCCCTTATCGCGGAACCGCGGACAGGGCCAGCTGCGTAGATCCTCGGCACGACCGAATTTATCGGGTCGATCGCCGTATAATAAGCTAATCGGGCCTTGTATCGCTGTTGCCAACCTTTTTCGCCACGATCTTCGCCGAGGAACACGCGTCACGGCGCACGGACCCTCGCAACTAGCGACCGTCGCTTTTTCTTGGGCACGGCTGACTGGTCTGATAGGTTCCTCGAAGGGAATTAGGGAACCGCGGACGATTAGAGCAGTCTGTACTTCGTTAGCGAGATAGCTGGATCGTAGATGGCGACTTTTTCCTCGACCGGAATCTTCGATCCGTTCGGGACGGATGGGTTGCCGAAGAAACGGGTTGTTGCAGCCGTCTATTAGGGCCGTTTTTATACTAGAAGGTTCCGATAAGTAGACGATTTTTAGGGCAATTGTTAGGTCCGTGAGTTTAGAATGTTCGCTACAGCTATTTATATCGATGCCTATGTTTAGAGTTGCAATGTTTTATCGAAAGTAACAAAATTGTTTCATGGAGCACTAGTTTTATTATAATTTTTGTCGATAATGCGTAAAATCTGTTGTTTAATAATAAGGGAGCAGCTTTGAAGTAATTATCGTTTTGTGAGTGGAGATGCCAACTATTTTAAGATTTTTGTAGTCCTTTTATCACATCATTGCGTTTTTAATTTTTCAAAGCAGAATCGATCATTATTGATCATCGATTGGTTATCACTCGCTGCTATGTGAGTTGCACTTCTAATGTAGAATTTTTAAAAATTTACTAAAAGCTCAAGTATGCAACCTGCTTGCAAAGTGGAACAATTGGCGCGACATGAAGGAAGTCGATAATATAGCTATTTTTACGATACACACATAGATGGCACGTTTTAAAAAGAGGAAAAACAGGGCACATTTGTATGTACAAAAAAGCTTCTTATCGTTTCTTACTGACCTATCCGATAGCTGCAAAGGGGAAGGAGAGGTTTCAATCGCTTCAACACCTTGTTCTCCACAAAATCTTCAAATACACATCTTCACAATCGCAGTGAGGTTGAATGATTCAAATCATATCCATTTTTCTTCATAACAATATCGTGTCTAAAATTATGATTTTCCATTTTTAGTCTACTTGTGGCTTATGCACTGTTTTCCAGATGAAGAAGTAACAGCAGTAGCAACTGTCCACTTACCTAAAGTCACAGTTTGAAGCAGTGCGAAAATTTCATCCCTGACATACGTTCGAATAATTCTCATCGAAACATCGACAAAATTGGAAATGAAACAAAGAAGATGACATTGGTTGACTTGTGCTGTTTTGGAATAGTAAATGGTTTAAATTTCTCATGACTTTGCCGAATAAAATTACTTATCTTTTATGCACTCTTTTCCAAAAGACGGAAACTAAGGTAGCTGTCCACTTACCTCAATCAGCCAGAGTGCTGACCTAAATGTCCACACTTGCACCCATAAGTGAAATACGATTAGCATACAATTTCCTATGCTTTTGATGAATAAAAATAGGAATTAGCACAAATGGTAGTCGAACAATCGAATTAGTTGGTCGCAGGCCTTCTTTTCTCGCCAGCGAAACGGCTCGCAGAGAATCGGCAGCTCGAGCGTTGAGTGTTTGATAGATGGATGCCGGTCGTGTGTTCCGCGAAAGCAGAGGTGCATACGTGTGTGGCTGAACAGGTAGATGCGAGTCGGTCGAGAGAAAGGGTGCCGAGAGGAAGCGGCAAGAAGAGCAGCTCTCCGGCAAAAGAACGAGAAGCCGGTAATTTAGAATGGCACCGCGATGCATAGGCTAGGTCAAGCCGATCGAGATAATAGCCGACGAGCGAGTGGTATCGTACCTGTGCCTGCAGATATATCTCGGCTGGGATGTACAGCTAACGGCGCACGTTGATGAGAGAATGGAGGGACGGATGATATCTTCGGTTAAGTTCCATGGCAATCGGGAATGGAAAGAAGCCGCACTCGTTGGACCTTCACTTCCTCTCATTGTTCCACCTTGCCCGGTTCCACCGCCCTTCCATCTCTCCCCGCTGCCCCCTACGTCCCTCTCTGTCCGATGGACGTTTTGCCTCCTTCATGCAAAAGGATCGCCCCGTTCGGTTAGGATGCTCTCATTCTTTTTCCGTGGATCGCGCGCTCTCGCTCGCGCCGTCGCGACAAGCAGCGGTTTTCTCAGCTGTTAATTCGCCCCGGGGCTCCCGTGCAGCACGGCCCACGGCAACAATATAACATCCGATTAGCTCATTATGCGGAGATCGACAGATCGATAAATTCGACGCGCCGGATCTGGGCCGAGTACGCGCGATTATTTTACGTGATTCTTGCCCGGGCACCCGAGACACAATATCCGTCCGGAGCATCGTTGCGTGTAGGCAAAAGATCCCAGATATCGTTACGGACATCACGGAAAACCTCCTAGGTGACTATTCTGTCGATGAATTTTCTGCTACGAATCCGATGATCCGAGGTATCTGAGAAAATCGATATGATCTGATTTGGTCCAATCGTGACTGATCAATTTCTACAGGACCTTTAGAAAAAGACGCCGTGTGGTTATTACACTACAGGTAAATTAGCAAGAACCAATGACTCTTTGACTGCATTTTTACTTCTATCAAAGAAGGTAACAGAATGGGAAATTTTGTACAGATCTGCAGTGTGCTTCTTGCTTTTGAAGACTGATACCGTTCACTAGACAATGAGTACGAAAACTTTTGTAAATAGTGCAATTGGTTTGAATGATAAGAAATGAAAAATATTATGCTTCTTCAACGTTTTTATTTTACATTTTAAGTTACCGAGATCTACAAAACGCATTGTTTACATCTCATTACAGGTTTAGATAAAAAAAGTTGAATGAACATCATTTTTAACTTCTTATCATTCCAACCAAGTGAAATTTTTGCAACATTATCTGGTCAACTAGTCAGTCTAAAATTAGAAAAAAATGTAAGTCGTTTGGTCGAATTTTAAAGAAGTTATTCCATTTGTCAGTCGACGATCGGTAGTTGGTTGATGTGACGAGCGAAGCCGTTGCGAGGGAAAGCCGAGCTCCTTCGAAAAACTGATTATAGCTTTGCACCGAACCGCGCCGTACGGAACCGATCGCGCAACTCGCGCACGAACTTTCGAGTTAAAAAGCGCGGCTGTCCGATCGCCGGATACGCGGCGCAACAGCGCCGGTGTCGCCCGGGGAACATGCTTTGCCGAAGAATGACAATTACAGAAAGGCGGTGGCCATTTGGCCGGTTAGGAATTAAGAGAAACGGCCAAACGATCGCCGCCGTTACCGTCGTGCGTAATCGAAGCCTGTCCGATAGTCACCCCGGCAAATTAGGCAGTCCGGGAAGCAGTGCAAGTATTTATAAGCAATAAAACACAACCTTCTTTCGAAGACTGTGCAGTGTCATTTCAATGGTTTCCAAATGGCTTCCAGGTTAATGATACGTACGGCATTTGTTATCTTTCAACTACATGCGCCCGTAACTTTTTCCTGGAAATTCGTTTTTGGGATCTCGGAACACGCAGGGGCCCATCTTTGTTCGATTTCTTATGATCATTTCGGGTCGATAGACATTTTATTTGTACGTGTAATTAGTTCACGATGAACATTCAAGTTGTAGGAATTTGATTAATAATGCTATTGAGTGATGTTAATATTTCAATAATATGCTTATTTTCCGTAAGTTCTCTGAAAAATGCTGATGTTGCAAAAGATGCATGTTCCATTTTATGGTTGATTATTTAGAGAATCGTAAGGAATAAATTATAATTTGCAGATGAAGGTCCGACGAATACCTTGGTATTTAGGAATATCAAATTAAATATCCATTTAAAAATTAAACAGTAGAAGGGGAACGCTACCATAAATCATTCTTCTTAGAGTGCGATCACTCGCTGTATGGTAACGGAGTCTTTCGCGACCCATAACGATATGTCACTAAAGAATGCTTGCGGCCGTTTGAGCCCGAGACTCACACCTCTGTTCCACTTTTAACACACACAGCTTCGTCACTGTTGATAAAATAGGAAGGTCTTAAGTAATTCCGTTACCAGGTAGTTAATACAGAATCTACCGCCTAACCATTTATCCTTCTCTTACAAGAATTTTGTCGATTCAATTTTAGTAAAAATTAGTTTAAAAATCTTATTTATATTTGGTTTTTGTTGAAACTGAGGAACGAATTCGATCGTCTCGTAAACTATGCACACGAGTAAACAATAAGATCCTACACGTTGTGTCTCATAATCGAACTCCACAGGTTAGCACGAGTTTGTAAGAAACACAAAAAATATCGTAACAAATTTCATAAATTTTAAATTAATTTTCTTGTGCACATTATAAGCAGTTTCCACGATTTTTCACTTGTTCGCATTAAAGAAGCGCATAAAAAATACCAATAGAATTCTATACATTTCAAGGTACGGACAAACGTCAATTTTTCCGTGCACCTTACGAAGTCATTAGATTTAAATGGTCCGTGCATTTTTCACGAGTGCTCTCCGCCACAAACATGCGATCAAACAGGTAGTAAACATTCGTGACATTACAGATAACGTTGTTGGATGAGGTCAGAACATACCGACGCGACAGCCAGATCACCATAATCTGCTGATTCACCGTCGACGAGTGTTCGATGCAGACGACTTATCGGGGCCCGCCGACGAGAAACCTGTACAACTAGCCGGTGAGCGTGGACTTGGAGATAATGGTCGCTTATTAGATCTAGCCGATCGAATTCTTGCGATTGTGTGCCCTGGTTGCTGCCGTGTCAGTCGATCTTTACATAAAACTAAACTAAATTCTCTAAACATGCTAAAACCAAACAAGGTAAAACTGCATTCTCGGTAAACAATCAGAAAATTGATATACCATAATTGCTGACTTCGGATATGTAAATCCACTGCTAAAAAAATGTTTCTGCGCATTTTCGATGGTGTGCCAAAGGTACTTTCTCTACAAATTATTTAAACATATTAAAATATCCATGATGCTAAAAAAATACACCGTTGTATTCAAGAGAGTCTATATAATCATCCTACGCAAGAATCATTCGCGCGACTTTCACAGTTAAAGCTGGATAAGTGCCTAAAGCGTAGAAGACTGCATCCAGTACTTATCGAAAAGCAAAATTGCTGTGGGACTGTGTAATTTAAATTCGCACAGGTACGCACGGGTCAAAATGGACCCGGCGTTCGAGGATTATCAGCGTGTTGAAACGACGGAGAAACGGCTCGAAGGAAACGCATGTCTCCCATGCCCCCACCGGGCAAATTACAGAAATTATCCAGCGTCAGGCTTATCAGCTGCATAACTACCATGGCGAGCAATCTCGCTGGAAGCCTGACGCTTCGGACAGTCTCGCGGCTTTTCCTTTTGTTCGCGAGTAACGAGCCGGCTGTCAAGCGGATCACGCGGATTCAATCTTCCGTGTCCCGCATCCGGGAAAGCAGCTCGTTTGCCAGACCTATTGCGTCGATAAAATGACGTTCGACTATGAATCAAGCGTTTGCTTCGGTTTATAGACTGCCAGTCGAACGTTTCAGCAGTCTTCGATTATCGGCGCAAACCGTGCTAGTTCAATGTAACCAGAGACGGGCATTATCTAGTTACAAAACTATTTAAATAGCGATTCGTTATTTGACTGTTCCAATAAAAAAAGTATTTTTATTCGGCGAGTATCGAATAAATAATTTTATTCGGCAAATATGGAATAAATAATTTTATTAGGTGCGAATTCATCCGACGAATAAAGATAATTTTTTTATTCGAAGCCCATTTATTCGTAGCATCGAATAAAATTTTCATCTTTCCGCTTTTATTTTAGTAAACAAAAACAATTGTTTTGTACAATCTTCTAATGTAACTATCTGGAAATAGGTGTAAAATGTTCAATAAAAATTCGTCATAATCTCGACGTTATTGACTAGGCTCAGTATTTGAAACTAATGTCAAAAGAAGAGAGGCTTATTTTAAGTAAAATTGAACTTTGGATTTGGGTAGATACCATTTACCATCTGCCAATCAATCTAGAAAATTAATTTTTATTACAATCTATTTACATGGACGTTGACTTTTCTATAAATAGTTCCCTATTATGCTGATTTACATTATGCCCATGAAGAATGCTGCACTTACACAGTACATAGGAGCAACTGTAGTATTTTCAAACGGCTCTAAATAGGATCTAAAGTCACATATGGGTGTATGACTGAATTATACATGTACATTGCTATAGCAAGTTATTAGTTAAATAGGAGGAAATATTTTGGAATGCAAAGAGATCAGTAGGCTAAACTATGTTAACGTCTACGAACTATAACGGGGTTGCAATAGGTAAATCTTGTCTTTTCTACTCTTATATTATTGACCAAGTTATTCTGATTTTGTGTGTCTTGTATAGGCAGACAGTAGTAACCTCGATGTCGAAGTGTGTCTACCATGAATCTAAGAACGTGTGCTGCGTTAGTCTAGATCAGTGAAACAGTTTTAGGTTGCGCCAGACTGCGGTATAAAGATAGTACAACGCCGGATTTAGAATAATTGCGCGCCATGTTGCACCTATAATTATGGTCTTTCAGATCGTAGTAATAAAGAAAAAAATCTTTTCGCATCTCAGGGAAATGCGATGAATGATGTTTCAAAATTTTATGTCTTTCGAGACAGCTTATAGCATCCGTGCGCTAACTTTAGCTAAATAAATGGTCTATCACTTCTCTGTATATAAAATTCTGACGTTAAGAATATTGTCAAGAAGTTGTGATCTTCTAAAATTTCGATCATTTCTTTTTATGTATTAGGTTCATACGTATTAATAATCGTATTAATATAGAGCAGTATACTTCGTCAAGATTTGGTGGTATATTTCAGTGAAGCGAATTATATACGACGTAGGATCTGCAAGATGCGGAAGAATCAAAGGAGTGATTGCTCTGATAAATTTTATGACTCCAGTTTTGATTTTTTTAATTGATTTATCATGATCATTATGGAATCTTTTGTAAACAGTGATTCGGTAGTCGGCGTGTTTATTATTTCTGCCACACGGAAGCTTGTAAACGGTGACACGGTGATTTCTCGATGAGGGTAGTTCTAGAAAAAATTGCAGGATATGTAATTTCCACGTTTCTATAAAATGCAATCGTCAAAATAGACGTTGACTTACCACGAATACAAAATAGCTCGCCCACCAAGTGTGTTCCCTACTAGAAATGGAGCATGCTCGAAAAAGAAAATGCGAAAAGAAAATGTCAAGGGGGTGAAATAATTATGTTGATATAAAATGTAGTTATCAAACTGGACTGTGACTTGTGTAGACCACAAAACTCTTCCGTCGCGAAACATGTTTAGCAGTTAAAAAGAATACAGTTTCATAGGGGATAGCTGCGAATGAAATCACAAGGGGTGAAATTGTAACTCTGTCGTGGAATGTAGTCATCAAGTTGTACGTTGACGTCCAACGGCCACACAATTCCTGTCTCGCGAATTGTATTTACCACTGAAAAGAAGAAAACTGTCCGAGCGAGGGTAAAATCAAAGAAAAAGTCAAGGGGTGAAGTTCTGCCAGCTCAGCAAAATGTCAGCACGTTCCATCGGATCTTTCAAAATGCAGTAGGCGAGACGCTGTCATTCGGGGCGTGTTAAGAAAACTAGTGGCATCAGACGAAAGAAAAATTTGTCGAGGACGATTACGGTTGCCATGAGGCACGACATATGCTCGTGCGAGGGTAGTTGCGCAGTCGCGCTTGACTCGCGGCTCGCCGGGAAACAAAAACGGATCGGCGCGGCGCGGAGTAGTGAGTAGCAAGCGAATGAAAGAGAATGGAAGAGTATGGAAGCGAATGGAAGCGAATGGAAGCGAGTAGCAAGCGAGTTGCATCGCGTAAGTGTGCGTAAACGCGTGTAATAGGCGGGGAGGATCCCGCCAGCTGGCGTCAGAGTGACAAGATCTAAAATTAGAGCGCTTGTGTTGCGTGTCGATCGTCGCATGCACTTATCATCCGCCCCCTTCCGGCTTCGCCTTATTTTCATAACTTCTTTCGATTCTTTGCTCTGGCTCTCCGTTCGTCTGCCTCGATTTCCGCGCGATCTCCCGTTATCCTCTCCTTCTCCTACACACCCTCTCTCTTTCTTGTTCGAGCGGCGCAACGCTGCATCTCTCGGTGCACCGGTCGCGTTTCCTTCGTTCGTCGGGCCCCTGTCGCCAGGAGAAACCGTGAGAAGGAGATCGATGATGCACGGAACTCGAGCGGAGACCGCGGAGTTCGTCGCGACGATCAATTGTTCGCTGCGGGCGCGCGAAACCGAGCTAGAGTGGCCGAAATAAAGATAGGTTTATCTCCTTTTTGTGATACAACAACGCGTTTTATGTAACATTTCTGTCTTTAGTTTCTAGTAGGTGATTCGTTACAATGCATTTAGTGATACACGTAATTATTTGAATAATATAATTTTGAATAATACGGTTATTATATCAGTAATGGAAAAATTTGGAAATTTTACGGAAAATAAATACAGGTTCGCTTCATATGTTTGTATTTGTATTTACAAAATTATCGTAAATGTAATTAGAAACTAATTAATTACGAAGGAAACTTAATATTTAGTTGATGCTCTATTGTTTTTTATGAATTCAAATAGCCTTTGAGGTACACAGTGTAACAAAATGACGAAGTTGTCTAAAAATCAAAGATCTTGTAATAAAAATGATATGAAGCGATGATCTTTTTTACGTTGAAGCTGAAGTGTTGCAGAATAAAAGAAAGATGTAGAGAATGTATTGGGTTGGCAACTAAGTAATTGCGGATTTTTGTTAGAAAATCAAAGACAATTTTTTCATGTAACTAAATAACTTTATTCTGTAACGTATTGCCCATTTTGATCAATGACCTTTTGCCATCTTTCAGGCAGCATCATAATCCCACGTTCATAAAACTTATGGTTTTTATTAGCAAAAAACTGAATCAGGTACGATTTGACATCATCATCATTATTGAAATTTTTAGCATTCAAGGAGTTTTGTAAAGATCGAAACAAAAAGTAATCAGATGGTGCAAGGTCAGGACTATATGGTGGATGTGGCAAAACATCCCAACCAAGCTCCAATAATTTTTGCCGAGTGGGCAAAGATGTGTGTGGCCTTGCATTGTCATGATGGAATACAATACTTTTTCGATTTGTCAATTCGGGCCGCTTTTCCTCAACTGCATTGTTTAATTTCGTTAGTTGTTCAATGTAGACATCAAAATTGATCGTTCGGTTGGGTGGTAAGAGTTCAAAGTAGACAATTCCTTTGTAATCCCACCAAACTGATAACAAAACCTTCTTTTGATGAATATCAGCTTTTGATGTTGTTTGAGTTGGTTCACCTGGCCTGAGCCACGATCTTTTCCGCTTGATATTGTTGTAAACAACCCATTTTTCATCGCCAGTTATCAGTCGTTTTAAAAATGGATCATTTTCATTACGTTTCTTTAGCAAATCGCAGATGTTAATGCGTTGCGTTAAATGCGTTTCTTTCAGTTCGTGAGGAACCCATGTATCGAGTTTTTGAACATAGCCAAGTTGTTTTAAGTGATTTTCAATGCATGTATGTGATACATGAAGCTTCTTTGCAATCTCACGTGTTGTACTGTGACGATCCGAATCGATTATTGCTTTGATTAGGGCGTCATCAACTTCAACTGGACGACCAGAGCGTTTTTTATCTTTGAGTGAAAAATCACCAGAACGAAATTTGGCAAACCAATTTTGACACTGCCGTTCTTTTAAGGCTTCGTCATTATAAACAGCACATAACTTTTTATGAGCTTGCGATGCGGTTTTCCCTTTGTGGAAATAAAACAGCAAAATATGACGAAAATGTTCCTTTTGATTTTCCATTTTTCAACGAACGCCAAACGAAAACAACGCAACCGATCAAAAAACTTTTTTTACTGATTGACAGCTGAATTGCCAACTATCAAATAACAAAATGTGTTTTACATTTGTACTACGTCTGCAAACCTAAAAATTCAACTGAAGCCATCTATGAGTAAAATCCGCAATTACTTAGTTGCCAACCCAATATATTTTTTGACCTTGAACATTTATGTTACACTTGCGCTTGTGATTTGTCGAGTGCTATGTATAGTTGGATGTTTGATGACATGTCACACATCATTTCCTGTTATTCCTGTTAAAGGTTTATTACAAAGTCGATCGCAAAATTTATCTACTACTTCAGGACTTAAGAAAAAAGTCGATTCGAGTGAAATACTACCGAAATCGAGATTGTTTCATTAAAATATATAACTCACTGATTATTTCAAAATCTTGAAATGATTGATTTTTGCTATCAGATTTGAGATTAGTGTGTCAAAACATGTAAAAAAGTTCAACTATAGAATTTTCTCTTTTTCCGTAGGGTAGTGTACTTGATTATTGTGGCGTGACTAATTACTGTTTTCTTCTCTTTTATAAAAAAAAATAAATAAAATAAAAGAATAAAATAATTAACATATCCTCAATTTCTAACGTTTCTTATATCTCTATATTTATAATAATATGTACAAGTAATTGAATACCTCAATTCTTTACTCACCTACGAAACAAATTTCCATCTGCTGTAAAAACTGCAATTGGGAAAACAAGTTTATTTGGAAGAAAGAAAAAAACTGTCTTGATTTATTGTACTGTATTGTGGAGAATATTTTAAGAACATATTTAAATATGTTGCATTAAACTCACGGTCAAGTAAACGAATGACGTTTCACCGTTTTCCTTGCTCTGAACGCACTCACCATATTTCAAGAATTAACCGATCGTTTCTCTTATCATCACACATTATTTTCAAGCAACCAAGAATTGTTAAGTATCAGGTCTAGTAATAATTAATGTCGTTTTCCAATACATTTTTAAAACTAATTTATTTAAACAAAACAAAGCAATTTAATGAACGATATAGTCGCCGTTGTTTTCAACTACTTGTGCCCAACGCTCAGGTAGTTTCTTAATCCCTCTATTGTAAAATTCTTGTGATTTTTATTCAAAAAATTCGGTTAAGGCATTTTTGAGGCACTCTTCATTATTGAAATGTTTTCCAAGAAGAAAATTTTGCAAGGAACGAAACAAATGATAATCGGATGGGGCAATATCTGGGGAATATACAGGTTGTGGGAGAACTTCCTATCCCAACTGGCGTAGTTTTTTCGCCGTGATTTTTGCAGTATGCGGTCGTGCGTTATCACGATGAAGAATTACGCCCTTCCGATTAATCAGCGCGGGTTCTTTTTCTTTCAAAGCTCGGTCTAACTTTTCCAATTGTGCACTATACACTTCACTGGTAATGGTTTAGTTGATTGGTAAGAGTTCATAATGAAGAATTCCTTTAAAATTCCACAAAACACACAACATCACCTTTTTCGCATGCAAGTCAAGCTTTGGTGTGGGCTGCGGCGCTTCGCTTTTGTCTAACCATTGTGGCCGTCTCTTCAGATTAACATAAAGCACCCATTTTTCAACTCCGGTAACAATTTGCTCTAAAAACGGCAATCAGTTTCAACGAGAGAGGCGCGAACTGCAGATTGTGACTCTTTGATTGCGACTGTTTCCGGCTAATTCCTGTGGAACCCACTTTCCAAACTTTTGGACCTTACCAAGTGATCGCAATTGATTGCAAATAGTTTTTTGCGAACAGTTTAAAGCTGTTGCAAGCTCTTGTTGCGTTGTTTGAGGATTTCCAACCAAAAGAGCCTGGAGTGCTTTCTGATCCAAAAGCGACACTAATTATTACTAGACCTGATAATTTTTGCCAACTCTTGAAGAAGTAAATCGACTAGCAATGGCGGAATAGTTGACCCCATTTTACTTACGCATCCCCCTTTAGATTGTTCAAGACTTTTGCATTATTGTCTTACTTACCGAAGATACCGTAAAGATACCGTAGATACCTCATGAATAAAGAGGTGAATAAAAAGGGAATTGCATATCAAGTGACATACTCTAGAAATTTTGTTTCAGATTAGATTTTTAAATTTCTAAAAAACAATTATCATGTTCCTTTAGAGCATAACTGTTTAAACCTTTAGTCACATAGGGTCGTTTAACAATAAATCGTCCAAGAAATATTCCAAATATTTCTCTACAGGATTCAATATTTTCCAAATAATTTGTACATTTTCAACCTTATTTATGTCCTAAAGAAACTGTTCAAAATATAAATGTTGCATGGGTCACAGGGCTTAATTTCATACAAACTGTAGGCCAGAAAAAACTATTTTGGTTTTAGTCTCAAAATAGCTTCGAGTACAAAAGGTTAAATCCTTAGATGTAGATCAGTTCTCAAAAAACCTAGCTATTACAGAGCTTCTAATAGATACAGTGATAAACACCATGCAATTCAAATCGAACAGAAACAGGAACCACTAACTCCCCTATGACAAACTTTCAAAAATCCTCGTCCAGGTACTACGGGGTAAATCGATCAAGAATGGTTGACCAACTCGCCCCATTTTCCCCATTCGCCACCCCCGTCGATTATCCCCGAGGTGTAGCATAGTCTGACAAGGGAGGGGGCGAGATTAACCGTGCAGTCTCGAGAGAACTAATGGCTAGTGCGCGTGTGTGTCTACCTATAATTTAACATAAGTACGAGTCGCGGTTGGTGGTTGCAACCTCCTCGAATGAGTGCATTTTGCTCCTCGACAGTCTATTTTATACGGCGGGTCGCTTTGCTTTCGTGCGGCGAGCACAAAAAAAGAAAGCATCCCTCGGGGATTTAGGATGGTTGCCTGGCGTCGGTCGTCCTCGACGTCGACGTCCCTTGCTACCGCCCCTCTGACACCGGCGCCGACGTGGAAACGCCACGCCGTGGAAATTCCTGGTGGTTGTTGGCCAAGCTGATTCCAAGCCGGCCCGTGGCCGCGCCGCTCGCTTTACACGTAATTTTCGCGATAATATAGCCGCCGTTACGCCACCGATTTATGGTTGTTCCGGAGTCCCGGAGCGGAGCAGCGCCGCGCGGATTTTAAACGTGCGGCCCGTCACCGGTGAAATACGCTGGCCGCCGCTTCCAAGAAGCGCGGCCGCGGAAAATCGTTACTCTCGTTAACGGCCAGATTTTCGCGGAAAAGGCGATTAGCCGCGGCGATAACTACCTCGTTTACTGCTTTTTCTTGCGAGGCGAATCAACCAGCCGGATTTTAGGAATTCGGAGATCGGCGGGAGCTGATCGTGCTGAAAGCTGGGATCGCGGAACGTGATTTGATTGCACGGTACCGATGACTAGACAGAGAATCCTGGTAGGAGAAAGAATTTTGCTGATAGGATTTGTGGAGACTTAAGTTGAACTTGGGTTAGGCAAGGAATTTTACTTGGGTAAGACTGATTTTGTAATAAATATGCTCTGTTTAGTCGGCGATCTCCTTTTTCAATGATGTAGTAACGTAGTCAGACATAACCTGAGCTTGATTGCTTATATTATGGATTGAAGAAAATTTTATTTTACAATTTTACTCGATAATTTCTTCTTTGATGATGTAGTATCGAAATCAAGCATAACGTGAGGTACGTGTGATTGCTTCCGTTATGATTTGAAGAAATTTTTATTTCGGTAAATCTAATTCTTTACAGTGAAAACGTTGCTCACTTTATCGGCGATGTGCTTCTTTAGTAATGCAGTTTAAATGTATTGTTGAGAATGTTGCGGTTATTTATAGCGTTTATTTTCACACGTAAGCATTGAGTAAGTACTGCAGTAAGAATTCCCTCCTGAACAACCCCGACTTAACAGTAGAAGAAAGAGGTTGTCAAGAAACCACTATGCAGTGGTTTCTATGATGGCTGATATCAGTATAAATAAATAATGAATAAAGACTTTAAGAAATACTGCAAAGTATTTCGTATTAAAATTAAAATTTTCGCTACGAGCGGTGACTATAGTCACCCAACGCCCGACGCTCGCCATGTGCGAACGGTGACTATAGTCACCCAACATTTGACGTTCGCTATTTACGAACGGTGACTTAAGTTACCCGCAAATCTTCGTAAGCAGAGTATATATGTTATAATTTTTTAAACATTACTTTTCTACGAGCAACTGCACTCGTTCTGCGTAACATTTGGCGCAGCGGCTCGTTCAGCGGGAGCAGCGCGACGCAGAGTGCGTCCGTAGCGAAAAGGTTAATATTTAACTCCCATCTTCAGAGTCAGTTGTCACTCTTTCAACATGAACGATCAATTACAAATAGATCACAAGTGTCAAACATTTTTCCAGGCACCATTTTCTGCACAAGTTTCATCAAAATGGTTCCGCGTAATACTTGAACACGTTCTCTATTAGATCAACGCTTCTAAACGCCGGTAACCCACCGTTTCCTTTGGTAGCTTCCCCTGAGAACCCGAGGACCTGTTCGCCAAGAGTACTCACGCTAACGAGTCGTGGTTCGCGTAAACGAACAGCCTAACCGAGGAACCGAGTCGAGGGCAATTTTCGAGATGTCTCGATAGCGTAATTACTATTCCGTGGGAGCCGAAGGAACGGAACGAAATTATACTTTGCGTCTAGTGCTGCCAAGCGATTCGGGTCTTACCAGCACGGTGGAGGCGTTGTAATCTTCACGCGCCGATAACCATTTTACGTTTCTTGAAATCGTACTTCCTGGAAATTATTTTAAACGAAACAGAAATTGATAATCTATATATTTTTATGAATTCTGATTTTTCATATTTCTTTTTCTTGATTTGTTCTGGTATAAAACATATATTATACTTTCCTATTTCCATGTGTTAAGGATAAACTAAAGAATTCTTAAACATTTGCAATATTATATCGTATCAAACTTCACAACATTCGTTTCTTTGAAAATTGAAAGAAAACTGCATTCTTTTGTTATAGATCCATTTCGGATTTTTATGCGGGTTTGCCAAGAATCACCTGATTTGTAAAGTTGAAGAAAATGTTTACATCAACAATAAATTGAAAATGTTTATGACTCGTTCGAGTATAAGAGTAAGTAATGTAAGCATATATGAGGTTGTTCGGAAACTAATTTTGTCCTTCATAGGCAAATGAAAGATAATTGTTCAACGTTTAGAGTAAATATTATTTACTCTTGTATTGTTCCTCAACTTTTTTAATATTTTTCTGCTAGTTTTGAAATCTTATGCTCGTCGAAGTCCTGTTTTATGGCAAGATACTGAATCAAGTGCTTTCTTAACACCCTTATAAAATGGAATTTATTTGAAAAATGAAATTACCTTTCGAATAACCCAATAATTAACGACTAAGAATAGTTAATCATTGAATTTGTTAAACGAGTCTATCGAATGCTTCAATCGTACATTAAAAAGCGTCGACCGCATATCGATCGCTTTTTTCAGAAATCTCCCAATTCAGAAGCGATGTTCTGTATAAACGCCAGCAACAGCCAATGGAAAACTGACCGCAGACAAGTATGGCGTCGCGCCGGCGAACGCAGTAGGAGGAAATAGACATACCGTCGCGTCTGCCTATTATCCTTTTATCGGCAGATCCCCGAGGTAATTAAGGATGCGCGTGTTCCGCCCCTGGCGGAAGCTCTTCCCACTTTCCAAAGGAGTGCAAACAAGTAGCAGGAGAGGCCTCGTTATCGGTCGATCGCAGGCGGTACACGCTCCATATCGTTTTATTCGATTGACGGCGGACGCATTGTTCCAGGGTTCGGTTTCCGCGTCGACGGTGCCGGCTGCTCGCTCGCGGATACCCGCGCGATCCTACCCGCCTTCTCCTTTCCGAAGACAAACGCTCGGGTGTCCCCGATTTCACATTATGCAAGAAAGTTCGTACGGCGCGACGCGGCGCGGTTTGGCGCGCGTACGCCGCTTCCGGCCGGAGCCAAAGCCGATGCCGAAGACGGGAGCAGCTGCCGTGAAATCGCGGATCACGGCCGCGGCGTGAAATCGCGGCTGTCCCCTTCATGTTGCTCCCGTTTCAAAAACATTTCAGCGGGACCACGTGCCCGATTTTCGCCGACACCCGGCCATCCTCCGGATACCTCCGCTTAATGATCGGCCTTCGACTTTCCTTCGCTTGCTCCGATTTACCGTGGTCCTCATTAACGTTCGCACTGTCGTTCAAACGGATCAACTTTCTTAAAATCTCAGCGAACGAGCTCCGTGTTGTTGAGAAGTCAGTGGGACCAGTTTAGTACAGGTAATCTTCCTATAACACGGTAGATAGATTCCTAGAAAATGCCGTGTTGTGTGAAACCGTGTTATATGAGGCCAGTACAAAAAAGAGGATTACGTTCCGAAAACTTACTAAAAACAAACATGTTTTTTAATTCAAGATAAGCAACTTAATTTTTATTAAAAATATAAATGCACGTGTAACACAAAACGAAAAAAAGACAAAAAGTACTATTTTCCTTTAATGTAACCTTAATTTAATAAGTTTCTTCCTCATCACTACATAGTACAATCAAACGAAGAAGTTTTTTCGGTTGTACGATGTCACCTTGATTTTCTGAACACTCTTCTTCATTTAGATTTTTTGCACCTTCCACCCTCTTTAAAAAATCTGTAATTTTGGCTTTTTTTGTTGAATCTTACAAGGTCATTGTAGATTTCGTGCTACGAAGATAGACAATTTTACAGCTCCCTTTTGGATTTTCATCTTCTTTCCCGTCATTATTCCATGGTAATTTAGTTTTTAAATATGTTAAACAAAAATCATGTTATCCAGTGCTTTAGAAGTATAGCGTAGAATTTGACTGTAGCAGAGATTGGCCCTTGGTGGTATGGTTATTACTCACACTTCCGCCATTGCACTTGTAAAACGCATTTTCAGCCGGTATATACGCAAACTACCAATACCAAATATTGCCTTCAATTCTTTATTTATCAAAATATTTATACTGACTAGAACGCAACGTGCGCATGGTCTTGCATAAGGGCAAGGTGCAATCGGGCCATTTGCAGTACGTGCAAGTAGGAAGAGTTGCCACAAGTTTATTGCGTTTATCAGCAGCCCGAAAGCAAGCAACTGCTTCCCTTTCGAAAGTGGACGATGTCCGGCTTGTATCAGGCTGACGAAGAAAACCGTGATTTCAAGGACTCCTCGGTAGTTTGATCGCAGCTGCACTTTTACGCACCTTTGCCGTCAATTCACTTCGTGTCGCCCTTGACGAGTACAATCTGCTCTGTAGATTCAATCTCTGCCACAGTCAATCTGCGATATCTTGCATGACCCACTGTCAGTACCATATGAACCTGGAACACGGCTCAGGTGAAGGGTACCGATGGCAGATGTGCAAAAACTTTTACAATTTACAGAACCAGGTTAATGAGTCCTCTGAAAAAATGTATGTGTTTTATTTATGTATTATCGTGTTTCTAAATATTCTTTGATGAACATAGCTCTCTAGATGAGGACTTCAATTTCTAGTTCTCCGCATAGTCTATCCTAATATACATTAGTATTAATATATTACTAATATTATACACTAATCTATACTTACTTATTACTTAGTTCTAAATATTAATTGCATTAACATATATTACTACTAATTTATTATTAATATTATACTCTCATGCATAATTATTCATATATATATATTTATATATATATATATATATATATATATATATATATATATATATATATATATAAATTATTAGTTATATATTAAATTATGTATTAAATGTATTAATATATATTATTTTACCAAGAGGTTAATTGTATTTAATTTTCAATATTCAGAATTGTATGCATATGAGATATAAAAATATTTAGCCCATTGCACTATGATTTCTTTTATAGTTACATTGATTAATATTTCTTCATCTTTAATCAATTATTATTCGAGGAAGAAAATTTATATTTATTGTCTGCCAAACTTTTCTTTGACGATTAGATATTGGTAATAGAATTTGATTTCAACGCTATAGTAGTGGTATTAACACATTAGATATTAATGAGTAAGAACAACGCAAAATGTAATGCGCCCACATATTACTTTTAAGAATTTTCATGTCGAAAAACGCTATCATGTCAATTGAAGTCGTCTTCCTGATATGACGAAATATTTCGTCATACCCGGTTAACACGATAAGGGTTCTAGAGACTTCACCGAAGATATTGAGAAAGGGGATAGCGAAAGACGGGGAATGTACTGCACCTGGCTGGAAAAATAGCACAGAGAAAAGTGTAGGAGCGATTCCACTAACCCTACCCATGTTAACGTCCTCGCAGAAATAGGGTAAACACGTTTCCCTTATTGGCAGAAGTGATTCCTTCCTATCACACATCGCGCGAGAAACAACTGTCGACTTCTATATCGTGAAACGTGCCTGTGGATGTCGATGCACAAGCACACTGCAGTGTAGTAGTAATATAATCTCATTGCTTCACTGTTTCACAACGTGGTGCTACGAATTAGTTCATTGGTCTTCTTATTTACCAATAGAAGTGGGTTTCGGTGGCTTATAGACAAGTGGGGATTACAGGCGTGCAGATCAGGCGGAGCGATCGGGTTACCCTCCTTATCCCGCGACATAAATTGTGCCATCTTTCCAGTCAGGAACAGTATTTAGGAATCGGTAGCCGTGTCTTTTTGCAGAAACGTGACGATCTCCGCGAATCGGTGGCCCGCGGGCCAATACGCAGAGGAGATACGCAAGCAGTGCAGAAGTCGGCGGCGCAGATGTGCGGGTCGCGGCCACCTAAAAGACTGGCTTGTGCATTTAGCGGCGGCGCAGGTTCGTCGTGCACCGGGTTAAGAGGAGGGTGCATATCGGCGGATAGGATCGGACGCGGTAGCCGCGTATACGACCGGCTGGCCGAGATAGAGATCGAGCGGAGGCGAAGGAGGCCGGCCAACCCCTTTCGCTCGACTTTTCAGCCACCTTGCGACTACGATTCGGCTATCGCGAGTCGATCTATCTCTCCCTCGCCCACCTTATAGCCGCGCGTACAAAGCAGCCCGAGCGCGATATATCGCCATCTGTGGCTCATTAGCTTAAGCGGTACAAACAGAGCAGCGGGCCCACGCCACGCTTCGGTGATCCCCGGGCCACCGATCGACCCCGGTCTCCGAAAACCGCGGCGACCTGCAACCTTTTGGCACTCTCCAGTCGCGTCTATCAGCCGCTGATAACGGTTATAAACGTAAATTTGTCTGATACGAGTTCTTGAATGTCGAAACGATGATGTTCTGTAACTAGAGTAACTCATATTAATATTGGTACACTTTCTAAAATAGAATAACTTTTTTCAAAGTGAGCGAAATGACCTGTATTTTTTTGATGTCAGAAAGACTACTAGGCAATGTTTGTAAAATCTTTTTTTAAATTGCAGTTGGTTAGAATGAAAAAAATTAAGAAAGTCGCGCTTTCTAACCTTTCTATCTTAGTTTAAAACGAGAATCGAAACAATTTTGTAGACTAAATTGTAGTACAGTACAACAATAGTACAGTGAACTTTACTGTTATCAAAACACATTTTATAACGTATAAATAGCTGAATCTAAAGCGATCCATGCAAAATACTTTTTATCATAAAATCAATAAGGATTTCATCTAAAAATGTTCATGTTCTCATCGTAAGTTTGGATAACCTAGGTTCTACTATATGTCTAAAATAGAAAATGTATGATCATTTTTGTAAATACTGTTGTTTAGCACATTCAATGATGACAATAGTTTTAATGGCAGTTTCCAATTTTTGGTTAATACGAAAAGTTTACATCGCTGCGTAAATTCAGATTGCGTAAATTGATATCGTGTATAAAAATATCGCTTAACTAGTATTATAATTTACCGTGTAAAAAAGAGACACGCATAAAAAAGTCTCACGTAAATCGAAGGGCCGGTGTATTGCTATTGCCGAAAATACACTTGAGAGTAGGACCAAGATGGGCCGCATGCGTGTCTCCACTAAAAGAAGGGAACGAAACCGCCGCCGTCACCGCTTAAAGACCATTATACGGATTATTACGTTACTTCTCGAGTGGAAAACCGCCAACTGGCACTGTTCTCTTTTTACGGGGTTTTGGTTTCTTCCTAGGCTGGGGCCAGGTCCGTTTCGCCGACAAGGAGATAACGGTGGAGCCATTTGCGCCTCCAGGTGAAACGTTGACACGCCCTATCGTTTAACCCTTTACGCTCAGGAACTATGCTTTCTTGGCTACGAGTTTATCCGAGATGCTCCCCCTATGACTTAAAAGAAGAACATTTTCTTGTTAACAGACGATAGTAGATATCTTGCTAACCACCTTATTTGCCGAATTTTCATCCCCGTAATTTTCATGCATTTTGATTACTTTGTAGATGACTGACTCTGACACGACGAACTTTTGCATCGATATTTAACGTCGTCTAAGTTTTAAGCACATTCTAGATCTAAATTTGTATGGTGCTCCATGATTCTAAAATACACGAGCACAGTGTGAAATTAAAAAGAATTAAATCTTCTCATTTTTATAAAGGAACAATTACCAAAATTACTTTTCTTTGCTTGGTTTTAGTGTTGATGACGAGTAGGAAAGCACGTACCTAATATTTTCTTTTTCATTTTCTGACACCAGTGCTTAAATTGCAGATTTCGAAACGACATCATGGAAATTCGCAGTGACACCTCCGAAGTGAAGTATTTGTACAAAGCTTGTCGAATCAACGAATCTAAACTGCTGCTACATTTTCATTTAATATTCCTGAAAATAAAATCTGCTTTGCGAAGGATTCAGCGAGAACACGAAAATGAATTGTTCCTGATTGTCGCCGGTAGGTAATGCCACTGATTATCTCTCGAACAAAAACGGCGATTCTCGCGTATTGTCGCAGCGAGCTTCTCGCTCGTTGTAGTTCATTTTTCTCCTCCGCGCGCGGTAATTACCGTATTCAGCGATCAGACAATTGGTCTGAGGATTATGGAGCGGTTACGCGATCGGCTGCAAAATTTTAAGTCGCGCGGATTAAAATCGGATAATGACGCGGTGACGCAAATGATGACTTGGCTGAAGCGCGCGGCTCGTGCACGCGCTTGAAACAATAAAAATTAACCGTGACTCTCGGTCTCGGTAACTATCTGGATTCTCGTTTTTCCTTCTTTCGTCGTGCTCCGTGCGTGTCCCTCGCCGCTGTCAATGTTTTCCCACAAGCATGCTTCTTCTACCCCCCCCCCCCCTCTTTTATTCGCACCGAAACTCTCTCCTCGACGAATTCCACGGCTTTTGAAATTTCGCGAGGCTGTTCGTTTGCCTCGCCGTCAAAGGAAACGTCCGAAGGTCGGTCGAAACCCAGCCAATTCTTCCAATAGGATGCCTTATTACTCTGCACGCCATTCAACCACCGAATTGCACGCTGCCATTGAAATTGCTCAAGAACTGCGAAAGCTAACTGACAGTGTCTCGAGCATAATGGCGTTCTACAGTGAGCACCGTTACAGTTTTTCAAAAAAACCGAAGATTTCTCCGTCGATTTCTTTTGAATCTTTCAACCGACAATTACTTGAAACTCATCCTCGGTGTTCGCGTTCCTCGAAGCGATACAATTAACACTAATGCAGAGATTATCGCGTCGTAAAGCGTACGGATTCATTCGGAAGGAAGAGATGTTGCGCGAGTTTACGGTTTGCTAATCTTATCTAGAGTGAAAACTTGACGCGTTTTGCCTTGTATTATTAGTTCGCTCGTTTTTCAGCTTCAGAATGCTGTGGAACCAAAGGGTACAGATGCCAACTGATCTCACGGAGAAGAAGTAATAATTGGTCCGAGACACTGGTAGCTTGTTAGGTCCTCCTATCTTATTCCAGATTATTCTAAACATTCGTTTCGTGCGCAGTATGATCGCGAAAAGTAACGAGACATTAGAAAAAAGATGATCAACGTTTGTTTGTGTTCCTGTCGTCCTGTAATATCATGGGTGCATAGCGCATAAGGAATTTTGTAGCCAATTGCAACTGAAATTCGAATTGTGTCGGTACGAGGTAGAAAGGGTTCCCAAAGTGACCGATAATTTTCGTGAGAATCGTCGCCGAAAATGGTGCAACCGAGAACAAGATTCCCGGCTGGCAGGCGTCTGCCGTGGTCGGCTGCCACCCACGCTGGTAGGAACACGGTCGAGCAGGTAGGTAATACACGGTGTGTACAGTGGCACGACAATGGTCTTGTCGTTGGCACAATGAGAAGGAGCCAGTCGGCATTGAAAGGCAAATGAGAGCCGGCTCTGGCTCCGCTCTTCCTCAGTGGCTTCTGGCTCGTCATCTCCTTTTTCTGTCGCGCACCCACATCCGCTGGCTTTCAACTAGCACCCGAAAACACACCTTACGCAAATTAATGCCGCATGCTAACACAGAGAGCCAGCCCCGGCGGGCACCGGCTCGAATCACCGGGACAACGAGACAGTCGGGGACAGCCGACCCGTCATCGTCTTTAATAATGATTCATCGCCATACGGCGCGTCTAATTGTTTACCGGTTGTTCACGAGCAGCCTCTCTCTTTAACTTGAACGACTCGTCTCTTCTTCTTCCGCGACAGTTTGTCCCTCTTCGTCTTCTTCTGTCGTTGATACGGCCACGCATCGCGCATATGTATTCCCACCGGGGCTTTCTCTTTTGTTTTCTTTCACCGGCGACTGCTATTTTACAGCTCGCTCTCTTGTTCGATCCGGTGTCTGCGTTTCCTGCTACGTTGGCCCGTTATTTCCTGGCCCGATTCTCAACGGCGGCCATCGTTCGCGGGCCCGGTCAACTTCTTGGAAAACGCGTTTTTACTCGGTGTGCTCGGTCGTTTATTTAAGGTTGGTTCACCGTGGCTGGGGTTTGTATGCATCTATTGGGCATATTTCTTTTAAATGGAGTGCAACTTTTCGGTCATCAGGATCTTAGACGAGTGATTTTCCGTTGGGGGAGACTTTCTAGGAATCGCAGGGAAGGGTATTGTAGTTCCGGCAACAGGTCTCGCTTCGCCATCTAACGTTGTTCGCCTGAATCGTGAATAGATGTGTCCACAGTGGGTACATACGTGGAATCTGCACAGGTATCAGTGTAGATTGGACAGCATATGGGCACAGACTTAGGATCCGTACAAACATTGCATCTTGTGATCTTCTCTGTCTTAGCTTTGGAGGGCTCTAGAGCACGCTTAATATTTTGTGTCGCGATCTGTATTACCGACAGTTCACGAAGAATTGACACGTTAGCAAGAAGCGAATATTCCGTATATTTCATTTCCACTGCGAGTGCTGAATATGATTTGGAGGTAATAAGCGTGTACGGCGCGAATATTTAAATGTCAGGACTAATACCGTTTGTGCTTTAAGAGTTTTTCTTTATCTCGAGTTCTGTTAGTTATTTTTGTTTAAACATTGGATCTTAAGGCAGACGAGAGAGTATTAGAAGATATCATTAGAAAAAGAAATTCTTATAATTGAGATATACAATCGAGATACTGAGTACTGCTAACGTGGAAACCCTGGATTCGAAACTTGGCTAATTTGGAAACACTAGGTTCGAACTCTGCTAACGTGGAATCACTGGGTTCGAATCTTTGCTAATGTGGAAGCCCTAGGTTCGAAACTCGGCTAACTCGGAAACCCGAGGTTCGAATCTCTGCTAACATAGAAACCCTGGGTTCCAAATTCTGCTAATGTAGAAGCCCAAGGTTCAAAACTCTGTTAACGTGGAATTCGCCATGTCAGATCTAATAGCTCTATGTAAGCTCTATTCTTTCTGATATATCTAATTAATTACGATTCAAGTATGCATCAAATTATTATATGTATTATACTCTGTTAGGGATTGCATTTGAGTTTTCCAATCGTAAATGTGAAAGAAATTCGAAATAATTTTGGAAAGTGAAAAATCCTGGTCGCTATTTCGGAGAAAAATGTCTCGACATCAAGGGATTACAACAAATCGATTGCAAGATGTATTCTTGTAGGAAAGCTAGGCGAATGTAAATTAATATAGAATGATTGCAATTTGAAAATAATTAGGACATCCATAAAATCTAATTTTGATAGCTAATTGTTCGAACGAACAGTTGAACAAGTGGAATTGAGGAAAATTAAATCTAACGCAGTTTAAGATAGGTTAACTGGGATCTTAGAATTGGAAAATAGGATCGATAGATCAACGAGAGGCGTGTACATCTAGATAACTTTTATTAACCAATATAATCGTATATCGTTACAAATGACGGCGACAGCGTGGCGTTGCCGCCTTAACGGATTACAATGAAACGGCGTGTTTAACGTTATACAATCAAAGTGGGAATTGATGGATGAGCGAATTTACGAGCTTTATGGTTTCGTATCGTCGCTACTCGACTTTGAAAGAACTGCTTACACGACAACATGTAAATTTGTAGAGAGTTTTATCCTTGTGTTTTGCATCGTCCTGACCTTCGTCCCAAATCCTGCGGATCCCGCTAAACAACTTGTGCGGGGACATCGTATCACCTACTGTCGTTCACCTTGTTTGAAATACCTTGTGTCAATCTGACCGAGCCGTCTGACGTGGATACGTCGGTTGTGCGCGCGTATTGTGTGATGTGTACAAACTGTAATTATGCTCGAAGACATCGAAAACTCACTACGTAATGTTAAATGACAATGCGTCGCGGATCTGCCCTCTTTTAAAGCCTTCGCTCGCATAATCTTGCGAACGTTCCCGCGTTCTAGCTTCATCATTATTACTATCTCTTCAATGTTCAAAACCGTCCAGCGAAAGTATCCACGCAAAATTTCATTTCACGTGTAAAGTCAACGCAAATCTTCATTCCTCTTTGCGGGCAAATTCGCGACCCATTGGTTAGGCTTACGGCTACTATCGAGATACTGATGTACATATACAAGAACCATGATCCTGCTGTTCACTAGTAGAATACTGGCAGAGTATACAACGACGTTGTTTGCCGAATAAAAACGAACCACGTCCGCAACCGCACCGTTCCTCAGACTCTCGCGCACGCACACAGATGCACACGTACTCTTTCGAGACCACACTTGGAAGGGTACTAATTATCTCTCATTACGCTCTTTTTCTCTCTGCCTCGCTCCCGCCCTCTTTAGCACTACTGTTCTTCCAAAAATCACCAGAGTGGTTGGCTCCCTCATCGTGTTAGCGCGCGATTTGTCATCTCCTCTTCTTTCTCTTTCTCTCTCGCTCGGCCGCGACCCTTCTCTGTTCAGTTTCTGTTGGTCTGTGTGGCAGTGCCTTGTTAATTATGATTTCGCCTCAACGAAAGTCCCGGTAGCTCCCTTGTTCACCTTTCTATTATTACAGTCTGATGGATTTTCTAATCATTCGACGTGACATTTGAATTTCTTTGTGCGACTTGGGCCCTCAATTAGGTCTGTTTCCTATGTATTGGAATGTAATTGCGGGTATTTGTATGTAAAATACGAGAGAACGTGTACAATAACAAAAATTTGTAGTATTCCTCTTTTACAATGTTGTAAAAAATTAACAGTATTCTTGTCGCATTTAGACGATATCTCTAGAAGAAGAAATATTTGTACCTCCTTCTGTATTTTGTAAAGTGGATTGACGAATCCTCTACCTGTCCTATTATTTCCGATACAGTGTTACAAAAGAGGTGTGAATGCAGTAATCGGATAAACACGGTGGAAGGGCGGAAAACGTCGTCCGGACGCAAGGAAGTTCTCGAGCGAACGAACGATTCGTTTCGAGCACGAGGAAATCGAAACGAGGGAACCGGAGGCGAAGGGGTGCGCACGATCGACCGGTATCGGAGATATTGGCAGTTTTGGATGATCACGGAACGGGGTGCCGAATAAAAGCATTGGATCACATTATCAGGGAAGCGGTCGCACCCCCCTTCGATCGTCACCCCCTCGAAAACAGAACTCGCGACACGATCGTTCCTCGCTTCTCACAGACACTCGGCTGAACAATAATTATTCTGTGCATCGTTATTTACATATTCGCACACATTCGTCACTCGTTTTCGCACAGTTTCTTCGCGCACATCAAAATTAATAAAAGATCTCCGTAATCTTATCTATATTTATATTTATATATTTATAATATATATATATATATCTATCTATATATATATATTTATATTAATTTATTTATATTTATATCTTGATGCATCTCTCTCTTTCTCTCTCTGTCTTGTCGTCTCCCTTCGTCAATAATGTCGTCTCGGATTACAATTATGTATAGTTTTCTTTTATCTTTATGTATATTCAGTTTCACAAACTTCGTCCCTCTTTGTTTCCTGTTCCCCGCCCCCTTCGATCCTCTCTCTCTTTCTCTCTTTTATTCTCTCACCAATACAAACGTCTAAGAATTAAAATATTTCGACTTCGGTTAACTAGGTACGTACGCTCGATTTTCTTTTTCCCGGTGGGGGGAGGAAACATATGATTTCCAGTGGGGGTGTATGTCTGTGTATGTCTGTGTGTGTGTGATTCTCTCCCATCGTGGAGGGATTCTCACCATGTATAATCACTATGTAAAACACGTTTTTTATTATTATTTTATTATTATTACTATTATTTTTCACTTGTTCTCAACGATCTACGCACGATATCCATAGCGAAGTGTAAATGCGAAAGGTCCATCTATTCGTTCCTCTGTCTCTCTCTTTGTGTGTGTTTCTCCGAGATAGGCTTAAACGCTAATCGATAATGGTAATTAATAATTATCTCTCGTGAAATGGGTGTCCGTGTACGTACGCACGTAATGTATGTATTTATGTATGCGTGTGACAAATGCGTGTATGAGATTATTCTCTACCATGTGTGCGACCGGCTATCGACATTTGTTTGCTTGTTTGTTTATTTCTGCTATCCTCTTTCGTTCGTTTCCGTTCACTTGTTTCCGCCGGTCGTCCACCATCTTGAAACGCCGCCTGCGATCATTAAAATCTACGAATCATCCGCGGTCCTCTCGCCTCTCTTCTCCGTCACTGAACATCCCCGAGCATACCTCCTTGGGGAACGTTTACCAAAAGAGAATCAAAAGAAAGGAAAAGAAAATCCAGAGATAAAGAAACTGCGATCTACCCTTTCTGTACAGAACGATCAGCGCTCGAACTCGTTACACGTTAATCATCATCATTAGCATCATCATCATCATCATCATTAGCATCATCGTCATCATCATCATCATCATCATCATCATCATCATCATCGTCATCTCTCTCTCTCTCTCTTTCTCGTTCGTACCTACTTCTCTCGTCGCGTTTCTCGACCTTCATTTTCCTTCCATCAGCCTCATTTCTTTCACCGTTCGTCTTTTCTCTACACGCGCAGTTCGCGAACGTCGCGACAGTGTGTCGATAAAACATTCTAAAAGTTTAGAAACGATTTTGTACTCTGGCAGCACGCGACGAGAAAGGACGCCGGAACAATGTAACAACTCTCTCGCGATCTCTCTTTATGATCCTTCATTCAGATCTTGTTAGATCCCCTTCGCTGGAACGGAAGAGATTGTCCTCGAGACTAAAAATCTGCTCCGATGATTCACCGGCGGATGCACTCTCGAAAACGTGGCAAATATTGGAGAAAACAAATTTACATTTATCTAAACTCTTCAAGAGGTTCAAAAATTTGCATTTTTAATACGAACTTGAGCAAAGTTTTCTAGCTTTTCCTTGCCAACCTTTGTCGGTGTAAAGTCAAGCACCAAGGAATAAGAAACAAGAAGAGTTAACTTCTTCTAGATACTTCAAATTGGAGACGTTTCAAGTGCATTTAATAGTTTCTTGTGTCCATACTTCTACTAACACGATGCTAAACGAATAGAGAAGTGTAGGAACTAGATCACACTTTGCTAGTCTATATTTGCACACTCTGTTGCATTAGTGTGATGTTTTTATCAACGACAAACTATCAAGAAAGAAATTTTTATTTTTATTTTTAATTAAGAAATTTTTAATGTAGTGAGAAGTATGAAGCAAACGATAGTAGTAACCTTTACCTTTCGTACAAAGAAAATCCAAAAAGCAATGCAAATAAACTAGGATGTTAAATTCTCTCCATTGAAAAAAGCTCACGAATGAAAATATTAATAAATAGTTTCGCGTTCCTTTCGCGCTTTACATCGTACTTGATCAATCGATGATTAAATAGAAAACTTAACCCGCTCAACTGTCTCTCACACGTTTTCGAGACATATCCTGCCAAATTGCATCTAAAGAATGCGCGTATCGCAACGAAACTGACTCCCTGCTCCTGCATCGAGCACTCGTTCTGCACCCTCTTTTGAGATTTCCCCTCGAACGCTTCGTTTCATGCTCTACAGCTATCGCAGACTGTGCTAACGAAGAACGTACTCGTTTCCTAATGATGTGACTCCTCGAGGCGCTCATTCGCTCTTCGTCCTCCACCGATATCCGGAATCGCAACCGATCCCCGTCTTCTGATTACGGGGACCGATCCGAAGAGCGAACCTCCGCTGCCCCGATGTTCTCGATGCATGATGGGGCGGGGGGTACGTATGTAATATATAAAAGTAGAAAATTTGGCGGCAGTATTATAGAGATCGTGAAACGTTTGAAACGCGGTGAAAAAGGAAATGGGCCCTGGTTCCGTTGCAGAGAATTAGCAGCAGGTCTGCTCGTCCGTGTCTTCATTTTGGTCTTCGCGCTTCCTGACGTGTGAAGTCTTGATGTCCGCGCCGTCGACAGCATGTCCTGGCGTTCCTCGTTTCACTCACCGATCAAGGAAGCAACGTGTCAAGCTGCTTTTAAGCAAGGAGAACAACCGAGAACCAAACCTGTTGAACATGTGTTTCGACAAACAGAGAAAAACAAAAGGGCTCCTGGCGGTCCCATGCGGCTTGTTCGGCCTGGAGGACGCGAAGTACAGACGAGTACACAAGTTCCCTCTTGTCGAGCAACCGCGTGATCGCTACAGGAAAGAGGATAAGGTGGTCCGAGGATGGACACCCGGTCCATCGAGATCTCCGTTTCCTCGGCGAGCTTGCGACCGATCCGCTTTGTCGTCGATCCGAGACCCGAAGAATACGTGCAGACTCGAAAGCCTGCGTCTACCTACCGCGTCCCGATCGACGGGGAGTCTTCGACTCGAGCAGAGGGTTGTTGGAATGTTCAGTTCCCTGCGATGTGATCGTTGTACTCGCGATCGCTCCGGGCCGTGGATCTCGACGAAGGACGCGAATTCCCGTTTACTCGAGGCGCGCCTTGTAGCTGGTCTTCCAGATCTCCGCGAACGTGACTGCGCTGTGGAACCTGTGGAAGATGCAGAGCGGCAGGGTGACCCTCTGCACGATGGCCCAGGCCAGGAACCCGTAGAAATCGAGCTGGACCGGGTTCGCCATCACCTTCTGCGATTCGAACGTGTAGATCACCCACATGGTCAGGTTGCAAATCAGCAGGAAGGTGACCACCTGCCGACCGGGCTTGCTGCGGTCGTGCTCCGGCAGATGGACTCTCCTGCGGGACACGTCCGCGATGAACAGCATCTGGAGGATCACGTGGGTCATCGATAGTAGGCCGGTCAGCATCACCAGCAGATTCGGCTCGTGCGTGAACGCCGCCAGTGAACCGGCGATCACGCTGAACACCGCGTAGATGAACAGTCCGAAGCCGGAGACGCGCAGCAGGATGTCGTTCAAGTCGCTCTGCTCCTCCGCCTTGAACTTGAGACTCTGCACGCGTATGAACCCGACGATTATGGCGATGATCGAGAGCACCATCAGCACGCAGTGCGACACGTCCGCCAGATATATCGCGATCAAACCGAAGTCTGGGTGATGGATCAGCACGAAGAAGAGAATCAAGCAGATCAGAGAACCAACCAGCAGCAGCAGGCCGAAGAATAGTCCTTTGCTCGCTCCTACACAGTCCACCCTTGTGTGACCTAGTTTATACGCGTTCAGAGGAGGCTTTAGTGGGAGGTCTCGACTAATGCGAACGGGGCTACCTCGGAGGGAATTCGCGCGGATCAGGCGTAGCCCCGATGGTGTGCAGGGGAGCGATCGGATGGAATGAGACGCAACTTCGTCGGAAACTGCTGCAATCCATTCATTCAATAATTCACTTCCACCTGCGAGCTTCAATTATTCATAACTCCCGCTCGATCCTACAGATTTGTTCCACTTCAGAAACGATTTTCAAGCAAACTCATTTCTCGATGTGCTCTCTAAAAGATTTTTCAATGATCGAGGACTCAAATTGAAACTCCAAGAATTATTAAGGACACATTAACTTCTGATCATTAAAATTTTAACAAAATTATCCGGTGTATCGAAAATCGCGGTCCGTCGCCCAAAAATCTCGAATCAAACGAGATCAAAAAATCTAAAAAAGACCAATCGATGCAGTCATCTTGTTTTAGTTTTTTAACCCTCAACGGTCCAATGCCGTTATATACGCGACAAAAATCAATAAAACCGTAAAATTTGACAAGAAATTTTGAAAGGATAGACACGGTGATTTTGATGACAATACAGTGGCGGACATATACTTACGTGCAATTAGTCAAATTAACTATTATTGATTATGCATTTAGACACGAATCAAGTATGCAAAATTGGTTGTATAAAAAATTGGTTGTAATTTTTACAAGTTTACAATATACGTAATAAAGTGACAAAATGGTTTTTCTTAATTTACTATAATTAAAATGTTTCTTGAATTTTTATGCGTAGATCTCAAATTTTCTGCAGACACATATATAAGTACATATTGAAATTTCTGTATTTTCTCAAGTTTCTTTGGGTGAAGATTGTAGCACATTAATATTTCGTATGTAGGCTTCTATTTTTAACCTCTTAGAAAAAGTTGAATTTTAGATTAAAATGGAGAAGAAATATATTATTATATTATAATTGAAAAGAGAAGAAAATTCGTTTAAATTGGAAGAAGGTAACATATGTTGAAGTCAATACCGCGACTCTAAATACCTAAAATTCAGAACAAGATTTATAAATATAATAAAAAGGAAACATATATTTGCAAAGATCACATTGCTGACTGTAGAGGTCGTCCTGAAGGTTCACCTTTGGTCCGAACACTTCTGCAAGAGGACCCCTTAAAGCTAGTAGTGGGATACCCGAAAATTTTGGTTACCCGTCTTCGAAGTCGGGTCTAGTACTGCACGAAGTGTCGGTAACTTACCGACTAAGCACCGTTCTAAGCACACTACCTGACCGGACTTCGATGTCGGATATTTGAAATTTTTGGGTATCCGAATATCACAAACTTTCGAAACCTGAACCGAACTCGAGAAAAATTCCCGACCTGACCCGAACCCGAAATGTCGGTCATCCGCCCAGTTGTAGTATCGGTCCATCATACTTGTTATTCGATGGTTAGGGACGGTATATTTTGCTGTCATAGACTCCATACCGAGCACCACTTCCTTTCATCGTCGGTTTTATGCAATGTTTCCGAAATTCTTCTACTTTGCAATGTCTCACGTATCATGTCCCGCCGTATCCGAATCGATTAAATTTTCATTCACCCGTAAAAATTACTCTAGATTATTGTTAAGTAGTCTCGTTTAAATATTTCTTTGCAAACGCGATTCGAGCTCGACGATTTTTTTCTGATATAAGCGGTTTTTTTTCTAGAAGCACATCTGTATAATTCAAACTCATTAAGTCTTCGCTGTACAATTCTGATACTTATTTTTCCTTGGAGATCAGGAAATACCTCACTGTGAATAACAACAGTAATTTTGAATTTGTCATTTTTAGGTAATCGGTGTACCTTACGATCAGTTCTTTGAAGTTTAATATGCTGTATAATTTTCGATATAACAATACATCCTTTCGATGAAGTCGCCGTTGTTCCGACGTGATATTTTTACTTCCACTCATCACAGCACTATTGTAATATGTCTAACTTTGCTACTTTTCATCAACATACTGAGTAACATTGTTTACATTGTACTCTAAATGCGTATAACCGCAGTGTACTTAAGTACTTGTCCGCTACTAAACGAACAGGTTGGAACAACATATTTACTAAGTTCTTTTTTCTCGGAGTAAGAAAAAGTTCCACTACAGACACATACATTAGGGTCTAGAATTCTTAAGAATGAATTATGACATCGCTAGACGAAAAGCATACGTACGTAAGTATATGTCTGACACTGTACATCAGTAAATTTTTATTAAGAAATGAATATTTTTTTTCTATATTTGATATAAAAATCGTTAGTAAATAATTTCTCTTCACATGAAAAGTAGTGTGGACTTGGTGTTAAGCAAACTTGAAATACTTCTGGTCCGCTAAGAGTTAATATCTGAGGTGTCAATTAAAGCTGGCACATTAAGATTGACAGTAATTAGGACCGTAATAATTATTAATTGAAAACAATAGCATTGTCATGCTTACAAATCTAATTGACCAGTTTAAAACTTAGAACCAAATAAACAATTAACGTATCCGGATACTTTCGAACATATAATCTTTCTTTTACGTCTGCAGCAATTTCCGACGGAGTCCGCGTTGACTAAGAGACTCGGGGTATTATAGGATCTGCTCTAAACGATGATAAAGTAGAGATAGCAAGCAGCAATTACCTGCGTGGGCCAAAGCGACGGCTCTTCGGGACAACATAGCCTCGAGGCGGCGTTCAAGATCAGCCTCCACCTGATGAGGCCAACGAGGATGCCGGCCAATATGCTTCCACATCACATAAATCACCGCAGCTCCGACCAGGCTGTACTCGATTATGAAGGGAAACAGGTAAGGCTCCGCGTCCTGTACGATGGTTCCCATGATGTTCACGCGACCACACGAGTTGGACACCATTTCCTCGTCCGTCAATGCCTCCGCGATCATCCCGAAGTTCGGGCTCCAGTACTCGCTGCTATTCGTGTGATTGTTCGCATTGAAGATCTGGTGAACCTGCGGGAAAACGATGATAGATTTATACATCGTATGCCTAAAACATTTATCGATTTTGTAAGATCTTCAAAGCCACCGCCGTTAATTTTTCATAAAATATGTCCGCGTTGCTTCAGGAAAATGTTGTAACTTTGTATGAGTTTTTTAGCGTTCTTTAAATAGGTTTTACGAGATACGATCTTTCTTGATGAAGGCTGGATTAAAGAATTGTTCAGCATGAACGCTTGTAATAATACCATTATGATTCTTAAGCTTTCATACAGCTTTAAGAACATCCTCGTATGAATATTAAATATGTTTACACTCGTGGCTACCGCCATGACAAATTAAATCTCAAACGACTCTACTAGTTGAAATGATTTCTCTAGCAATTAGCTTGGATTCTTTGTCCACAAAAAACCACTAAGTTTCGTTATCTAACGAACAAAGGTAAGGGACACGTAGCAAGCCATCTCAACCAGCGAGTTTTCAAGTGAAAATGACTCGCAGAATTTCACTGAAAACCGAGTACACGCATGAATCCTTTACCTGTTCTTTGCTGTCTGCTTGCGGTGTATCAAACATATCCATAAGAAAGGAAAAAGTAGTCGAGGGGGTTGTAGTGGACGTCGAGGTGGTCGTAGTGCTGGCAGTGGTGGTAGTAGTAGTGGTGATAGTGGTCCTTTCTTCGGTGGTAGTTTTCGGCGTGAGCGTCGTCAAGAGAGTGGACAAGGTGGTCGCGGCGGTGGTCGTCAAATTAGGCAGAGGGGCCGAGGTGGAGGCCATCGTTGAAGGCGGAGGGTTCCAACCGGTTGTGGTGGTGGTCGTCGGTGTAGTGACAGCCCTGGCGACCGCCCTCGCCGTCGTTCTCATTACACGACCTAATGGAGCAGCGGTCGTGCTGGCGACCGTCGATGCTGCGGAGGTCGACGCTCTGGTCGCGGTCAATGATGCGTCGCGCAAGAACGCAACGTCTCGAGGCGCGGTGCCTAAGATGGCGCCTGCATTTCGCATTGAGTGCTGCTTGATGCTCTCTGGAAATTTTCAATATTTAAATAAGGCATAGATAGCCCTTCTACAACACGGTAAGGAAATTACGACGATCTTTGTACAACACTGTACTTCTACAGCATTGGAACACATGATTTTTGTTTAACATATTTAAAAACTAAATTATCATGGAATAATTACGGTAAGGAATAATGAACAATGAATGCTCTTCCGCTGAAGGAAGATGCAAATTCAAAAAGGATGTAATTCATTCTTGTAATCTTTATTTCACCCTCGAATTACGCATATTTTTTTGTTTTCAAAACGACATTTTTCATGCAGATTGAAAGTATAGATTTATGATCGAGTATATGTCGATTGTAATATTCAGCTTAAAGTTTTAAATATACAGTGTTCGGATAATCGTGGTATAATCTGCAAGAGGATGATTCTACATGCAAAAATAAGTCGAGGGAAGGGAATAACATTTCTCATTTAAGGCTCTGTTTTCAGAAAAATTAGTATATATAGTAGTGACATATCAATTCTACTTCTCGTCGTATTATGAGTCACATGAACTTAACATTGAAGCCACGAACTTGACTTGAATCTTTCAATTCAATTTTCTCGAGAACAAAGTTTTAAATAAAAAAATGCTAATTTTCTTCGACTTATTTTTGCATGCAGGATCGACCTTGCCCGTTGTACCACGATTTTCCGAACATCCTGTATACGAAAGCAATGAATTTTTAAACAAATATGTGTGCGTATGTAGGTCTCATTCATCGGTAGAAGATGAAGAGTCAATGTAGAATACAATATCCCAGGCTATTCAGGAAATGTAATGCTAGTTGCAGCGTCTGACCACTGCACACTGATTCTACTTATGTCGCTGACTCAAGCGTTTCTATGACTATTGTACAATTACACAAAGACTTTTCAAAGATATTGTTTCAAGAGACATGTTTTGGAAATAGCGGAAGCGGTACAAACCAAGAATGCCAGCCTCGAACTGTCCCATTTTCTGATGATGCTTGGTGATCTCTTTGATGCTCTCGAGCACGAGTGTGCGGATCCAGACGCACAGATTGGTGGCGACAACATGCATCAGACCGAAACGCGCGATCACTTTGAAGCGGTGGATGTTCAGCTGGGAAAACGAACGGTCAGATGCTTAGGAGCTTTCCCGTCTAGCTAGGGGTTGCTCTCTTCAGAGGTCAAGTACCTACCCTTGAGTTCATAAAGATGAAATACATTTGCATGAAAGTGAAGATCATCTGGAGTAGCGGGTTCACGCCCTGGAGGATCTGATAGCAAGGGGACGTAGGTGGTACCTCAAAGAAGGTGCCGAACTCCAGACCGTTGTATACCATGGTCCCCAATCCGAAAGCTGCAGGAAACAACCACGAAAATACAGGACTCTGTTCGAGTACACAAAACCAGGAAACAAAAATTATACGATGTCTCACCGATCGCTCCGATCCGAAGGAAGAAACTTCCATGGCTCTGATCGTTCTGCGACGTCTTCCGCTTCCTCAGCGCGCGCGTAGCGACCCCAGCTTCAACGTCCGCCGCATCCTGAATCATTATTCCCTATCTCAGACTCGTCTCGTTAAGCTCCCATTCGAGGCTCATGGAAATTCGTGAATCGAACTAATCTCGTAACGACTGACGATATCCGAAAAGGCAGCGCGGTCTTTAATGAGCACGAAAGTGCCGAGTGTTCAGTTTTCAAGTGAACCCACGTGATAATGAATAGGGGGAGGGAGGAGGGAAGCACGTGCCTCCTGCTCGACGCTCGATCTCCGACAGGCTAACCCACTTACGTCAGCACCGAAAGTGACTCTCTCAAAATCGCATCATCGGCTCGATATTCATACCGAACCACCGAAATACACTTCACGGACAACCTGCCTCTCGAAATTCATGACCCGTGGACGAGATACTGCGATTCGGTACCCGGTTTCCACGATTAAAAATCTTTTTTCATCGAGAACACACTCGTCGTAATCAGTGGCTCTGAAATTGGGTTGCTTGATTGACTCTTGAACCAATAATATAGGTCTCCAGAATCTTTCTAATGGAATTGAACCGTGGACTCGTGGACTGGATCCAAGATATTATTTCTACGGTAGTTTTTTTTTATACTACCAAAAACACATGTCTTTAAAATAGATCAGCGTGTCGAGACCTAGACCTTCTCAGAATCTAAAAATGAAACCTGGATTGTCGTTTATTTAATGTCTCGGACTAGGTTACAGACGGTAGCAGCGCAAAGTACCCGATCTAAGAAAAATACGAAGCAAACCTGGTATTCTTTCTTGGTCTTCGGAGTCTTCTGCTCCTTGTCTTTCTTATCCTTCTTCTTGTTCTTCTCCTTTGGCTCTTTGATAGGTTTCGGCGGTCTCGGTGGCGGAGGTGGGGTGTCACTACCCCTAGAACACCAAGCGCTCTCTTGCAGCAGGAAACAGAACACGTAGAGCAGGAACAGGATGCTAACTCCGTATAGGTACGTGAAGAATCCTTCGTAGTAGTAGAGAGGCAGCTTGTGCGTGACCACCTCACTGATCACGTAAGCGATGCATACCACCACCAGCAGCTTCGCGTAGATGAAGCTCATGATAATGAACAGCGACGTCCTGGAAGCGGCAAAAGAACGGTAACTCGCGCGTGAACCTCGACCTCGGTTCAACGGACCACGCACCGCCGTAATATCTTCCTCCAAGCCCATCTTTGTCTTACCACTTTAAATTTGTATACTATCTATATTCACTGCGAGCTTGCAGCTCGTGATAGCAGGGAGGAACAAACTATTCTTTTGAAGTTTTCTTTCTGTATTTTCTTTAGCATCTAACAACACTTTTACTCTTCTAAACTTTTGTTTTCGTCTTTTCTTTATCGCGTAACTATACTTTTGAACTTCCGTTTGTGTATTTTCTGCGACCCTTGTACGATCTCTCGATTATTCTTAACTGGTATGAATTTTATTTTTGACGTGTAAAATTGGGTAAGCGAAATATACAGGGAAAACGTGGGGAGAACTTACGAGCATTGGTATGTTATAATTTAGTAAAATTGTTGAAGGAAAAAATAAGTTCTTACTTCTCTATTCTACAACCGATGTCCAAATCGCAAGACACACGCTTGAGTTTTATTCTGTATTGAACACTCTGCCATTGCTAGACTAATTTTCATAGCCGATTATACACGATTATACACCCGATTTTTATTTTTCATAAAGATCTACAGTCTATTAACCAATGTTTCCGTTATCAGATTATTCGTCCACTTTCTAGTTTCTTCTTCCTTACACAATTGCACCGTGTTTAGCCTGACTATCCCATGTCTATCTTCCAAATTAGTATTTCAAAGACATACTCAATCTTTGACAAACAATGGAAACTGCTGATTCATAATTTCAATCCATACAACTGATGCAACAAAAGTATCCAGAAAAAATACCTCAAAACAATTGATATTACAAAAATCGACGAAACAATGATTCTTTCTAATATTTAGTCAAAATTCCATATTTAGTCACGCAAACTAGAACTATCGTTATCAGGATCTTCGGACTCCTCACCGTGACTTCCGCACGATTTGCACCCTGCTCCCGTGCCTCATCACATTCCCACCCCCGTTCGCATTGTTCTCCATGAACGGCACGATCTCCACCTCCATGATCCAACCAAATTCGATTCTCACTGACCACAGAAACAGGTTCCTATTGCATCGCGTGACACCAAAACTGTCACGGCAGTTTCTATCGTGCCGGTTTGAATAGTTCGTTCAACTTGCCGGCTAGAGGAGACCGCGCTTCGATTATTCACGAGCGTCGACTGGCGACTGTCGCGGCGGAGCGCCGGATCGCGCGCTATTTTCACTCCCGTTGTTCGACGCACTCCTTGATTTTCCTAAGCCCTCGATCAAGCTCGATCGCGAGTCGCAATCGCGCGGACGTATCCTCGCGCGACGCCGCGCGAGGATCGTTAACGCTCCGGTCTCGGACGGCACCGGCGCTTGGCGCCGCGTCGGTTTCCTCGTTAAAGGTTAGGTCGCGAAATCGATAATCCCCGACGTAGGGGAACGCGTCGCGACGCGCCTAGCTACGCCGGCAATTAATCGCGCGCGCGCCAAGTCGATCCGATACGCGTTCTCTGTTTCGCGAATAAACGAAAAGCCGGGCGAAAAATCTGTTTTCCCGTCCGGAAATCGACTCGGCGGCGTCGCGACGCCTGCCGGGGGAAAGGGAGATGCACGCACGATGCATCTTCGTCAAGAAGGGCTTAACCATCCTTTGTCACGCTGCTGGCATTTCAGGGGTTGGCGCGCAGACTTCATTGTGTTCCGCACGAGCCGGTACACTCTTGTCGGGCAGTTTTTTCCCCGAGCTACCATATGCCCTTCGATTATCGCGATCATGATCGTGCGCAGCGAAACGCTGAAATCAATTTTACAATATTTTGCCGCCAGTCACCGCTGGCATTTCGATTTCCTGCTTTGCATGTGTTCTTTCCAGCAATTTCGCGGTCACTGTATCGGCCGACTTGATCGGCTTTTATTTACAGCCGAGCTGCGCGACTTTGTGCGATTTTGTTCTTTTTGCGTCGTTCGAGGAGGACGTGGGTAGGGACTGTGTTATTATTGTTCATTCACTGGATCATGTATTTTTGCTGTGCGTTCTTATAAATATCCTTTACTTTGCAGTTCACGAGACTGGCGAGAAATTGTGAATGAGAATGGTGTGATTATTTTTGTCGTTGCTTGCTCATTTTACCGAGCGAAACTATGTATTATATATGGGTACCTGTTTTGTTTGCTCGTGATTAATGTGGGCGTTAGACTTGTGTAAGTTTAAACAAGAAGCAATTATTCAAAAGAATGTGATCTTTATCCTACTAGTTTTACGTTAAAATTAATGTCAACGTGTACATCTATTAGAACCTGTTGTTGGAAGTATTTCTTGTTTTACATGTTACCCTCCATTCAATGTCAATATTCGATATACCTGTACGTTGCAAGTAAAATACAACTGTTAGTATAATTATTATTGATTCATTACAGAGAAAATACCCACGGAAAACATACAACTTAAAAGCATCACATGAAAGTACGTGCTTGTGTTTTTGCTTTGTACACAAGACTAACTTCTGATTAATCGTTCGAATTCCGATTCACCCTTCGACTTTATCGCTTATCCACCCAGTAGCAGGCTAACAGCCAGATCCGCAGTTATCTGCTTTTACTAGTCTCGTCTGTCCAGGGCCATTTTCCGGGATTAACGGGAAAAGTTCGTGACTTCTTTCGCCGGAGAAGTATTTCCTACAGAGACACCGGGCGAAACGACGTTAAGGAACGCCAAACGAAATTCCGCGAGGTCTGGAATCGTGGGTGGGGAAAAAGAGGTTTCGGGGATGTTACCACGGCGACGATACGAAGAGGAAAAAGGTGCAGCAACCAGCGAGAGAGCCGATATGGCCTTTTTTCCTGCACTTCTTGAGAAGTAAAGCGGCGAGAAGTGGAAACACACCGGGCCGGGTGATGGCACAGACTCCGAGGCAGAAACCTCTCCCCGGCTCTGTTGGTCGATATTTTCGAAGTACCTACTTTCCACCGCTGGTCTTTCGCTCTGTACCTGGCTCTCTCGACTCACCCTCGCCTCATCCGTGTGTTCTCTCGTCGAATTTCACCCCTGCCCGTCCAATCACCGCGCATTCTTCCCCTCCGGCGGTTTTAACCGCGATACGACACGCGATTCGCGATCCTGCCGCGCGGAAACTCGTTTTCACGCTTTATTTACTGCTCAGCAGGCTCCCAAATATCAATACCTCTGCTACGGGAATGTTTGGTAGCTGCATTATGTGCGTCAGAGGCTTGGTTTTTATTTTAAGCAAGGATTTTTAGATAGGAAGGTTTTTTTGGAAAAATTATTTGTTTTGCGGTGAAAAATAACTTTGGCGAAACTTAAGAATTGTAGGTTTGTAATTTTCTTGTCTTTGTTTTGAGGCACTAGAAATATGTCATTATGGGTAATATACATGTGAAACAGTCCGAACAATTTTATTGTCTTTATTATAGGATACTAGAAATAGGTTACTTTAGGTGACAAGTGGAATACTCCAAGTGATTTTACCGTCTTTGCAGAAAGATATTAAAAATGAGACAGTTTAGTTATTAAATGAATATATTCTTGCAATTTCATCATACTTGCGTTAAGACAAGAAAGATTGTTTACTTAAGCAAAAGGTGGTAGAATTCGAACAATTTTGCTACCCGTGTAATTAGACACTAAAACTGAATCACTCTAAGTAACAATGTAACTACACCACCCTCGTATCAAGACAATAAAAATGTATCACTTTAGGCATCATACATATATCCTAGGGTCATTATTATAAGCCTGATACAAGGCTGGCCAAATTACAAGGATGTATGTATGATGTTAACTGACAAGAGAAAATAAACTAATTTGACCACTCTTGTAATGAGACACAAAAACTGAACCATTTGAGGAAATAAGTAAAATAATTCAACTCTTTGTAATGCGTTTTAGATCATTCGAAAAATTCATTCTTCTATAGATTTGCCTAACTGTCTTTCCGCTTAAAGCTATCATATCCGACTCATACATGAAGCATTAAACAGAATTTGTCAAAACATCAATTAACTCTTACTCAATGATCAAATATTAAGTGAATAGTATGTACCACTTTACAAGCACTGAATCCATTTAGATATTGTACCACTTTTATTACAATATATATTTAAATGAAAAACTTCATTTAATAAGTTCTTGAACAATCTTTATATTTTCATCACTTTTAAATAAAAACAATTTTCAAATAGGAAAGTATGAATATTTTCTGTCACCATAACGTAAACACCGCAATAATTTCACCCAACGATGAACGCAAAATTCTCTTCCCTTACAATGAACTCTTAGTTTTAAATATTCGTTAAAAAAATGCAAAGGATCGATAGACTCTCGGTTTGCATAAAGATCAATCATGCGTCTTCGCGTCTCTTCGATTCTCGCATTAGCATTTATGCAAAATGTTGTTTCAGTCTGGTAATTTCGGTAGCTGAACGGAGCGTTTCACCGAGCACGTTTTCGCGTTATTTTCGGCACCAACGGGGTTCGCGGATTGTTTTCGCAGGAGCTTGTGTTCGCGAATATGCGGCGAGGTATGTGCGGCCAGACTCGCGAAGCCCGTGATACTGTCTTGTCTCGTTTCTCTAGACCTCGCGAGCTTCGCTTTCAGCCCGTGTTAATGCAATTGCGACTGCGACTGTGTAATTCGAGAAGGTATCGCTCGGCCGTCCGCATACACCAGGCGTGTACAACTGTTATGCCTTGCTAATTTACAAATACCCCGAGAAAACTGGTTCGCGCCATTATCCCGCGTTCGATTTTCTCGCATCCGTAACGAGGTCTATTTCTTCTCGCCCCACCGAAGGATCGATCCGCGGGAAAATTAGAACCGTGTCCAGATCGTTTCACTTCAGACAGTTCTATTGATTGTTTCGGTCTATAGTTCTCTGCTGCGAGGATTAAGTGGGCAGAGAAAATGGGAAAATGCTTTTTCTAATCAATCTACTCTAGGTGCTTGGATCTATTTAGATCCTCATCTGTCAATATCTTAAAATCCCCTTTCATATTTCCTTTATTTCTGACCTGAGACTATAATGTCTAGCTGTGTGTAGTTATAGCGAGTTCTTAAAATATATATAACCCTGACTTGAGTTCATATTGTAATAAAGATTCTTCCAAATCCTAAAAGAGGTTTGTACTGGAAACAGAAAAAAAATAGGAACAAGCTCATGATCTTTATTGAAACGATGTGAGTATGGAATGAAATAGTATAATAATTCGAATACAAGATGAATCTGGAGGATCATACGGTCGATGGGATGTTGAAAAATAGGTAGTTTAAAACTAGATGTTTGCAAAATTTCGTCGAGTGGAAGCTTCGTTCTCGAGAACGACCGCACTTGTAATTAAAGTAGAAAAGTAATTAATAAACAGCTGCGTCAACCGAGTTAAATGACATGGATCCTCGACACACATTCAAATTGGGTTATTCGGAAAACGAGGCCTCTACAAAAAAACATTTTTACCAACGTTTTCAACAGATTTCTGCTGGAATCGTCCGGCTTTCACTCTTGCCGTAATCAATGGGACACCCCGTATGCACGGTCATTCAACAGTTTCATATCTTTAACTCGCCAAATAAAGAAGCCCCTTAACCTGTTAACTGGGGAAGACGGGATCACTCGGCTTCTTTGCTCCATTATGTCTCTGTATAATTTTTAATTTATTTTATTTCGCTTGCAGATTCTCCCACGCAATTATGAAAACATTTCGGTTCAGAGATTTCGAAAATGTTGTGCTACGAAATAACAGAAAATGAACAGAACATAGGTCACACAAAATTGACACACTATTGCTTTTCAAAGAAATTGTACCTAAGTTTTCTGTATGTAACGAAAATCTTAGTTTATTTGACTGCTAGCATCCAAATGAAAGTAATCGAAATTTTGAGATCAAAACAAATAAATGAAATAATGACCTCACGAGAAAATATATGCAGATAACACAATTACGTTTTTCAAAGAAATCAGAATTTATACAAAAATTTAAAATTAAAAATGAGTGGATATTATACATGTCGATTATATGTAGCACGATATAGAATCTTTCAAGGAATGTAAATATAAATGTATCAAGTCGTTCATGACCGTAGATGATAACGAGACTATGAACCCTAAATAAAAATAAAAACAGGAAAGTTGTTTCATCAATCAGAGCATTGTTTGTCCTAAGAACATTTTAGTATAGATCATTTCGTGTACTCTCTGTACTAAAAGACTGTTGTCGTTTTTGCAAGTTAATTCGCAAAAATCACAGCAAGAGGAAAATTGTTTTAATCGATCAAAACTTTTTTTATGCTCAACATTATTTTCGTAGCTCCTTCAGTGTATTTCGCTGAAGGTACACACGCCCGAAGTATACAATCTTCAATATAAGCTGGAACTAGTATTATAACATAGTATATTACAAGTCATTCTTTATAATAAAGATGATTTCGTATTTCACAAAATATATTCGCACTGTTAAATTCAATCTTTGTCGTATTATTTTTACAAGGAACTTTAAAAAGATCAGATGCCTGAAAAATTTCTCTAATTATCTAAAACACTGTCTATGTTAATAATAACTTACTCGCTCCTTGTTTCTCACACGCAATGAACGCACAAAGACCGAACCGAAGCGATACCGAACAAAGTAACTCGCGAGCGAACGGATATTCTAAACGCTATATCTCAGCGGTATAGTTTTAAATCCAGTTTCTCGAGGAGGCCTCGATGAAATTTCTCGAAAAAAAAAGTTGCGGCCGTAAGCCAAGACGAGGGATCCGAATGACAAGAGATCGGTAGACGGTGTGCCCCCCGCCGCGTTTCACGCTCGGCTCGGCACGGCTCGGCTCAGCTCGCTTGTTCATCAGCCCCCCGTGGAAAAAGGTGGTGTGTCGCCAGGGTTAATGCTCGGTGCGGCCGCTCGATATATCGAAGATAGACCCGTGTCCCTTCTCGACACGAAACAACGCGTTCGCGCTCCATTTCCTTGACTCTTTCTCGGGAACGAGTCCCATAGGTTCGTGGCCGCAACCTCGGTCGGTTAGTTATTCCTTTCAGCTCTCTCTGCACCGGGGTTGCCGGCAGTGCTGGCTACGGTTACGGTTGCTGGTGGTGGTGGGTGATGCGTACGTGCGCGAGTGCATAAACTCGGGGCTGCGTATAATGCACACTAGACGCAAGACGCTTCACAGCCACCGCGACAGCTAACGAAGTGCGTCGCGAATAGAAACGCAGACGAAACCATCCCCCTCAACGTGCCATCCCCGCGCATCACCCTTTCACCGCCCCTGCGCATCGGACATAAAAGCTCGCCGAGTGGAAAGGGCCGTCTAGCGAAGACGATATATTCTATGGATGGCCCGTCGGATAGAGATTTTACGAGAAAAGAGCCACCCTCCAGCCCCGTTTCTATTATTTTTTTTTATCCGCGGTGCTACGCCCACGCACACCCTGCGGGGACGCTTATTGCGAGCTATGGTGGTTCTCTAGGAAGTCGAGAGCCTCACGCGGAAGTTCTGTGTTTGCTGTGGAGCCTGGCTTTATGGGATTGTACGGACTGGTTTATGCGGATACTGCTTTGTTTGGGTGGGTGGGTTCTTTAGGGGTTCGTCTGATGGGGAGTGAATGGCGAATTTTCTGGAAGGGGTGGGTGGAAAAAAAGAATTGGTACAGTGAGAGGTATTATGTTGTTTGTACTGTTGCTTGTAACAGGCTGCCATTTGTAAAGACACTTTTAGGTAACAGAAGAAACCAGGAAAAGAGGTGCAAGCATTTTGGATACTCAATGCGCTTGTATGTAATGTAAAAGGCTTCATTCTTGTATTATTCGATCGACATTCGCTTCTTAATTTTTGATTTCAAGCCACGTGAGCTACTATGTAGGGAAACACGGTCTGTAGAAACAATTTTTTATAATTGTGTAGGAAATCTATATTCTTATGAATCGAGATGGGAAAACGATTAACGTGTAAATTAAAGTGTGAAGTAGAAGTGATGATTTTTAGATAACTATCTTTTTAGGTGTCAGCTACAGCATTTTTGTACTATACTTTCTTTTTTGTCTTGACGGTATCATTATTATTGAATTTAAACGAAACACGCTTACATTGACGTTAGTGTTAGTATAATTCTGAACATAATTGGTCACCGAATCTTGTCTGTTATTCTCATAACAAAGAAATAAAAGAATATCGTAATATTCAATAGTAAAACGTTTAATTGAATTCGATTTTGTACAGTTTGACAGAGGGTCTATAACCCTTAGGACAAGAATAAAAGTTCTTCTTGATTTCAACTCTGACGAATTTCTTCTTAAAAATCGATACTCGACTTTCCATCTTAAAACATTCTCTAATAGTTCATACAGCTAACAATTTATATACGTTCGAACAAAATGTTTGCTTTTAAAAACATTTCCTAATTTAATTTAATTTAATTTTACCGAGCCAACAGTATTCATTGGAAGAAATCATCTTGATTTTAGCGTCAACTCGCAATGCTCTTGAAAACTGCGTTGTCCGTCAACATAAACCCGTCTGAGAATTATGCAATCGTTCTCCTCTCCTACGTCCTAGGATAATGACACGCATCCTTTCCGTTTCCTGAGACGTTCATTTTATCCCGTCAATGCTGATACAATAGTTTTAGATTCGCACAAAGCGTTCGCGACGACAGACAGAGTCGATTTTGTGGGTAGAGTGAGTCCGAATCGTGCTGTGGACTGAAAATCATTAAACCGTCCGGCGATCCGGGGATCGGGAGGATGCGTCGGATGCTTGCATCCGGCTGGCTTTTCCGCCGCAAGAGACGTCGGGACGCCGCGCGACGCTCGGCCCAGTATTCGCCGCTGCGCTATCGGAATTCCGGAATCGATATCCGTTCTCGTCGCCGTTCCGCGGAACAACTGGATACTTTCGGAACGGTTCTCCCAGCGATGCAACGTAGCAGCTCATAGAGAGAGTTAGAGGTGGGGAATCGGCCCATTTGACGGCCTAATTACCCCACGACATCGCGGCAATCCGCGTTAATTACAGGCGAAATGAGCTGCGAGCGCGCGCGCGCGATTGTGCTTCAGTGTAGACAAAAGGCGAAAAGTCCGGCGCTACGATAGCTTTAATACTAGCCGCCGTTCGTTAGCGCGCGCATTACGTAGCAGTAGCTGCCGGTCAAGTGGGTTTTTGACCTACTCCGGTTCAGGCTCCGGTATAATTGCCGCGAGGAAAGCGTAACGTTTGCCTAATAGCATACCGGAGTGTCGCGAGTGGCCTCGACGACGCCTGACGAGAGCAAACGAAAATCGACGGACTAAATCGTTTAGCTTTTAGATGCCCACTTAGGATTTAGCTAGCCCAGATTTGGCTAAAATGCTGACAGAGCTCCGATGAAGGATCAAGAGAATGATGGGGGACCTGGTGCGGGATCGACTACTACGGCCGGGATCTTACTTTTTCGCTGGGGTGGACCGCACATTCTTCAGCTCCATCTCTTTGTTCGCGGCGTTGTTCTTCTCGGCGTTGTCCTGTGCGTTCGGCGACGAGCTCTGCGGATTCAGCGGCCTGGTGACCGGAAGCGTCGCCGTGTTGTCCGCCGCGGCCGCCTCGACCTCCACGGTGGCGACTTTGCAATCACCGCCACCCACCATCGCTGAATCCATAACCGCTTACGCCGGCCCTGGCCCCGGGATAGAATCGGCGAACGTCACCCGGAGTCCGCTTCAATACGAAGGAGAGTCCTCCCAAGAAGGACGCAACAACTGCGAACGCACGACGACCGAGCTTCGATTACGCCACCGCCGCCATTTTGGCGAACGCCTAGAGCGGACCCAGGCAATCCCACGTAAACTACCCAGCAAACCCGAGCTCGATCCTCCCTCCCTACTGCTACACCCGTTACACTGCTAGACTGCTACCCGCTATTTGCCGATACCGAGATTATCAGGGATAAGAGAGTAGCCAAGAGGAAGAGCGACGCGCGGATGATCCTGCTCGACCGGCGGGCTCCGAAACACCATTTCCGAAAAGGAGGGCAGGAGGCGCGAGTCAAAACTCTCTCCTGAATTGTTGCTCTCTGTTTATTCGATTCCGCGGATCACGCCTGCGCGAAAGTCCCCTCGGATTTTTCCCTCAGAGAGGAGTATGCGACGAGCGCAACTCCTTCTGCGCGACGACGCTTTCACGATATCGAAGATTATTGAAATGGTAATGAGACTCGCTCGGTGACACCCTACATGGAAAGATTTCTACGATCTTAAACTGTTTCGATTGAGGACTATTTGAAATGCCTTCTGATAGGGATATGTCGCAGCTAAAAATGTGAACAATCATCCACAGGGATAACCTGATAAGGTACAAACTGTAAGAATCCGTATCTAATTGAGAACAGAAAACTTCCAGTAGAACAGAGCACTTCCATGATGTACACTCGAAAGAGGCTGTAGTTCAGTGACAAAGATTGTTGAACTATTTTGAATAAATATTTGGAATCATCTGTGCATACTTAGCTAAATAAATCAGGTTGCTAAAGCAGCATAAAACCACAGTAGTTTATTGAACTGGTCCAGTAAATGAAAGCTGCAGTTTAGCGACAAAGACCGTCGTACTAGCTCAATTGAATATTTATGCTCCGCGAAGCTTTATCTAGAACGAGACTGCGAAGTAGCATGGAGCCACTTTGACTTCCAGAACTGGACCAGAAGATGGAGGCCGCAGTGACAAAGATCACTGGACTATCTCAATAGAATATTCATGACCATCTGCAAATCTTTAGAACGAGACAGTAAACTAGCATCGCGCCACTGTGGCTTACAGAACTGGATCAAAAGATGGAGGCTGCTGTTTGGCGACAAGGATCGTTGAACTACCTGAACTGAATTTTTGCGTCAATCTGCGCACCGTTGCCTAGCACGAGACAGAAAAGTAGCATCGAACCACTGGTTTATCGAACTGGACTCGGGAGAGGGAGGTGAAATTTAGCCCCTGAGGATTATTGAACGGGAATGTCTATTTAGGAAAGGATTATTTTGTACGGGAATGTCTTTGAACAGAATCGCGCACTAGGCAATAACATCCAGCATTTCACTAGATAGAGAGGGAGAGAGAGAGAGAGAGAGAGAGAGAGAGAGAGAGAGAAATTCTGGCGCGAGACAGAACCGATTCAATGAGCAGGATCAGAGGAGGGAGGCTGCAATTCGATCTTACTACTCCAGTCACAAACGTCTCCCGTGGGAGTGCTACGCCTGACGATTATTTACACACGATACCTGCCACGAGACGGAAAGTACCCGATGAATCATTGACTCATTGAGCTGAAGCAGAAGAGGGAAGACTCAGCGTTGAACGTCGCGGGAGTCGTGCGTCGGGCCCGCCATCGCGGCAAGACGGAGGACTGGCATGCCGACGAGCAGAGGGCGAGAGAAAACCAAGAGAAGGGCGAGTGCAAGAGCAAGAACAAGAGAAGAGCGCCGCGATCAGGAAAGAAGGATGGGAGGACCGAGGCCGGGCCAGCCCCAAAGCTCCTCTCTCTCTCTCTCTCTCTCTCTCTCTCTCTCTCTCTCT
>CM052164.1:20740194-20751967 GCA_028455555.1 Augochlorella aurata
TCTCTCTCTCTCTCTCTCTCTCTCTCTCTCTCTCTCTCTCTGTGATCCCGCGCACTTGGTCGAGCGAGCAAATGGAAAATCCCATGCACACGACCGAACCTGAGCCCTGGGAGGATCGAGAGCACTCTCGCTCCGTTGACCGACGTCGCGGTCGACGTCGGTGACGGCGGTGGCAGTGGCGACTGCCACGATCACTAACAGAGTGCGATGCACAGACCGACGACCGAACCGACCGACTGAACGATAGAGCCACAGACCGCTGCACGACCAAAGAAGCTCACCTGCTGGAGAGGTGGTTGGCTGAAGGTTCTCGCGGTGACTGCACCCAGGGTTCGGCGGAAAAGGGTGTGAAGCGTAGAGACGGAGAAGGGATGGAGGACGGAAGGTCGGCGAGAGAGAGCAATAGGAGCCTGACGGGGAAGGGTGACGGGGGGCAGACGGAACGGTAGAACCACCGTTGGGGACAGAGAAAGGAGAGAGAGAGAGAGAGAGAGAGAGAGAGGACACCGAAAGGGTGTCTACCTTATGGAGGCCGTGGGCGCACAGGCGACTAGGGTTAATCCGCGAGGAACCTGAACACGAGCCGACCGACGGATAGACCGACAGCAGCCGAGCGAGATGGACTATGTTATCGGAGCACGGTGAAATGGGGGTAGAATCACGATCGCCGCCCCCAGCATCCCGGAGACTGAGGCTGGCCGGGAGGTCTCTTCCCGGGCAGCGGCAGCTTCTTGCACAAGCGCACTACGGCCGCACGGGGCTTTCACTCTATATCGTCCCGTCGTCGTGCTCTCTCCAACCGTCCTCTTCCCGCTTCCGGCCCCCTTTCTCTCTCTCTCTCTATCACTCTCTCTCGCTCTCTCTCCCTCCTACTCTCTTTCGAGCTGTCTTTCCTCTCTCCTTCTCCGAATCCTTCTCCCGGCGCCGCGCATCGTTGCCTGTCTTTTTCACCCCTTTTGCGCGTGGTCCTTCTTCCACCCTCTTCCTAGTCCCTCTCTCTCTCTATCCCTCTTTCTCTCTCCGCCTCTTTCTCGCTCTCCTGCGACCCCTCTTCAGCATCCACCGGCTGTGGTCTCTAGCACAACGCCGAGGTCCAACGAGAATCCTCCACTATGATTCCTCTCCGCTGGTCTGCCTCGACCGGGACCCCCTTTGTCCCATCGGAATCTCTCTCGCGTCGCGTCATGAATTTTTTCTAGTCGTACCCTACGTGTCCCCGTTTCCCTGCCTTTTAATTCCCGTCGTAACCGCGGGGAGGCTCGAAAACCCTCCGATATCTCCGCCTCACCTCTTGTCGGACCCCGCACTCCCGATTGTCGTTCGACGATCTACAAGAAGACTCGATTTAATCCGAGTCTCGACTCTTCAACGTCTTCCGCTGATTTCGGGACATGTATCCGCGGTTACCGGGTTTCTACGCTTCCAAAATCGCAAATCTTCTTCGTGAAAATTAGAACGATGCGCGTTCTTGATTTTTAAGTTGTTTGGACTCGAAAGTTTTGCTAGTTATAGCTGTTGATCTTCGGTATGCTGGAAGGCGTTCATCGTATAGCATCTAATTGGTTGGATATCGATTAATCCTCATAGGTTGAGTCGTTCGTAAAATAATTTAGAGAATCCTTTATGAAGTTAACAAGTATAAAGAATTAGAAAAATGTTGTTGTATTAGTATCAACGCAGTAAAATTACGTATTGAGAGAACAGTACGTAAATGTCATTGTAGTTCCTGTATCATATTACGTTCTGAGTTGCTGCATCATTTCAATTTTTAAATGTCTTCGTGAGGGAATTTTTGAAATTTCGAGAGCCATATCGAAGCTGGTAAATCAAACTTTATGATGACTGGCAATTGCGGGGTTATTTCAGATGGATTATGAAATGAATTCCCGCGAGAATTTTTGCATTCCCGAGATCTCGAATTACAGCCGCAAAACTGCGCTTTATAAAAGCTTCAACTTCGTTAAAAAAAGAAAAACGAACTCATGTCGCAAAATTGAGAAATAGCTCCAACGAAAGTTATTAAATTTTGAAGAGTCATTTTAAATGAACTTTAAAATATATTGCATGGGAATTTGTAAATTTTTGAGGGCTCGAACTAAGGGCAGAAGATTGTACTCTACATATAATAGATTAGATCTCATTAATGATTTTCTCTCAAGACGAACCTCCTCTTTAATATAATACAATCATCTGTAGAGTGCCTATCTTGACAGCCTACCAGCATGGACGACGTCAGAAGGTAAAACACAGGGAAGAAGCAAAGATTCCAACGAGAACATACAGTTCGTAACAAGTTTCTGGCAAAAGTTTCGAGGCCATTCAACCAGTGTTCAATCCTCCCAGTAAGTAGGCACTGTAACGTTCAGGCTGGAGTCCGTTTCAAGTGTACAATTTCTTTCCCGTAGTCTAGCTCAACGGCGTAGCCTGCTTGCCAAGTCCTCGAGCTCGTTCCAACTCCTCGAACGTTTCGGTTTCCGTCGCGTTCCTCTCCCGGGAGTGTCTTTGTCCTATATTTTTCTGATCAGAGGGAACCACGGCGGCAGAAGCCGATGAATTGCTCGCTAGACTCCGCTCTTGGTCGTCCTCCGCCGCTCATTCAGACTACCTAGATGATAAACGGTAAATAAATATTCAGGTAACGTCCTCTTTCCATTTATAAACCACCGTGTGCCGGGTTATTTTAACATCGTTCGGTATCTATTCCTGTCGATCCAGACGTGGCGGATGCTGAGGACATCGATGCGTTCACCTGCCTTTGTACCTGGTCTGTCACCGAGCTGGGGTGCAGTTACCGGGAATCGGCGAAACACCCTTTCGCCTAACTGCACGTTCTGCATCGTCTCCAGCTTCTAGTCTTTTGTCTCACCGTGGATTCATGGCGAACGCGTGCCCTATCGCGAATTCCACACCGCCAGCGTTACGCAATCAATTTTCCAGAAGGAACGCACTCCCACCTGGTCAATAGACTCGTCGAGTTCGCCGAGCCGGATTTGGCATACTCCTAGGACCGTGAAATAACTTTTAACTGGTCCCATATCGCGCATGGTTCCGCCAAATGTGCACCAGCCGGTGGCAATGCTTCAAATTAATTGGAAGGGTCCATTCGAACTGATTGAAAAAATACATCAAATTGATTCAAAAGTTTTGGACTTCATGTACACAGCTGCAGTTAATGTACACATATGTAAGTCATTCTCAGTAAGTATACTGCGAATATTGATGCTAAATAAATATTTTCTGTGCAGAATGTCAGAAAGAATTTTGTTTCTTTTCTAGATAATTTAAATATGTCAAGTTCTTTGAATTTCTCAAATTGTTTTTTTACAAATGCATAAAATATGCGGTATATTATTGAATTATTTTTAATAAGTTATTGATGTCGTTGAATACTGTGTTATTAGCAACTGAGCTAGTGTTAGCCGTTGTAGCTACTGAATTTCTGCGAAACAAATAAATTGGCATCATTTCGACGCGGATTTTATTTTATGATAAGAAATAGGTAGAGAAAATCGTCGCCTTCAACGTGTTGATAAACAGTCGAGTTAACTACGATCTCCTTCGCCAATGTTTCTTGACTTTCTTCGAGCACACTTTGCCTCTGCCCTCTGCTAGGGTCAGCCCTTTGTTGACATAGGTTTAGCTTCGCTTCTGGCGAACGAGGAGATTGGGGTAAGAAGTCGCGAGCTTTATAATTACAAACCGAGGCGCACCCTTAATGGTGTCGCAAGTATACAGAACAATTTTCGACGTCGTTATTCAGCAACTAGTAATGATAACAAGCAACTATTGATGATGACAAACAACATTTTATTCGGCTTAACAGTTAATCACTGCCTCGACAAAATATGCCAAGAATATTTAATTTCTATTCGACTGTAGTAAGATTTCTGTCTTGCTGGTTTCCAAATGCATAAAAATCTGCAGCGTAAGTACCATTGTTACGCCGTCTATTATAGACAATAATAGCACGTAAACATTACGAGTACAGAGCGCATACAATATGGCATAAAAGCGAGCTGGAGCCTGGAGGCTGTTTTAAAACCTGACCCAAAAAACCGAGGCTGAGAAACTGGAGTAAAATATACAGGTTGGACCAAAATCGTGGAACCGTTTCGTTCAATGTTTCTCGAGCAAATACATTAGTAAATTGAAACTTCACTTAGCAGATACGTACTTGTATCTAAATACCCAAATCTTTCTCACCGACATACATGTTCCTTGCTTATGTATACTGACTATGATAGTTTTTAAACGGGTTGTAAAAGTGGGTCAGAGAGAAAAGATGTACAAGCATTTACTTTCAACTATTCTTTTTGAATTAACAAGACAAGTTCACTAAGACATCCCAGAGTCACCATGCAACAGTCTTTGTGTTCTTTTTCTCTCTTCTAACTATTTTTCTTTAAATTTTCACATTTAATATATTATATTTGTTTATTCACTATCACACTTCTTAATATTTCAAGTTTTATTCTATTTGATAAATTGTTTCGATTTTATGAATGAAGATTACTGAATTATCTGTCAAAGTGCTAATAGGTTGTTTTCACAATTTCTAGAAATTTTACAACTTTTTCTAATATTAAATTTTTCTGAAACAATAGATTACACAGAGATACGACTATCAGATTCACATCCTAAAATTTACACACTAAAATTGAATTTCTTCAAAATAGACATCCATAAAAAAACCTTTTTTCCAGATACTTTGGTACCCAAAAATCGATACAAATTACTAAGTTCTTGAAAATTAAGTACTCATAAGCAAACGCTTATGAACTAGAACAATTTCCGAACTCCAGTTTGATACCCAAAGGTCGATAATAAATAGACATTCATGAAGAAGAACCTTTTTTAAGACTCAGATCAACGCACAAAAATCAATAAAAATGACGAATCCGATCATGAGAGATAAGATATCATGTGGAGAATGTACTTTGATTGACAGCCAGCCTCGAGAAGGTCCGGAAGATGTCCTAATCGCCTCCGAACCGGTACCAAAGTCCTCCAGAGCGGTTCGAAGCTCGGAATCGTCGGTCCATGGCTCGATTCCCAGAACTTTTTAATTCCATCAAGTGGAGAAGGCTCCTCGCGGGAGAGTTCCCTGGAAGTTCGGGCAACGGGAAGCGCCTCGCGCGCACATTCGGCCGCGATCCCACGGGAGGATCCGGAACACCGAGGGGTGGGAGACCTGGCCGGTGGAGGGCGTCGAACGGAGGTGGGGAAGGGGGTGATATGCTCTGTGGTTCTGCGACCCACTGACCCGCTCGATAACGCTGGCAACTCGAGGTCAGTAACCTTACCCTACCACAAAATTCTCGAGCAAAGCATGCACGACCTTTTTCGAGTCGGCTGATTAGAAACGACCCTTAATTACGATTGCGATCGGTCTGGGATTGCTGTATTCCTTCCAGCCAAATACTTTGTGTTCGCCAATGATACCGCAGAACCTTGAAGAAAGTGCGTATCGCATGTTCAGCATGTGATGACTACCTTTGTGTTGTCTTCGATTCTTTTCAGGGCATGTTCTTGCTATTCTTTTTGGTTATGACGGTGGTGAATGGAATAGATGTCTCAGCAGTTCATTTTCAGGATCTTGCATTATCTGCTAGACATTCTGCAATAGTAAATAGAGACACCTTTCCTTCATTCCTCTTTCAAGATCCTTCTCGTATCATACTATGTGTTGTAATAGTAAGCAGAACGGACACCTTGTTCATTCTTCTTTCAGGATCTTCCTGTTATCTGCTACGTACTCCGTGTTGCAATAGTAAGTAGACACCTAGTACGCTATCCCCTTCTTTTAAGAAGACTCCTCTGTTGTCTGTCGATGTATAAAGGATCTTTTCTAGAGAAATTGTACATAGTAGAGGTCTCAGTTTGCACGACAGTGGTACATAGAAAAGAGACAGACGTTATCCTCAAAACCCTGTTCTCTATTATCTGTTGGTGCCTATCAAGTCCATGTCCTTAGTATCTCAAAAGTAAGTAGGAGCGATTTAAATTGTTCTTTACTCATTAGTTAGATACATAATGAAAGAAATTCTTTGTTATATGCCTTTCATAATACTTTCCTTTCGGCTATTTGCGGCTAACAGCTTTGGTGTCTTAAAATCACCACAATGAATAGCAAGAAGCTCAACTGTTCTTTTATTTCTACTTCATTAAAATCTCTTATTCTTGTGACAGTTTCAGATGCAATGTACAAGACGATTGTCTGATAACCTCAATAATCTCTCATTTGAATTGTTGAGACCTCTTGAAGTTATGCAATCTTCTGCCTCAACTCTCTGTGCAATCCCAGGCAAGTTTAGATCTTAAGTATTGAAACAGCAAATGGAGCAGATAATGCACGCTATTCAGATGCATTAAAAGATTGTATACTATCTTCAACCGCTATGCATCCGTGTTGCTATGATTTCTAAATCTTGAATCATCTTTTCGTGTCTATAAGACTAAGATCTCGAGCATCGAAGTAGCAAATAGAGAAAAAGTTATAGAAAAAGATTCTCTATGCTCTTTACCCGTTTTGCTAAGATCTCTTAATCTTTTATTGTCTACGTTCTTCATTCGTGTTTGCTAAGATCTCTTAATATTGTACAATCTTCTATCAACTATCATGGTTAGTACTCGATCATCGAAAGAGGAACAGAAGAAGACGAGTTAGCCTATTGGGATGGGCAAAATGATTGTTTACTGTATCTCCTGACAATCTTCTGCTGGCGTGTATTAGCTCAACGTCGAAACAGCGAGCGAAGAAGTCCATACCCACAGTTCAGACGAACAAAAGGGTCTTCTGGGAAACAGGCAGAGTTCACCCCCTTGCCTTCGTGTACAAATCGATGTGGACGCGCGTATGGTAATGAATTTCCAGGGTTGTTTTTCCGTAGGCAGGTCGGTGACCGTTTGGCAGCACGATGATCGAGATGCTTGGCAATCGTCCACCGAATCTGTCGCGTCGCTCTCAATCATAGTCCCCTGTCCTTTTGTACTTTATTCTTCGCTACTGTCTCTTTTCCGTAGCGTAGAAAAGAGTAGCCTCGATCACCCTAGAAAAACATCCCCTCGATCATTCCAGCAATCGGCCTCTAACGATCGCGTGAGGATTATCGCGATGAAACGCGTCACGCGATACTCGAGTAGTTTTCTGGTTTTCTCATTCCTGATCTTCTGCTAGGAGGCGTATTGCGTAGAGGGTGGTCAGGTGTCGCGGAGAACATCGCCAGGTGGACAGACGTATAACGAGCTGCGATCGCGTTCCCTGACGATGATCTGGATCGGGTCACCGATACGGCGCAATACTCGTCTAGGTGCTGCGAGCATTTTTCTGCGTGCTGTAATATCGCGTTGCAAGGATTGCGACAGGCCAGACTCACGCACACCGAGTATTGATTTCGAGTCCCGCTAGCAGTGCTGCCGCGATTCCGCGTCTCCAGAACTAAAACCCGGGACGAGGGAAGGGATCGGTTCCCAAACTTTAGCCCTTCCTTCCCTCTGACCGGACGATCGCTCGAAATTTTACACCCTACTTTTCAATCTTAATTGCAACACCGATGTGATACCCAGATTTAGTTATATTATTCACATTTAAAATACGATTGTCCCTCTGGATATTCAATTCGATCTTTTCCCTTTCTTATGTTTCTGCACGTGCACTGACAATTGCAACGGATACTCCAATCGGATCTCTGAAGGCAAATAACTGAAAGGTTACGAAATTAATTTTTTTCCTCGGACTTCTGAAGTTCCTTAATCTTTTTTGAAACGCTTATTTTGTTCAGGTAGCTTTGGAGAAACGATTCATATTTTATTTGACTTTGATCAGTGAGTGGAAACAGCTTCAAGCATGCAATTAACCACTATACGATCTTTGCATGAAAGTTCTTTCATATTCTGTGTTCGTTGCGTAATATTCTTTATTCTTACAAGTGTGCCATGTTTAAAATATACCTAATTTTTAAATTAGGTATATTTTATTAAAAATATAATTAAAGCGTCGAGCGAAACTGGATCATCTCTCGTGAAATTAGTTTCGAGGATGTACCTCAGATTATCTTAAAATATCATCATTTGATTATACATATGGATATAACATTCTGTTAGCTTGGTAATTGTTATAAGGAAGAATAATTACTTCAAACTATGACTGAAACTATTACATATCTACATACAGTTATTTTCTAAAATTTTGAAATTCAATGCGCCTGGAATTACTCGAGCTATCTGAAATTTCATCTAGATTCTAGTATGGCAAGATGTAGAACAGCTTTCCGACTGTTTTGAAGTTTTTGCGGTTAAGAAACTACGGCCACGGTTTCTCTTCAATGTGTCCAGTAATTAACGGAAAAACTTGATTTTGAATGACGCATGGCAGCTCGCCGAATAATTGGACCATTACTCGTAAAATTTCGTTCATTGAATCAGGATTTATTTGTGTTAACACTTTATCTACAGATAACGACATCTAGTGTCAAATTGAACATTGTCTTCTATTACGAGTGACACTCTATTCTGTTCAGTTTCAGTGTTGTTTCTTCTCTCTATCTTAGTAGGAAGAAATCAATGTTATCACTTCGTCGATAAGGCATTAATATTCACACTATCTGGAAACGAGCAGCCCGCGGCGATCGTGGCGTCTCGGCCCGAAAAAGGCAAGCATCGCACCATGTTCCCGCGAGCAAGAAAGGCACTGAAGAACCTCGGATTTCTTTAAAAGGATCGCTGAAATCGGGACGGTGTCGTGGATCCGGTGGCTGTCTTCAAATATTGCTGAGCAACACTCTCGTATCCACCGTGGAAAATAGAAACAGCCGCGCGGAATACAGATTGCTACGCTAACCGAGTTGACCTCGTCGCCTCAAACGTCCTTCGCCAGAGCGTCAAAGAAAAATTAAGGAGCTCTGTTGAAAGCCTTTTGACCCGGAACAAAAACTGAGACGAGAGATCATCCTGAACGGGATTGCGAGCAAATTATTACAAATGATCGTTAGGTTGCAATGAAGACCACTTGTTATGGTATTAGGACTGTTAACCAAGGTTAATTAATTAGACAGGTCAACCAAGTATTTAACAATGCTTATGTTCATTTAGACACTTTTAAAGTATTCGTTTTTCTCGAAAATAACTTTTACGTCGATAACATATTATACCCTGGTAAGCGACCAGAAATATAATTTTTTTGCTTTTTAACTTTTATTTTAACAAGAATGTCTAATGTGTTCCAATAATCCCTCGACACTACATCTATGAATCGCTAAACACGATTATTTTACACCACCTTAAGAAAAACAAAATAAGATGTAATCATTTAGATGTTCAACAATTTGTATCATTATATTGAGTTGGCAACTAAGTAATTGCGGATTTCACTCATAGATGGCTTCAGTTGAATTTTTAGGTTTGCAGACGTAGTACAAATGTAAAACACATTTTGTTATTTGATAGTTGGCAATTCAGCTGTCAATCAGTAAAAAAAAGTTTTTTGATCGGTTGCGTTGTTTTCGTTTGGCGTTCGTTGAAAAATGGAAAATCAAAAGGGACATTTTCGTCATATTTTGCTGTTTTATTTCCACAAAGGGAAAACCGCATCGCAAGCTCATAAAAAGTTATGTGCTGTTTATAGTGACGAAGCCTTAAAAGAACGGCAGTGTCAAAATTGGTTTGCCAAATTTCGTTCTGGTGATTTTTCACTCAAAGATAAAAAACGCTCTGGTCATCCAGTTGAAGTTGATGACGCCCTAATCAAAGCAATAATCGATTCGGATCGTCACAGTACAACACGTGCGATTGCAAAGAAGCTTCATGTATCACATACATGCATTGAAAATCACTTAAAACAACTTGGCTATGTTCAAAAACTCGATACATGGGTTCCTCACGAACTGAAAGAAACGCATTTAACGCAACGCATTAACATCTGCGATTTGCTAAAGAAACGTAATGAAAATGATCCATTTTTAAAACGACTGATAACTGGCGATGAAAAATGGGTTGTTTACAACAATATCAAGCGGAAAAGATCGTGGCTCAGGCCAGGTGAACCAACTCAAACAACATCAAAAGCTGATATTCATCAAGAGAAGGTTTTGTTATCAGTTTGGTGGGATTACAAAGGAATTGTCTACTTTGAACTCTTACCACCCAACCGAACGATCAATTGTGATGTCTACATTGAACAACTAACGAAATTAAACAATCCAGTTGAAGAAAAGCGGCCCGAATTGACAAATCGAAAAAGTATTGTATTCCATCATGACAATGCAAGGCCACACACATCTTTGCCCACTCGGCAAAAATTATTGGAGCTTGGTTGGGATGTTTTGCCATATCCACCATATAGTCCTGACCTTGCACCATCTGATTACTTTTTGTTTCGATCTTTACAAAACTCCTTGAATGATAAAAATTTCAATAATGATGATGATGTCAAATCGTACCTGATTCAGTTTTTTGCTAATAAAAACCATAAGTTTTATGAACGTGGGATTATGATGCTGCCTGAAAGATGGCAAAAGGTCATTGATCAAAATGGGCAATACATTACAGAATAAAGTTATTTAGTTCCATGAAAAAATTGTCTTTGATTTTCTAACAAAAATCCGCAATTACTTAATTGCCAACCCAATATTTATGTAAAGAAAAGAAATGTCTCCTTGAATTTTCCGTAAATAATCTTTATTAGTAAAAGTACCACCACCAGCCAAATGGATAATTTTATATTTTACAATGAAATTATAAATGAAATTATAAATCAGCTTCCACTGGAAATTGTTAAATATATTTCTTTATTCAGACACATAGTATTATTAAAAATATGAAATACTTAAATAAATTAAATCTTAAAATTTTTAAAAGGCAACACATATTAGTCACTTTCAAGTCTCGGTACGTTCAGTGTTAAACATCAAGTTTCAGTGTTACTTGACCTCAAAATTTTCAGTTGTTCAATATTCTTCCTCAGTCAGTTTTTCCTTCAAAAAATCAAGTGGAACCATGTTTAAGAAATTAGATCTTTTAAATGTTGCACAGAGCTTATACAATATTTATAAAAACAACAGTTTATAATTTATGTGGGACATCAATCGGTCCCAGGAGAAGCATCCAGTTAATTAACCAGAAGAAACCGGCGTGATCGCGTGGGAGGCGTTTAATCGCGTCACTCTACCCATCAAGCAGTCAACAGGCTGCATGGAACAAGAGTGCATCGAGCGATCCTGTCTACAGGCTCGCCCAGGACGCGTCTCGCGACGATACTAATTAATGATACGGCACGACCAGGTCTCTAGGCGTCTCAATTATTCGGCCGTCGTTCGAATCCGAGCGATTCGCCTCAAACAAAATCCCATTAATTATCCTTCGTGGGTCGGTTGGCAATAAATCCACATGCTGCCGGCAACTGTCAAGTTCGACAGCCGTTTCCGGTCGCGAACGCTGATAAAGTCTTCCGCTCCCAAAATAAATGGCACGCAGACGAATCTCCATCTATACATCCTATCATAACTATCAAAACATGTAGGTAGTTTTGCGGATGTTGCGGAAATGATTCTCTGTGGAAAACACTGCAAGCGTTGCTACAATTAAAAACTGTTTCCAATCGAGATATATATTCTATGTAAGAATCGTAATACCATAGGCAGCAGTGCCATTTCCTTTGGTATACAGTCAATTGGTTGAATAAAATTACATATATAAAATTATTACGTATACATACATATATATGTAATAATGTAGTACCTCGATTACTCGAGGCTCGAACATCTGGACCCTTTAATAT
>CM052164.1:20752067-20798171 GCA_028455555.1 Augochlorella aurata
ATCTTGAAATGCACTATCCGCTTACATAAAAAAATATACAGTTCTATTACAAAAAACCAAGGTCACTTTGAAATCTCGGAAGCACGTCCACCTAGCAAGAATTTGCGAGCATTATAGGATGTCTCCCTCGAAGCAGGGCAAGTTTCATTTGAAACATTTTTTGAAACGAACTATAGTTCGGGAGATAATTCAGTGCGTTTTCAAATGGGACACCCTGTATATAATTTACTAGGTGCATTATAGTTGCATGGTGAAAATATCAGAAGAATTTAACAATATTGTTACACTATGTTTTTTGCCTTGAAAATGATTTTGCATAAAGAACCGCAGTCTAATTATAACGTGTTCATCTGTAACACAATGTACTTAGAAATGAAAAGTGTATATTGATGAGATTAACATTGATGTCAAGGAAGTAGATTTCTAATACGTAAAAAAATTCGGCTTAAGGATCTCAATGGATCTAGCTCTAACTACTATGAAATCCTGAAAACTATCTATCTTGCCAGTCTCAGTCATAAATAATGGAAGGTTGCGGAAGCTCTGAGTTCTGGCAGTTGCAATGTCTTAAGCAGAAAGCTCCTAACTCACGTGGAGTTGCGAGGTGTCTAGATACTCATGGATGCCAGTGTATAATGAGATGTAGCCCTGTCAGCTGGCGAATCGTAAAATCATCCAAACCCGGCGAGGTCCAGCGACCACATCGGCTATTTTCGCCTGAAAGCCTACCAAGAACCGTTCTGCGATAGCGGAAGCTTTTCGAGGTTCGCGTAACGATAACGCGGTGACCACGTGCCGGCGAAACGACCGCCTAATACACGCTCCGAATGCGATGTATATTTAACTGGGGCCACAGTCGGCTAACATGCGAGTGTTGCGTGTCTGTTATGGCCCCAAGTTGTTCTTGCACACGCCGTTCAAACTTCAAAAGAAAGTTGTAAGCTTCGAAGTTGGTATTTACGTACGGACGATTGCGCCGCTGCTGCTAAAGATGGCTTGCAAACATTCAGACTTTTCTTGTGGCACGATAGACAATTTATTTGTTTATTTAACCCGGAGTTTGAAGCTGTTATCGCTGCTCGAGAATTCTAGTTTTGCTGGTAGTTGGGGATTGTTCGGTTTGGTTGACAAAAGTTTGTGGCTAGAGGTATGGTAGTGAAATGTAATTCGCAAAGTGAGAGCACGTGACCACGCGAGAAAAGGTAGTTTACAGTACAAGTTGTGAGAGCAGTTCTGATGACAGAGGAATATTATTGTAGGAATTTCTGGTTTACACAACTCAGCTTTCGAGGAAATTGACTTGGAAAACTGATCTGATACATTAATCGAATACACCGGGGTATCCGAGAATAGTGTAAGTAGAAACGGCAAGCAACGAACAGCACGCAAACCAAGTCCGATTCAATGGTACACGCTCCCTGTCGGGTACAAATTCAATCTCCTTGAAAATAGAGTATGGTACAAAAAGTTCTACATTACTGTTCCAATTAATTATACCATGTAGCATTACGTTCTTGCATCGAAACAACGGATTTTTATGCTTTCATATCCAATTCTCAGAACTACTTATTTCTTTCCATTTGTTTCATCTTTTAAGCGATATTTTAGTCTGTTGTATTGTATTATCTATTCAACTTTGTCAGTAAAATGTTTTATTCTAACAAATTAATAACATTTATAATAACATTTGATAACAAGTATACTCATAAATTGAACAAATCTTTGTATTCGCATAATTTATTAAAAACGTTTTATTATTCTCATTTGTAAGGACAGAAAGATGACAATAAAGTAAAATCAAATTTTCCAGAAGCGTGATGTAAATTAAATCAAAATTTGATTTGATCCTCGATGGGGAATAAAATTGTACGAGCTCCACATTTCTCAAACGCAGTTTAGATGTTAATTAGCATAGATGTCAATAGAGTTTAATTCCATCGATTAGAGTCACTCTTCAGAATACTAATTCTTTCTCATTGTTCTCCAAATGCGTACAAAAATTGTCTTTGTTCTTTCTTCTTCTAGATTTGTTTCATTCTACTACATGATATTATTTACTTAACACAGTTACTTTCCACGAATTCTTCTCATCTTAATAATATTCTTAACATTATACAACGAACCTCTAAACCACGTTTCCATTACTCTGCAAAAATGATTTCTGCATGGAATAATATTCTACCCAAGCTTTTCCTGTCTCAATCTCAATCTACAAGAACGACAGTTTGCATAAAACACAACAGAGTCCAATTTCACCAATTACACCCACCTTCGAAGTCTTATTAATTTTCCAACATCGTTTTGCGGATACCTACATCATTCCGAGTCACCTCTGTATTTCAAAAACATCCGCAATCTCTATTTTTACCCGGCGAGAACGTGATCGCGCGAGACAAAGGGGCCACGTGTCGTTTATGCGTGCCACGTTAGGTCGTTAAGCGCCGCGATTGCGGCCACGAGGAACGCAGTCGAAAACGCAATTATCGCGGCGCAGAATTGTCCGAGGATCTTAAGAATCCGCTCGTAAGAATGTACTCACTTGGCGTTCTTTGGCAGCGTGCCAGAACTGGGGCTGGTGTGCGTGGGGGTGAGGCAGAGGGGCGGGTTGCTCGAGTTTTGAGGCACCAAGGGCTGCCTCGCGTGGGCCGGCGACGTGTGCGAGCCGTATCCGTCAGAATTCAGCTGGAACCGATACATTAGGGCTTTCAGACACATTACCACAATGGAAAACGTGTAGATCTTCTGGGAGTTATTCTCCAAAAAATCTACCAACGCATTCATTCTCGAATGCCGTGATTAACATCATTTAAATTGTTACGTATCAACTTTATTTTACATATCTTTGAGCCTGATTCTGAAAAATGCTGACTCTCTTTTTATTGGATCTTGTTTTCAAAAGATGTGTCAATATATTGCATACTCATCAATTAATTGTTTTTTACATATTTTTGAGCCTTATTCTTTAAGATCAAAATCTTCTTACTAGATTTTATACGAATTGTCAAAATGTACCCAGCATCCGTAATTTTAAGGCTAATTGTGTGGTGAAATTATAAAAATATTTAAGTAGTTAACTGTTTAAACAATTGGCTGACATCTTTTTTATATCCATTCCGCAATATTCTTTTTTGGTACATATGTGAAAGGAATAAACACTGCATTTGCTGCAAAAACCTTTTGAAAATTATTTGAATGTCTGTCGATTATATAAAGCTGAATCTCTCTTCTTATTAATTTGACTGTGATGAAGATACTTCATTATATCTAGATCACAGGAAGATGTTGGCGATCATCAAATTTAAGATAACTTAGTTTTGAGAAACCACGTCTCCATCTCAAACGTGGCCTCTATGTATTAAAGGCGACTTGTTTTATTATCATATTATTGTAAACAACAGAGTTATTTTTAATGAGTAATGATGAGTGATAATGAGTAACATATAAAATAGTTTTAACCACGTTATCTTTCTAAAAGACTTGCTTCTACTTCTAAGATAGAGGAAAGTAGTCTAAGAAAATCCTTGTATCATTACTAACGGTAGGAATTGACATAAATCTTCCTTCGAGCAATAAATACTATCAAGTCAGCATAAATTTTGCTTTGAATCTGATTCAGCCATACATCTCTGAGGAAAAAATATTTGCAATTATATTAACATAGGAATCGCACAAAGTTTAAATAAATTGTCATTGTTATAAAACAATAGACATTAGTCTCCTTAAAAACTTCGTAGTTCTGGTCTTAATAAATAAACGAAGAAATCGTAACAATATCAATGAATTAGAATTTGAAGTCTTGAGTTTGATTTAATCATGCATTTTGAAGAAAAATAATTATTTGCAATTTTGATAGTAACATCAATGAACTGTAATTTGAAGTTAAGTATAATCTCAGCACAGCCCCAACTTCGCCAGCTGTCCCCCCACATTCAAATTTATGCCGAACAACACGGAATGATCTATGAATTTTTTTTCCCCAGCTAGAGCGCCCATTCGTCTCACTATGGCGCCCGTACGGAGAGAAAAATTGTTGGCGTCGGCCACTTGGAATATTGGCTGCGGCCGCAGGCAAAAAATCTCACCATTTATCCTGACATCCGCGGATAGTTCTATCTGTTCCACGAGGGAGGAAGTCATTCAGCAGGAAAAATATTCGGTCGGCTCGGTAAGCTAATCGATTCTTCCTCCACCCCCTCTATCGTCCCGTCGTTGTTAGTAAGAGGTTGTCGCGAGACTCCGAAAGTTTTAGGGACGGGGGTTAGCTTAACAGGGAGAAGTTGCCGGGCTTCTTTGTAGACGAAGTTTACGAGGGTCACTGGCCAAGTGTCCAACACCAATTTTCATAAATTCGGCATGTTCGCGGTGTCAAGGGTGCCGCATAGTTCTTGCTGGTAGGCGAATAGGCTCAGAGGGTGGTGAAACTATACTCGAAGGTCGTCGCACGGACTTTATGGGGTGTTGCGAAGTTTCTATGGGTTCTTTATGAAGCTGACGGCTGAATCGAACCCTGCGGGTGTTGAAGGTCTGGGAGCTAGACGGACTATGGCAATGACACCCTTCTCAACTTTTACAGCCATTTTGGATTGTTTATAGTTTGATGCAGAGACATATGTAATCATAATCTTTGTGATTAAACTTGATATATTTATTCTAGATTCCCAAGACTGTTTCGTGGAGGATATTAAGTCCAAGATTGAATGTGTTAATTTTATGTTAACTTGTCACAAATGGACAAGGATTCACAATTTATTTACGACTCTATGAATCAGTGTTTGGTTGCCAACAATTTCAAATACGTTTGCTTTGTCCAGAATGCTTTCGGATAATTATCTCTTTTCGTTTAAATCTCTAAGAACGATATTCTGAAAAATATCTTTCATTTGAATCAATATTGTGTTAGTAAATGTACAGCAGGTCCAAAGTTATCCAAACTCTAAATTTTTCAGTGTACTAAGCAACAAATATTTGCTACGTTATTAATAATCTCAATTGCCTATAAACAATGGTTTCCGTACCTCGATGAAGAAAAATATCTACAGAATCATTAATCGAAATGACTGACCGTGAACCACACTTTTCGTTTGGTACAATTATGCATCTGCAATATTACTACTAAAATTAGCTGAATATGTCTACAGATAAAAATGTTTACTTGAAATTATAGTCTCCCTTAAGTTGATGACCCAATATCACCTTTTATCTCCGGTCAACAATTTCTTTATCACCGGTATTGTTACTACTTCACAATAAATAAAACACATGAACAATTAATGAGAATCTATAATCTGCGACTATTTGCTATTTGTATCTTCCGAAAAGGTTGTAGCCTTTACGTATATACTTAAATATATACGTACTACGTATATATTTTGGTTAACATTCGCGGACATCGAGCACAGCTTCGCCACCGCATCTGAGGTCCAGAATCGGTCGGAATAGATTCTTGAGATCATACCTTGACGACTGTGCCGATCAGCGAGTCCGGAGGCATTTCCGGGGGGGTCAGGAATCACTCCTGGGTTCGTGTGTGCCGGATAATCGTTGTGCAGATTGGCCTCCTTCACAGGAGTGCCATCGAGTCGTTCCATGTCCAGGCCGTCAGTCGGTGTCGGCTGCGAGAGCAAGCGCTCCTTCATCTCGTGGAGATACGGGCACCGCTGCATCTCTTCAGACTCGTGGATTCTCGGTCGATCTGCGAAGCAGGAAATCGATTAGCTCGAATCGATTCAGAAACGGGCATAATTTACCCCGTAGGGCCCTACTCTGGTTTCTGATTGTGGACCTGCGAAATCACACTTATTCGAAGTCAGCAAGATGATTTTTAGCCCACATTTTACAATATGTTATAGCTTCGAATATATACTTTATCAATAATTCGCCACTCTTGTACATTGAAATCTTTAAACAATTCTGTAAAAGTTTATTAACATTCTTTTCAATTCATAACTTAAGGGATAACGTCAAATTGTTCACAGGAAGCTAAAGAATTAATTACTTTGAAGTTATAATGTAGTATGGTAGCGTAAGGAACGGGATAGATAATGTTGCTTTAGTTAATTCTCATACTCTACTTTATACATAAGTCTACAACTTAGTCTTGCTTTAGGTGCTAAATCAATAATTTTGGTTCATCTAGATAATTTTACATCCTAAAGGAACGCATCTCACAATGGAAACAGAAAGAATTAGTTTACGAAATGTGTATATCAAAAGTGGGTGTATTTACATTCTAAGAAATGTATGAGTGTTAAAATGTACAGTAGTATTTGGTATATAAATCAATATTAAAGAAACGAAAAAATGAGTTCAGTACAAAGTCACAGGGAAAAGAGTTGATCTATTATACAAATAGCACGAAATTCTAAAAACGAAGCAAGATAAAATCAAAGTCATTAATCAATGATCTTGAGAAATGATGGAACTCAATCAGTTTGATGAACAGTTTTGATTCTAATTTTAAAGGATTGTTCATCGTAAACGAGTTCGTCCGAAAGCTGACCGGCGGAAAAAGGAAACGGAGGAGCACCCTGCGCTGTAATCTTTCGCGAATGATAAGACTAATCAGGGTACGTGAATAATGCATCGAATGGCGGTCGACTTGTCCCCTTCCGCCGAGATTCAACGAGATCGATTCTCTCGAAATCTAGTAGCCAGCTCCGATACTCTTCGTCGCCGCGTTCTGGAAAATCGAATCGAACAACGACGGAAGCCTCCCGTGCGCCCACCCCCACAGGATTACAATCTTTTCGCGTCGTTAAGTTTCATCGAACGCGTCTCTGTGCTGAACACCATGGTTCTTCTTCAACATGATTCTCTTTCACTCTTTCTTTCTCTCTCTCTCTCTCTCTCTCTCTCTCTCTCTCTCTCTCTTGCTCCCTCTCCTATCTTCGCGAACACCAGTTTTTCCGCTGTGAACACTGTACAGCCACACCCCTTCCGGTTCACTTCGCCTTCGTGCTCATCGACCAGTTTTTCTTCTCATTTTCTGGAAAACTGGGGCAATGGTCTTTGAACTATGAAGATGATTTAATCTTTTCAGGGCTTGAAGCATTGTAGTATTTTCTTCAAAAGAATTGTAGTGCAATAAAATTATATGCTCTTCGATACTGGTTTCAGTGAATCAGTGGTGTAAGGAAGATGCAGCAACTTTATCAAGATTTTTGTATGATAGACATTTTATTCCAGAGATTTAATATAAATAGGGAATTTGTATATCAACTGCAAAGTCCGGGAAACAAAAATGTGTAAAATTAAACCTCACCTACTCATTTTAGATCGGCAAGGTTTATTATTATTATTATTATTATTCTTATTATTATATTTTTTCTGCACACTTTGGTGGTCAGTTCATCTGCATGACGGGTTGCTTACCAAGTCATGAGCTTGTATTCTATTCTTTTTGTATGATTTTTCTGGTTATGTTTGCAGTTTTTATTATTATTATTATTATTGTTTACATTATATATTATATTTATGTATTATTACTTTTCATTTGAGCTACTCATTACCGCCATAAAATCGCATAAAATCCGCAGTTTACTCATCATTAATAATAGACTACTACCAATAAATTATTATTATTATTATTACTATTCTTTTCTGCACACTTTTGTGGTCTTTTGAGCTGCATGACGGGTTGTTTACCAAGTCATGTTATTATTATTATTATTATTATTATTATTATTATTATTACTACTACTACTACTACTATTATTAATACTATTACCTCACCGTACTTTTTCTTAAACAAACGACAGAAGGCAACAAGTGCCAAACGGTCGAGTCAGGTGTTGAGCCGTGGGTCTGAAAGAATCCGGATGTGGTACGGCCAAAGTTAAATGCATAGCACCCGCAGCCTGTTTATTGTTTTCTGAACAGTAACCTTAAATTGTTTTGATTTCATAAAGGTCACAGTATTGTGGCATTGTAAAAATAGTGTGTAATAAATAATGGTGATAGTGATACAGAAACTGTTACTTGTTGCCACAAATGTTTCCAAATAAAGAAACTGGATAATTAATTTTTCCTCAACTTTAATTAACAATGCCCGGAGGAACAGAACTTTCTCTCATGTTTTAAAACGTAAATCCCATAAGGGGTTAACTACAAGTAAACTGTATGCTACACTCTTGTCGTAGAAGTGTTCTGAAGGTAGACGTTCGTTAAAACTATAATTTTCTGAACCCTCTAGTTCTTAAGAGAATTGTTTGAATTTTATAAATATTGTTAAAGAATGTAATACTTTTAATAAGGGTTGATGCCAGTAGTAAAACGCATAATTTTTGTCAAGAACGCAAGTGAAATTTTAAATGTATCAATAATAACACTAAATTTCTATCGTTTTAATCTTCATAAAAAGATCATTCTCATAGAACAACTAATTAAACTATGAGTAGGATCTCTTATTTATTCAGAATCAGTGAAAATTGTGTGACGTTAACAAGAAGAACACATGAAGATTAACACATTGACAGCCAATTTAAAGTCTTGAAAAATTACACAACTTCAAAATGTATTGCTAAAGAAGCTGTAATTGGAAAGTTACAATTAATTGGAAAGTTACAATTAATTGAAGTGAATACTTCTTGATATTTTCCTGTATAAAATCGAATAAAGTTTATTGTATTGGAATATTTGAATACTTGACAAATTTCTACATCTGAATTAAACAATAGTGTTACTCATATATGACGACGTGGCAGCCAACGCATTAACCATCTATAGCTCAATGTAATGTTGAAGTTGCACACTAAATCTTGTTTCTTTAATCTAATTAAACGTTAAGCCACCATGCAGCTAAAGTATTTTGTTCTGTTATTTCTCCTTCGTAATCGAGGATGTTATACATCGTGATTTTTAACTCATGTTTCACACGTAAAGTTCATCTTTTTCTTAAATTGTGAATTCGTTGTTAATTTTTATCTAAAGATGGATATTATTGGCTGCTTCCGGGATACGTAAATCTTTCATGTCCAGTTAAAATTCTCGGATCACAAAAGATTAAAATAAGAAGAAGAATGGCAGGAATATGTCTAGACATCGAGTCTAGATATCATCATCTAGAAGTCAGAACATCTTTCACCGACGCATGGGAAATCGAAACAACTTCTATCGGCGATAAAACTTCCCGAAGTAGTCTAGCAAGGTCTATACTTCCCGGCACGTCGGAAACGCTGCTAATCATCGCGATCGGCAGGGGTGTTATCGAGTAAAGGGTTGACTTCACTTCACTTCCGGCGTCTGCGAGCACTTGTGATTCGAGGAATCAATATCAGCCCCAATAAGGGCGCGAAAGGGTTCGGAGTTCGCGGTGTCAACTTACTGGACATGTCTTCGTCCATCGGAGCGGATGATCGAGCGAGGCCCGATTTTTTGGATCTCGCGGTAACCGATCTCGCCGAGGAGCGGCGACGCAAACGCGATCCGATCGACACTGGATCAAGGGGAAGTCCGAACATCTCGGACTCGCTCTCTCCCCATAGCAGAGATCGCCAAACATGGCGGTACCGGGCCGCTAGTCACGTGTATTCATCTTTGCGCGGCCGCGACACGCTTCGCGGAACCTGACGAGACAGGAAAGCGAACGAGAAGCCGAAGACGAAGCGGGCGAAGCCTGTTCGAGAAGCCGTTTTTATCGAGCCGGCGCTCTCGATCGACGCGACCGAGACAGAAACCCGATCGAACCGGGACTTCGGGCGCGATCGCGATCGCGATCATTGCGATCGCAACAGGAAATATTTGTAATGACGCGAGATCGAGAATCCAGGTTGGGATAGTTGCCAGTCTATCGAGATCCTAGCGTGGCTTTTTCTTTTCCAAGAACGACCGCCTGACGTGTCTGCGATAGCGACTTAATCGTTTTGATTCGCTGGATATACCGGGTGGCAGCTAATTTCAGATACGCCCAAGAAAGGGCTGATACGATCTAATAGATATAGTTACTATATACGTGGGTCGAGTTCAGGATTTTTAAATTGCTGGCTATCGTACGATCTTGTTGCTTCGCATACAAACTGCAAGCTAGTACAGTGATGTTTGAACTTGAATTTATGTTTCTAACGTTGGTTTGTTGTGTACTCTTCTGCTTTTTATTTTTAGTGAATTTATTTTCACGGGAAACGTTTTTTCTTGGGTCTGTCCTGTGTTTACAATTTGGACGCGTTCACGGAGAGAGAATGAATTGTAAACTTTGTAAATACATTCAGCAATCTTCGAAAAATATGAACTATTTTTTCTGAACGCAAAACTTTGCATTTCTCCTTGCGGGGGATGATTTTCCCAAAACCTTCTCTTTTGTTGTTTACAAAGAATACTGTGTATATTCAGAATTACTTTTAAGCGGGACAAAGAATTACACAAATTTCAAATTTTGAGGACTCATTTAACAATCTGTGAATAATCTAAACAAACTTTGTGTACTCGAAATATTTACTTTCGTTCTTGCGAGAGACAATTTCTACATCACCCATCTGTCTGTATACCTCTTGATGTTCACGGTTTACATGGCTCTCGGAATTTTTCTAAGGAATATCAAAGCTTCCGTAAAGTCTGACAATTTTCGGGTGTATTTCACCACCTTGGGAGAATATCGTCAATTTTTTTCATCGAGAAGTAACGCCACTGTTGAATGTTATGATGGCTTAACGAGAGCGCCGTACATAGCCATTGACCAAGTTACCAGCAGAAATTGATCGCATATTCATGCGAAGGTTGATCGTCTATCTACGACTTTTCCGCGAAATACCGAGACTATCGTCGAGGTGCTGCTATTGCATCACGCGACGATCCATAATGGGTCCCTGATGTGCCTCAATTGACCGATACACGTGTTCCGTTCGCAGACTAAACACGTTTACCCTGACGTCTGAATGCGGTCTACGAGCTAAATGCGTCAGGTGTCTATCGTGCACGACAGCGGGAGGCAAAAACTACTGTCCAGATCGACTCCTCGCGTCGTTACCGATCGATTGATTGACATTGGACTGCGAGGCATACACCCCCGGGAATCGTTGATGAATCTTCGACAAGGTTTATCTGACTACGTGCGACTGTATCTCCTTGGAGGATTAAGTCGAGGGACAGAGAAATAAACAAAGGTGTCACAACACAAACCTCCTACTCTAGACTCAAAACAAACTTCTTTCCCATCTACTCGTCAATGTCATAAACGTTTTGTTTTAATTTTACCCTAGTATCAACAATTTCCAAGATCTTTTGGGATTAAAACATTTGATTTGTATTTGTATACTTTGAGATCGGTGCAAAGATGTTTAAATCTCTGTGAAAATATTTAGATTGAGCAATACGAATTTTCAACAGCGTTAAAAGAACATGAAATATTAGACAAAGCTGTCCAAATAGATTTGGAAAGTCTTAGACTGACAATTAAGTATTTTTCACAGTATGTAAGTACGGAATTTTTAGTAAAATAACCGAAATTTGTTTGAAAATTTTGCGACTGACAAATAAAAATAATCTTAGACACTAAATAATTTCACGTATCCAAATATCAGATGATTAACTCGAAAATCGAATTGGGAGAAGGTTTTAATATTAAACGTATACGTATACTACGGACGTAAATTTAAAAAGGTCGAGGGTAAATCTGGCACAACTTCGTCAGAAGAATTGATGCATCTTTAAGACCGAACTTTAATAGCAATAAAAATTTTATGAAACGTTGGCGCTGATTACAGAATATCAGACCATCGACAAGAGTACGACGCATTTTATCAGCCTACGTTAAAACTCTTAATTAAAAGATCATTTCCGGCAGGAAGGAGCACTGTAAAAGAAATCGAAGGTAGGTAGAAAATAAGCGGAAAAACCAGAAAGAAATTAAAGGAACGGGACGTATTAAAATAAGGAAATTCCGGAATCGCTTAATACTTAATCCCGCCTGTAATAAACGTCCAATGAAACGTATTATAGAATTGGGTCGCTGGGGAAGCCGAATGAAAGTCGTGCACGGCAAATAGAGGGAAGTGGGATCGATTCCGGAATAAATTTTTCATCGCTGGCCCATTGCTCGGGATCGCCGTTTCATGGACAGACCGAGCACGCTCGCGAGATGGATGCAAGAGATGCGAGGATCGATTCTCGAACGCGGGGCTAAATGGCTAAATGGGTCACTCTCCGCGCAGCGCGCGAGTAATTAGCGGGAGTAGAAGAGGGTTTACGTAAGAACGACTTGTTGTACGTTTTGCCGGTAACGAGCCGTTCGACGAATCAGATTTCCCGGTTATCTCGTTTCCGTAGAGGGGTGTCGTTTGTCATTGGATATCGCGTGATTAACTGGGTCGTTCGTCAACGAATATTCGATTCCAAAAGTCGCAATGTTTGTAGCGTTCTTGTAGAACCAAAAAATACACGATGCAGAGTGTATACTCCTTTTCGATTCAATAGAATATATTCGGCAGTTTTCGAGGAAGCACAGGGCGCAGTTAAGGGATGTTATCTTCATTTTTAGGTAATATACTGAAAATGGTGTTGACGACGAAATTCGGACAATCTCAACATTTAGAAAAAAGCATAAGTAGAGCTGATGCACCTTTATTATTTGCCATTGGATTTATTCGAATATGTTATGCAGTTTCCGAGAAAATGGCTATTACCATTTATAAATTTAAAAACTATTTGGCCGTGTAGAATATTTTGGAAAATATATATGTCGTTATCTTGCACCGATTATTTGCCTTGGGATTCGTTCGAATATCTTGCATAGTCTCTGAGAAAATACCGTTTAGGGTGCAGTCTCAAAATGATTCAGTGAGCTTAAAACGGAAGGGGATCGGATCAGAACCCGAAGAAAACAACGGATGTGTTTTAAATAGCAGCGTAACGGAGCCAATGCACCTCAAATTCCCATTGTTCTATATTTACCGTACGTTTGTTGCGGCAACGTATCCACAAGGGAAGAATTATTGATCATCGAGCACCGTTGCGCGTGAAGTAAACGGCTACGGTTATTTATAACGTTACGGGGGAACCGATGACACCAACGCAAATAATAAATAATCCAGCGTGGGACTGCTTCCTTGGTAAATAGTGTTCTCTGGCGCAGAATCATTGCTGCTTAAATTGGAGCAGCCAACGAGTTTCCAAGTACCGTCGTCCTCTAGAGTTTCTTTTTTTTCTGAGATTGATTAGTCGAAGGCAGAATTCAGAATCGGTCAATGGAAATAGGTGCAACTTATTTTTATGCGAGTGCATGAATATTGTCGACTGCTTTAGCGGCCTGATTTATAAATATGATTTTGCCTGCAGCAAAAAGATGCTGCAGTTCACGGACTCATACTTTATTAGTGAAGCAATCTGGGAGCTTCGAGAATTAGACGATGAAAGACGGTAACAAGGTTTGATGTAATCTTCTGTTTTCATTTTCCGGAGGAGGAAAGTTCATTTAATTATACTGTTCCTAAATTTGTTTAGGATTCATGATTAGCAAGACAAGGATGTTGATAGAAATCTGCATTCTTGTCTACTGATTTAGAGAATTTTTAATTGGATAGAATTCTTTTCTTGATCACTGATTTCAGTGAAGAGAAAATACAACCAATGCAAATTGTAGTACTGCTTTAATTTTGAAATACTACCATCACTGACAGTAATTTGTTAACGTTAAAGTAAAGACAATACTGAACCTGTATTAGAGATAAATGCACAAAAATCAACAGTCTACCGAATCAACTTCTATAATCGTTTCAACAAAGTAGTAACATCTAAAATTGTACTGGCCTCTATTAAACAGTACCTAATACTCAACTATTAAACATTTTTCAAAACTACTTCGAGTCTCACTACTTTCTCTAAGAATGGATAAGTACTGGACAGACAGACACCCTTCACTAAGAAGCTGACCGAATTTCCCGCAATAAACTATGACCTTCTGACGGCCATGCAACCATAAATCACGCGCAAAATCCCTGCAACCTGGTGGCAGACAATCGCAAGAAGCTGCAAGATAGCCATGCCGGAGGACACAATAGCTGTCGTTTAATAAATTCACGTTTCCTCCGTCGGCGGAAGTTCCGTTGCGTTTCTGAAAGCTGCGGTTCTCGCTCATGACAGCTGGAAACGCGAGGCAGGTTTTATTTTTAGACGGAAACGGCGAAGTCTTTGTTAATAACGTATTACGTTTTACGAAGGACGCAACGTCGACGGAAAAATCGGGCTGAGCCCCCCCCCCCCCCTCTCTCTCTCTCTCTCTCTCTCTCTCTCTCTCTCTCTCTCTCTCTCCATGACTCTATTTCTCTCTCTTCGAGAAGCACAATCGGCGAGAAGGCTGACGGTTCATCAACGTCGCCACGTGTAAATGTTTGCGGGTTACCTCGGAATAAATTACGGTTACCAGCCGCGGCTTTAGAACCGCTTCACGCGCGCGCCTTATTTTCCGAGCGATTTGCGACCGTTTCTGCTTCTGAAACTGCCGCGGAGCGGATTTAACACCGCTTCGCCGAAACGTGTCGGCTCCGCGCGAGAGCGTTCTGATTTCGTCGCCGTGCTCCGGTTTCGCGGCAGTCCTGAATATCAAACGCAACGCTAATTTTCGACGGACGCCTTCTCGTTTTTTACACGCAATTACTCGCGAACAATGTTTCATTAAACGCTGATTGTACAACAGCGGCGAGCGAAGTTGTCTCGTAAAACTTCGTACATACAGAGAAATGGTACATAAAGATTCATGCGATGTTCATACTGTTTGAAAGCATAGCAAAACAAAATGTGTAGGAGATTTTGTCCAACGTTTGTGATTTAAATCATAATTGCGGACGATTTGCTTCAAAATCCAGGATTTAGTCACAATTCGCTGTGGGAACATTAATTTGTCCGATGTTTAGTACGTATGTAATACTTTGATTTGAGTTGTTAAAATTTTCTGTATGGGATTAATTAGTTTCATATAATTTGTTCAACCGCAATCTCCATGTATAGAATTTTTATTATTGATTTGTTTGTTTAACACTTTTTATCTATAGGTGCGCATAAGTCAGTTTGATGACAACAGCAGGATTAAGTATTTTGGTGACTAGGCTAGAGAAACAAATCTTTATGCAAATTTCAATTTACAAACATCAAAATGTAGAAAATCTTTAAACAATCCCCTATGGTGAACACGAAATAAAATTTGTACTGTCTGTTCTCAATGGGTGCTTCTCCCAGTATTTTAAATGAAATGCATGCGAAGATACATCTCTGAGGATACAGAATCGAAAGTGAAACTCATAGTTTTCAACAATCGGTGCCAATAAATGCCAAAAAAATGAAGGTGCATTAACCACTGAACTGCGACGATCTATTTTTAAGATCAATTTTGTATGCAACTTATCGATCACACTGGGTGCAGTTTCTGATAACAAGTCGTTCTAGAATTATTCTAAAATATTCGCAATTTATGAATATGTTTCACAAGTATTTTAACCTAAATCGTAGGAGAAGCATTTTTGTCATAAGATGTAAAATTGTTATTTCCTTATGACGAGTATACACGTCGTCCGCAGCTAAGAGGTTAAATACAGAGAACATTTTATAAGCTTGTACGAACTGAACGTCTTCCAAAAAACAGCAGTGAAATAAAAATTCAATGTTCTCTGCAACGAATGTCAATGACTGAAAAATGAAGCTACATTGAGTACAATCGAAGCTCGCAATTTACAAATCCACCAAGGATTTGCCTACACGTAGTTCTGTAGTCTGCCGATGCAAGCAGGGATTTCGAACGCGAAAGGTGCCGCTAAGTGCCATTATCCGTCGTTCCCGCGGAGGACTCGCGATTGCGTTAAAGAACAGAATTTCGACTGGAATAATGCGCACACCTGCGCATTTCGTAGCTGGGAGAGTAGACAATCCTGTGTTTCCCTGTGGCGAGGGTCGCTCGCGTTCTCTATTTCTGGTTGCCACGACAACGGTCATGAAATTTCCCCTCGCGTCGCAGGAAATTACAGTCGAAAAGGAAGAGAGAACGAAGACGAAGGCAAAGGGCTCGGAGAAGGCGAGCGTCGTGTAGTTACTGACCTATCTCGCGATTCCGAGTTTCTCTCGGAGAAGAACAGGGACAACCAGAGACGATGGGGTGGCAAGCAACGATGAAGTAACGTCTTGCGAATGGGACAAAGGGAGTGACAAGGGAGCATCAAGGGAGCGTCGACAAAGGGAGAACTCGGCCACTATTTTTAACGCGAAAACACGCATCGAGCGAGGGGGTCTCGCAAAAAGACGATGATCTGACGCAGGAAAAACACGATTAATCGGAAGCCGTTCGAGGAGACCGAGAGGTGGAAAGCACGTACCGCGCCGAAACGCGGCGAGTCGCGCGAGGGTAGATTCAACAAGTGCAGGACCGGTTCCACGGAATCACGGGGAGGGGACGATACGGCGCGCGATCAACAGGACGCCGCGATTAATCTCGCAATTAGGGGAGTTAAGGTGATTCTTCCACGGTATAACGAGTCACCCCTAGCCTACGGTTTCGGAAACACTTTGATGGTCGGCGGAAGCGATTACTAGATTAATCTCTGCCGGAGCTCCATGGACCGTTGGAAATGCGAAATGTCAACAGGATAAGCGTTTATCTTCCAATTAAGAGGCTTACGAAGATCTATGCAGCTCTTTGAGAGAATTTTTGAAATAGCTTCGCGAGGCTTACAATCGCGGCTCTTTGAGGACTGAATTTCCATGAGAGGTTTTGGGAATGAATCGCTGCAGATTGCGAACCAGAATGCTCTACTGGATGATCGTTTATTTCACTATAAATAGATTGATGGTCTCTGTGGTGTTCTGTAAGGACTGTGTACGGTTGCAGGATTTTTGGAAATTGTTTGCTATACACCAGACGTTAAAACAATCTACCGGCGTTCACTTATTTCACTACTATTTGACAACGTCTAAAACGTCTTCGAATCTAATAATTTTCGCCACTAATAATTTCATACGTGAAGCAGATCATTTATATTTAATGTTTCTCAACCATCACTTCAATGTTTGAATGGTGACGATGGAAGGGTAGAGTTTCAAATCTTCGTAACGCGATATTTTAGGGCAAGGGGTTAAGGAAGACTCCGCGTGTAAGATATTTTAAAATTATTTATAGACGATTAGTAGGATGCTCGTTTATTTTATTATTAATGGTTTGACAGATTTTGAGATGTCTTTTAAGAATTGAGACTGTTTGGAAGACTTTCTAAAATAATCACACTTTATGTGACTCCCTTAAAATATATTTTTAGCAGTGGGTATTTTTGTACAAATTTTTTAGATGATTTATCAAGAGTTAGAAACACGATTCAACATCAAAGTATAAGTTCATTTCGTTTATTATTCATTAGGCGATTTTAGAATGATCTACAATACTTGTTGCTATAATTTTTTAAATACTCTACCACAAGATGGAGATGATGAGTTTTTAAAATCTACATTGAAAATGACTTTTGAGTACTGTGTGTTAAATAAAGTTTTCTAACGATGAGCCTTATATCACACAATTAAATATATATATCAACCTCTATGGTGTCTTTCGAACATTGTTTCCTTTTATAAGAGTTTTGAAATTATTTTGTCAAGGATAGGAAACACGAATGTGTTTGATTTGAACTGTGTTGATTTCTTTCGCAACCGAGGTTTTATCACCCTGTAATGCAATTTATGGGCATTATATCCCTACAGATGTTTCATAAACGTATTGTTGACAGTTAAAAACATGAGCAGCCAACAGCGTACTGATTACCTCACAATTAATAGTTTTACACCTCTGGATTATTTGTGTTTTTTTCAAAAACTTCATAAACAGATTTAAAATATTCCGATGTTCCAAACTAATTTTTCAAATAATTTATTCGGAAGTGGAAATCACGTCAGATCACCAGGCTACCTTCAACTTCCACAATTAAAACAGCGCAAGGCCTAATTCAGTTATCGACTCCCTCCGTGACTAACTAGCAGAAGCACTTTGTAACTCGATATTCACAACAACAGCGCGAAAGAACTTCGGTCGGAGCTAGGTACAACAGGTAAGCGAATACTCTAAAGAAAGGACAAACATTAACAGGGAGTGTGAGTGTCAACTACGGATCAGAAGAGCTGCAAATACGACCAACAAAGGGACAGTATACCAAGAAAACAGATAAACGAAGAGAAAGACAGTGACGGATAGAGAAAAAAAAGAGAGAGAGACAGACAGAGAGAGAGAGAGAGAGAGAGAGAGAGAGAGAGAGGGGGGGAATGGAGAAGGAAGGTGGAAAAGGACTGGGAGGAGAAAGAAAACACAGAAAGTAAAAACCTGAGAAATCCTTGGTTACCTGTGTGCGAGAAAGGCTGATACAGGATTCTAACGCGAACCCGCCGGCAGCTAGTTTGCGCCGCGATAACTGACCTATCCGAACGCGGGTCCGGGTGACGCCGCGGCGTCGCGGTGCTCACTGCGAGCTCACGTTCCATTCGGTCTCTGGAAAGACGCGTTGCTCGCGAGCCTGGCTGCTTGCTTCCTATTCTTGCACATCGCCCGGCTATATATTTCGGAGGAAAATCCGCGTGGCTGGTCGGCGTCACAGGCTTTAATCACGATCCTGGAGCCGACTATTACACTGCATCCTCCCCGGTTCGCTCTCCCTCCTATTTTTTTCTCTCCCCCTTTTCAACAGTTCGCGGCGATGCACACTCTCCGCCACCCTCTGCCACGCCGCGGTACCGGTGGCTGCCACCACTTCTCCTTGTCGGCTACTACCTTCTTCGCGATTCTCTCTCTGTCTCCCTACAGTTCTCTTTCCTCTCTTTCTCTTTTTCTTTCTCTCAACGCCTCCCCACTGCTCCCCTCGTTCCGGTTTTGGACCGTCCCAGTTCGTCTATTCACGTGTCGCGCGAACAGCCGAGAAGAAGAAGGGACGCGTGCGCGCACGTGTGCGGGCCTGAGGCGTGTGACACGTGCGAGCCAGCTCGGCAAATGTGGAATTATTTCTGCCTTTTGCCATCGTACCCCCTACCTGCCTCTTCCCACGCTACCTTGCTTCCCCCTACCCTCGTACCTACCGCCGAACGACGCTTGCTCGCTCGTGAGCCCCACGACGGCGTCGACGCCGATAATACCGAGCACCGGCGCCGCTCCGAGCCCGCTTACAGCCCGTTCCGAGCTCGACCGGCCCGCTGCCGTGCCGGCCATTCCGCGCGATTCACCGATCGCTATTGCAGATCTCGCCTTGTCAGCCTACTCTGTCCCCCACCTGTCCCTTCGTTTCCCTTCTCTTCCTCTTCCTCTTTCTCTCCTCTTCCTCTCCTCTTTCTCTCCTCTTCCTTCGCTCCTACTCCTACGTTTATATCGATCCGCGAGCCGCCACCGCTAATGGAACCTGGATAGCGAACTTAATTTGCTCCCGTGTCGCTTTTCAAGCCTACGAACAATTCGCGTGCGAGGTGGTTATCAGTTTCGCTGCCGCGACTTTTCTCTTCTCCCTTCCTGCTACTTTCGATTTCCTTCTTAAACGTGAATATGCATCCAGCGATAGAGACCGCTAACGGCTGCTCTCGATCCCTCGCTCTGGATCAGTGCTCCCACCTCTTCGGTCTTTCAGAGATTGGGAGAGATGAGTGCGGCACGGTTCACACACTTTTGTTTCAGGGGCTCGTTGGGTTTCCTCATTGACAGTTTAGAAGTTCGGTGAACGAATCACACTGTTTCTTAGAATCACTGAATTGCGCGGAGATTGTAGAGGTCACTGTTTTATGATTAAATTTTCCCGACACCTTTAATTCGTGCTTATTCATCACTCCGGGACTTATTCTGAAGTTGGTTGTATTGTAGCATATTTTCACTGTATTAGACTGTTTTGATTTGAAACAGTGTCTCACTCCAGTTCATAGATGACTGTGACTAGAAAACTTTCACTGCAATAATGAAGTTTCACATCATACACACACTATTTTTCAATTGTTTAAATCACAGTGTGGTTGATGTTGAGGTTCGTCTACCGAATCTTGCACTGTAAAGACGGTGTTTTATAATGAAACAGTCTAGACACCTTCTTCTTCAAGAATGCATCAGTTTAAAGCTGATCTACAAGTGGATCTAAGTTGTATGGATTCTGCGTTGTGCAATTATTGAAGTCACAGTATGCAGATCTGCAAAGATATCCAACAGATTTTCACGTTAATTTTACACGCATTGTGAAATTTCTCAACTTATTTCTGTTTAATGACTGCGTTAACCATTTTGTGCACCCATAAAAATCGCTATTGGACTGTTAATAAAACTTCGCTATATTTCAACTCTAATTTTCCATTTTCAAATTTACTATAACCAGTTCTTCCTTTTCACGTACTAGATATCAAAATCACATTTCCATCTAAAATGAAATAAAATCTTCCAGTCAAATTCAAATGCCTTCAAAGGAGATACCCTAAACCTATACCCTAAAGCTACCTATACCCTAAAAAAAAATACCTAAGACTATACCCTAAATCCCTAGATTCTATCACCTCTCCAGTAAGCCACAAAACCTAACGGTGCTTCTAATGTCACCTTCGGTGTAATGAAACGAGCCAATAATCTGGCTCCCCTAGATCGCAGCCTAATGAAGAGCATACCAGGGCGCAGCATGAACGCGTTTAATTGTCAGCGCGTGGTTCGCTCAAAGATTCCGGTTGCGTCCGATTACGAGGGTTCCTTTCATCGCTGCTTTCATGTTATTTCGGTCAGCAGCTTTTCTCGTACCAGCATGGAAACCGGAAGCGGTTCGGTAGCAGCAGCTGTGTGGACCTCAGCTAGGTGGCAGAGCCCTCTGTTCGACAAGAAGCTATCGATTGATCGACGAACGCTGGCTAATAGATTTCCGATTGTGAGGCAGGCATCGAGGCAGCATTGACGAAGCCTCGATCCGCCGATTATTGTACCGTCGTTGGAATTCTGGAAACGTCGCCAATTACCGTATCCCCGTTCGGCCAAAGAATTCTTGTGGAAACGCTGCCGGTCGTTTCCCCCTTGCCTAATTAATTTCTTCTCCTTCTTTCCCGGCTCTATCCAACGGCAGTCATCCCGGAATTAGCATTTGAAATGTTTGCGACCCCCGAAGCCTCTCCAGCCCGAGTCGAGGCTCACTCTTTTCCCTCGTTTTTATTAATATTCTTCCGCGTTCCGGTTCGCCGCGATTTCTTTCAATGTTTTGTCTCGTGGCTCGAGCACTTTCTGCCTTTCTTCTTTCTCTTTTTGCCCTTCTCTCTCTCTCTCTCTCTCTCTCTCGCTCTCTTTCTCCTCTTCGTTCAGCGATGCCGGGAAATAGGGACAACTCGATTCAATTTTGCAAATCGACACGAAGCCGGGTCTCTCGCTCCGATGGAGATTCAGCGACTCGCGAGGATCCCGTCGAAGATCGTTGCCCCGGAATAAGCTCTTTCCCCGCTTGAACCGTCTCTTCCACAGGCTATTGGATTCACAGTACCATCCGTCGATTTATAATGAATCGACGAGAGCTCGCGTAGGTCGTTACCCCAACACGGATAGACCACCAAGCGAGCGATTTTAATGCAGCCGAGTGTTGCTTTATATCGCGAATACCCGCCGCCATTTACTTCGTCGTGACACAGTTCGGAGCTGACTGCGCCTGTGGTTACCTAGCCGGCTTGTCGCCCGCACTTTTTCATACGGATCACGGAAGCTGGCGACGAGGAAACCGAGATCTCGCTTGAAGAACACGAACACAAGCCACGGTAAACACTATCTTTATTTGAAATCGATGATTTCATTGGAATCCCCCTTTCTCCGGTTATTTCTCCGGTTATATTTCTCCGGTTATAGCGGTGCTTGTTTTTTCGAAATGTTTCTGATTTTGTCTATTTTTCATTCAACTATTGCAGCAATGTTTAGTGATTTAGGGTGGTCTACGCTTTATTTAAACGTTTTTAAGTGCTGCCTACTCTTTGTTATAATATTCTTCAAAATGTTTAGGGATATGTACTCTTTATTTAAGTCATTCTTCAATTTTGACGAACATATATTATTTATGTGAATATATTTTTTAATTCGGAGGGATTCTAGTATTTATTATTTCAATTTTTGGCAATATTTATTCTTTTTAATATCTCTCTGATTTTTGGGAAGCTCCGTTTTCGTTTGCAATAATTTTCTTAATTTTTCAGGTAGACTCCTGTTTCTTCGGATAATTTTTAGCGACATCTCTTAATTTTAGGAAATGTTCACTGTTTTTTCAAATAGTTTTTCAATTCGTAAACGATGTCTATTAATATCTTCTCAATTTTCGAACAATTTATGCTTTCCTTTCATTTATTTTTTTGAAACACATTTCTTAAATTTAGATACCCCTATATGTATTCTTTCTTCGAACGAATTTACAAGTTTAAGACTACATGTCTCTTTTTTCTTCTAACAGAAATGTTCACAACAGAATGTTGAAATGTCACACAGAAATGTTCACTTTTCAAAAACACAAAAAAAATGTTCAAAACATAGCGAAGTTATTAGAGATCACACAAAAATTTTATCACCAAAAGATATTCCAAGAATAATGGAACAAAATCTAATAAAAATGAACAGGTTAGGTGCCGTCTAAAAATATCTCCCGAAAAATACACATAAATCTATGTTTGCACTTAATAACTTCCCAAAAAAATCCCCAACAAATGCGTAAACTATTGTAACAATACGATCATCGAATACCACAAGTTTCCATAATACCCTCGTCGCAAGATGACATTATTCGGTGCGCGGCTCCATTATCACAGTTTTTTTCATGATAACGAAGAAACTCGTCGGATAAAATCGTGCAAGAGTTTCATCGTTTCGCGCGGACAGGCGGCAACCCAGTTCGGAACACTCATTAAATTTGTACTCGGACAGGGCCGTGCAAAATGTGTCAGTCGCGAATCCATCCGCGGCAGGTTTGTTTCTCTCTTGCCACCGCTTCTCGCTTTAATCCCCGGGTATATTGCGCGGATGGTAACGAATCGCGAGTTCGTTGTTCAATCTCGGCCACCGCCGCGAATAACTGGCGAACAAGCGCACTGCGCTAAGCTCTCTCTCTCTCTCTCTCTCTCTCTCTCTCTCTCTCTCTCTCTCTTTCTCACTCTGCGCTCTTTGGACTCTCAATGTTCGGCGCGAGAACTTGCGACCACCGAGCCCTCGAGTGGAACAAAGTGGGCATGTAATTAAACATGAAGCACGCCCTGCTATGAAACAGTGGCCGGCAGTCCTGCGGTTTGCCGATGAGCTTTTTACTCCTCTCGTCGAGTATCGACGTTTATTGAAATCCCACCCCGGCTACCAGCTTTGTTCCCGAAGCTGGCCAATAAACGGGTAACAGTTTATCCAAAAACGAATTAAAAACTTGCTCGAAATTACAGAGGACCGATGCTCGATTTACCCTCTGCGAAGTAGGTTTCGTGATCTTGTCTACGTTTACGAATTTTTCAAGTTTGAAGAGATTGATCTAGATTTGAGGGTTGGTGAGGATTTGTTCGAGCGTTTGTTGACTCTAGAGCGGTTCGTTCAGAATTTCTTTCTTATGATCGATCGTGTTCTTTGAAAATTTTCTGAATTTGGAGATAGTAGCTACTGGTTACTAGATTTGATCTATTTTAAATGCCGCGGCTAGGTTGATCTTAGCATTTCAATGTCTTAAAGACAGATTTAATTAAAGAATTTTTCATTTGTCCAGGTTTGTAAAATTGTAACTAGTGATCTGCATTAAAACTAGACTATGGATTTTATGCATTTATGACAAAAATGGATAGATCAAATACAAAACGTTAAAAATATATAAATATACTGTTGCACTATTTTCAATTCAATAAAATAATTAAAGGAGGGAAAAATATCTATAGAGCTTTTGTATCTTATGATCAATGTAGACAATTTTTATTTTTCTTAAAAATCTGCAGTCTAATCATAACATGTCTTATTTTCTAGATTTATTTGCTAAACATCGGACATGAAATAAATAATTTTCGATCAAGACATCCTGCTTTCCAGATCTGTCTAAATCACAAGAATCAGATCAATCATTTCAGCTCCATCTCCACTAATTTTTTAGATTTATCCTAATTTCAGAAACGTTATGAACGATATCCACGTCAATGGTTGTTTCAGCTCTCTCAGTTTTCTAGATACATCCTAATTTTAGAAGCGTTACAAATCATCTCCAACCACAATGATTCTATTTTTTAGATTTGTCACAATCTCCAGCAGCATCCGCATCTCATTGTACCAGGCACCAAATTTCAAAATGGCGCTCATCGAATTCCCAGTGCGGGTCAATCGAGCAAATTAGCTAAATGCTATACAAATTACCGAACGAATGCAACAGGAAATAGGATAGTAGGTCTAGTTCAAAGATTCTTCACGGTCCCACCTTTCCGTTGATAATTCAAAGTAGGTCTCATACAAAGTTAACGAGCACGGAGTTCGTTCACTCTTCAGTACGAGCACATGCACAAGAACCGGCCGATGATGTCATCGGAGCAACACGTATCGTAGGAAAAGGTCTCAATGGGCAGGACTCACGAGGACGAGTCGTATAGATAGTACGAGAGTTTCGTAGTCGAAAACACACCCGGGTCATCGCGCCGGCTCCGCCCGTACTACCAAATCTGATCGATACCATTTCTCGGTCGGCATTGCCGAAAACTGTGCTCAACAATCTCTCCTGGCCCACATTTTTAATCCTTGTTTCGGCTACATGAATCTCCAAGTGTAAAATTTCAGCGGTTTAAACTCAATTTAAGGATTAACTGAGAGGATATTATAAGAAAAGTATTCTTGGTACCCGATTGATTCGTATAATATTATTCTGACTGAGATTTAAATAGACATCAATAGGATGATTGAATATTTATAGCTCTGAGAAAGGAAACTGGTAATTCCATTACTGGATTAAGCTGTGATCTCTGGAATTAACCCTCCTGTTGCATTATACAAAAATTCTTGACATCTTTATTTCCATCTTCAGAGATTTTTCTGACTAAGATTCAGATATAGGTATCAATGAATGTTTAATTCAGGACAACGAAGCTAGCTTTTCAATATTTTGATTACCGTGCAATGCGCAAGGAGAACATTCTCATCACATTACACAGAACTTCTTTGCACCATTATTATAGACTTATGAGGCTTACATATAGGTGCCAGTGGGATAATCGAATGTGTATTGTACAGTATATACGAGTAACCCTTATATCACGTTTTGAAAATTTGTTTAGCTCCCTCATCGACCCGTAATATTTTTGCTACGACTCAGGCACTGAAGCAAACAGGAAAATTACAAATTTTAAGTCACTCAAAAGAGGCACTACTCAATCATTGAACGAACCTCGTCTACGATTCAACTACAGACTTCGCAAGAAAAATACATCACTAACGTATTCCTTCCACAACGAATCCTTCAATTATCCTACATAAAACTGTCGACAATCGAAAAATCCGGATACCGACAGAACACTTGTATCCTCAATCGCACATAAGGTAGCAAACCCGGGTACAGGTTAGGGCCAGGTTAGGTTAGGTCGCAGCATCCCGCACAGGACTACGTCCTTTCTCGAACTGAATCGAATTATATCTCCATGTCCTCAAAAATCCAGCCAAGGACCTCGAAGATTCTCTGAAAGCGTCTGCTTATCAGATCGTAAAATCGTAGAAGATAGGGGATAGCAAGCCCGCATACGACAGGATCAAGAGCACGTTGTTCCACGGTACCCTCGCGATAATAAAGCGTCTAGGGTGAGAGAGCCGGGAGAGCAGGGCGAGGGGTCAACGCCGAGAAGCTTGTCTAAGGTCGAACGAGGGAGAGGCTTACGGTGCTAGAGAAATCCTGGCGTCGTCGTGGAGGACAACGATGGGGCTGCCTGGAGCCAAGGTTCCCGGCTTCACCGGGGCGGCACGCGGCGTCACAACAATCGGAAGCCGGAAGCAGCCGAGGCTGTGGAGGCGGCGTGGGCGGCGGAGGCGGAGACGAATCGATTCGGGCCGGCCGGCCCGCACGGTCGGTCGGTCGTGGACCTCGAAAAAGCGGCACGACGAGGTGCTGCCGCGGCACTCGACACGAAACACGGCCAGACTGCATGGCGACCACCTGTGAGCTTCCTACCGGCGCCGGCGTCGCGACGCCCACGTACCGTCCATCGACCCGAGCCCGAGAACGAACCTCCTGCAGAGCGCTGCCACGAGAGACCGCGACCTCCTGCGACGATCGCACCGAAACCGATCGCCGATCGTTCCCAATCATCGCCTTTCTTCAGACTATCCCAAAAATCTTGCAAGTCCTTGAAAGGGCTGATTCCTGAGGTTGTTTCAAGTGACGTTCTCCTTAACGGAAATGTTCTCTGCGGGTTTTTTTATCGAGTTATTAACAAAAGATACGAACTGACAAAGGGCTAATCTTCTCAGGGCTTACATTTTTGGAACATATACTTCGGTATTTCGCAGTTTCATGCAGGATTTTCTCAATCGCGATTGTACGCATATCGATTATCGATCATTCCCTTTCATCGTTTTCGAGCACCCTTCCATTCTGCAATTTTATTCACGATCAGTTTAAGTAGGATTCTTTAAGTAGGAACTGTTGCGCGTACAACAGGATACCCGTCTATATTTCTCATTTAACAATTTTTAATCATTCTTGACAAAATGTTGCAAAACCATTCAGAAGTCCACCTTTCGTATACTTACAAGTCGATTAACGTTACGCAACGAAAATTATACAAATTAGTGTAAATAATTAAGCCATAATATTGTGAACATTTTGGTTGTAAAAATAAGGTTTAACGATGATGATGAAAGAATTGAAAGAATGAAGAAAGAATTTTTATATTAAATCTTCCGCTAACCCTCATATATTTGTCATGTTCTACATCTAAATGTTACTTTTTCAGAACATAATGCTGCAGTGTTCGCAACGTAACTGATTTTCACTTTTCAACTACTTAAGCAATGTATTTATTTTCGTGCACCACGAGTGATCTATTGCAATAACAGTCAGATGACGAATGTTACGAAAATATTAATTTCTGAAGCTTGAAAGTGACTGCGAAGTGTCGCGTGTATGCCGATGCTTAAGGTGCGTCTACATCTGTTACCAAACGTCGTTATCATCCATTATTCGTAATCCACGTAATTAATGACGATTGTTACCTAAACAATAATGAATCGAATGAATAATTTGTTGCATACAACGTTGCTTGTTAGATGGATTATAGGTGTTGCAACGAGTTTTAGTGGTGTATGTCGAGCCACTTTTAGACTTTTGTTGGAAAGATCGCACAATTTCTGTCGCGGGACAAGGAGGTACCCTCTCGCTGTGCCTAATATGCACGCCCGTATCCCCATTTGTCTATAACCTCCCGAAACCCACTTCTATTGGTATATAAAAGAACTATAAATTAATCCACGCGAGGAGTAAGGAGGATTGATCGCCCGATCTACCTAATCACGTCTTTTGTCCAACGCGTAACATGGCCAATAATAATTAAAGCGAGACAGTAACGAGAATCAGGAGGCGTCTTTTATTTGCAACCAGTCAGGCTCGAGTCCCTCGTTTCCTGGAAGTTGCGGCTAATAGGAAGGAATCATTTCTGCTAATAAGGGAAATGCGTTTACTCTACTTATGCGCGGACGTTAACGTGGGTGGGTTGGTGGAAATCGGTCCTATATTTTTTTCTATACCGTTTTTCTGGTAAGGGACAGTACTCTAATTTTTACAAGAAACAGATCCGGTAGGTCAGACACGCCAGCCAGTTTCCTTTTAATGGCACGCGTATCTTGAAAATCGATTTTCTCGTTGATTTTTCTTGTTTGACAATAATTTGACAAACATTCAACGATTTAATGTTGAATTTTTTGTCATTTTTACTAACAATTTCAGACATGTATCCATCTTGTTTAGTAGTAAAAATATAGAGGTCAATATTCGACAAATGAGATATAAAAATAACTGATTGTAGTCACTATTGTTGACATAATAATGGCGAGTCTCTTTCTTCATCGATCAATAATAAAATATTAAATATTAAGATTGTCAATATTAAAATTGTCACTTTAAATTGCATAGTTTATAATTAATGGTTAACGACCTTTATTACTTTTTCATTCATCTCTTGTTACCGATTTTAGTAGTCGTTGCTTTCGTTCGTTGATTTGTTCGTGAGTTGTGTCCAATTATCATAACCCATTCAAAACTGCTAACGAGAGCCGGCCAACATTTGGAAAACTTGGCAACAAACCTTCTGTTTCCGAAATATAATTATTAAAGTTCAGAAAAAGCTTTTATTATAACAATTAATAGAAAGAAAATATTTAAATTATAAAATATTTAAACCACTCCCTACGTCTTCCAAGCACTGTGATCAAGCAAGACTGCAACATAGCAAATCCTTTCCTCAAACCATCCCGAAGAATTCCCCTAATCCCAAAAATAAAAAATGTAATCCTCTCGAAGGTTACAAGCGGCAAAATCCCTTCTGTCCATAAAGTGTTCGGGAAGTTTCCCTCTCTATTGACCGATCGCTCGCATAAAAGTCCATCGAGCATCCTGTTCTATGGCGCATCAGCGTTTTCTATTTTCTTGGGTCCACTTTCGACGATCTTTACGATCGTTGGAACGGCTGTTGCATCGCTCGTAAATTCACAGTCGAACGTCGTCGGTCGAAGCGTGGCCGAGGCTCCGGAAAGCACGATGCCGCGTCGGTATCACGCTTGGATGATAATAATCGTAGCAATTACGATGATTACTGTGAGCATTGTTCTTCTCGTCCGATATTATCCGCTTTCCGCGTTCCCCGGTATTTTCAAGCATTCCAGCCAACGGTGCGGTTTCAGAGAGGAGGAAAAAAGTAGCAAACAGAGAGAATGTGAGGAAAAGAGGAAGAGAGAGATACATAGAGACAAAAGGTAGATAGTGCGAGAGAGAGAGAGAGAGAGAGAGAGAGAGAGAGGGGCTTGTTCACAAGGTGAAAACTGGGTCGTCGAGATGACGTGCGATCGCGAACAATCCGTCGACGAGATTTCGTCGGCCATTACGTTCGGACGCGCAACGCTCCGTCGATCGAGCTCGATCCTGGAAAACCGAATGAAACGGGAGACGTTATCCGATCGGCGGCGATTGTCGTCGTCGTCTCGCGACGCAGAAAAAACACTATCGCAGATCCATTACCGTCATTTTATACCTCGTTAGACACGGTCTGTTCGAGGCCGTGCCGCGTGTACACGCGCGAGCTTTCACCAGACCACGAATGAAGCCGAACATTCACGAGGAAATCGAACTCCATGAACCTGCATCGCAATTATATGTGACTGATTCGGGAGGCTGAGAGTCGGTATGCTGGTAGGGAAAGTTGGATCGATCTTACGGAGAAGGGGTCCAGAAACAGGGGGTAGTTTCGCGGGATTTCGAGCTGTGTAGGGTGGATTTAACCCCTTGCTTTGTATTGTCGAGTTCGACGGTTGCGCAGACTTTCGGTCGATGGTGAATATTGTAGACAGCGATTTTGAATGTGTGTGTACACCGGAAATAAATGAAATAATTTATTTATTTTTCTGCTAAGGAATTATTGATACGTTGACTGCAGTATTGAAAACGAACGAGCAAATAAAAAGTTATTCGGTTAAAGTACTTCTGTATCGTTCATGTTCCAATAGAATTTAGTTTTTTCTAACTTATGATTAGTTCAAAAATATTGTCGTAAATGATTGGCATGATAGACAATGTGGTAGTCATAGCTGTTGCTAGCTTGGGTACAGAATAAAAAATAAAGTGGGAAATTGATTACTCACACATTTTTAATGCGTCATTTGAAAATCGATTTAAAAAATCGAATTGTTACGAGGCAGCTTAATAGAAAAATAAACAAAACTGTGAACAATGAGCATCCTTGTGTAGAGATTTATCATTAAAAACGCATGACCAGGACGATCTCTTGTCGAACGTAAATAATATCACAGTTAAGAGAAAAACAACACGAGGCGTACTCTATCTTTTAATGACACTAATCTTTAAAATACATGACTAATTTACAACACTGCCTGTCGCAAAGATAAAAAGATCGCCGAAGAAAACATCCACCGCCACAGTCATAACCGCACAGCTTCCCCCAACATCTCCGACTACGTATGTCTAACTCCAACCGCTCTAATCTCCTCAAACGAAGATCAATCTAATTACAGAACTTCTGCCGTGAATTCTTGATTCACCGAAAGTAGCTAAAATTAGCCTCTTACCTCCATAATGAACAGTCAAGTTCCCCGACACTAGCAGAATAGATTAAAAATTCCTCAGGCAGAAGACACACGTCCCAGCTACCACAGTCGACCACAGTCGCGAATTCAAACGGCGCTCCATCGGGGGTATCGCAATCGATCGTCTGCGATCCGCATTTCTTTTCGGATCGGGAATTTTCAGTGAACTTCTCGTCGATTCGTCACCGTGAACCGTGGTTCGCCGAGTTCGCGATCATGAGGCAGACACTCGCGCCGCGATTGGCCTCTCGCACGCGAATAATCGTGGTTTTATGACTGCCAAGCCCGATACCTGGGTCTCTCCTTTCTCTTCGACGTCGTTTGCCTCCCCTCGGCTCGCGTCGTCGCTTCGTGTCGTTTCCCCCGCGGCCAATGCAATTTTCCACCAGCCTAATCGCCCCGTGTTTTCACCCCGTTTCCGGTTTGCTTGCTCTTCGAGAACCGTGCATCTACTCGCCGCTACGGATTTTTAAAAACAGAACGATTTCTATGGCTCACGACGATCGAAATTCAGGTTGTTGATCGCTTGAATAGACTGTCAAAAACAACCGGAAGATTCGACTTCCAGGACAATGGATGGGTAGATGATCGGAAATGGATTCCTGATATCACAGATTGAGATTTTCCCAGAACAGTTTTTTTATCGAGTCAAATTCAATAGAAGTTCAATGCATTTGTAAAACTACAATACTAAACGTACCTGCACCACACAGTGAGGTATTTGCCCGATTTCGATGGCCAAAATTGTTTTTCTCGCTTAACGTGTCTAAAACGTAGCTGTTGACATATTTACGGTATTTTAACTAAATAAAAAAGATGATACTAATTCGATCTAATACTCCATTGTACGCCGGTCAAATAACTAGTTTCATATTTTTTCTTTTAAAGTCATCAAAGATATAAAAATTGTACAAATTCAATTTTCTTTGTTCAACTTATAATAAAGATCGCATAGAATGCAAGCAAATTCAGTATTACTATTTTATTTGTTTATTACTATTTTTTTTCACTTTTAATGCGCGATAGGTTCAATGTTGACTCCGTAAACATTTTTTAGGCGAAGTATTTTCTTCTAAAATAAAGCGAGGATGCGACGCGACCCTGTTCAGCAAAGCCACTAATTGTCAGACCCATTATAGTCTTACAAAGTATCCGTTCGCGATGTTTTATGGTGCTTTATTAGACTCGTCAACGAGGCCGGTATCTCTGCTTGTTACGTTGCGACGATTTCGCCCCGAGAATTTACGTTCGCGTTTCACGTCGAGGACAAAACTCACTCTTTCTCCATTCCCCGGAGATTTTGCTCTAGAAATTCGTCGCGCCTCGCTTTTATCTCAAACGCTGCAAAGCGTCCTTCTACGCGAAGAAGTTCTTTGATGTTTGGACGACGACGGCGACGACGATGGCGACGACGACGACGGCGTGGAGTACTTTTTGCCATGCAACCTACCAAAGAAACACGAAGAACGGGGCAAAACACTGTTCACGGGGATCGACGGGACTTAACGAACTGATACTGAACCATCCAGCAATACGTTTCGCAACAATATAGAACATTGGTTGCAAAATTATGTGATCCGATATACCTAAGAAAATATTTGTGTAATGGTTTGTAAGTTTGAAAAAGGATTACTTCTGTGAAGTTTAATTTAGTTGGAATATTTCGAAAAATTTTGTGTATCTTTGGGCTCTACTTTTGTTGTTTTGCTTTTGGTAAATATCGAGCAGAAATGCATTCTAGTGGTCCACATTTTTTTTAAATTTTGAGTCTTACGTCGCATCGACTACGAGATCATTAGCGACAAGAACGGTTCGTATTTTAGTGTCATTATTTGATAGGTAAATTTGACATATTTTGTGTTTGATACTACACTTTTGAAATATTGAACGAACTCATTTTGAATGACTTGTATGTGTATTCTAAGCTAGATGAATACGAACAGAATTGTATAAATTTTTCTAAAAGTTGGAGACTTTGAAACTGTATCTAAATGTTGTAATTAGACAGTGCAAAATGCAACTACGTCGTGCTTTCTATAAAGAACTCAAGTAAATGAGGATTTTAAACAAATGTATCGCGGCAAGTGTGTAAAGATAAATCGATCAAGATGAGTTTATGCAGGATTCATATATTGTTGTTCAAAGTTGACAATTTTATGTAAATACTTTCATATATATGGTATTACCAGATCTTCACAGTAAATCCCACGAAGTTATCTTTCTCATCAGACAAAAGCTGATGATTTTCTTTCTTCACTTCAATCCTGAATAATTTTTGAAAGAGCAAGCCAATCACAAGTCGAAAACAGCAGACCATATAATTTCAAGAAAAAAAATTGATTCCAGCTTTTGTACAACAACATTTTGCGATCGCTTCACCGGAGAAGAATGAAACAAAGGAGGAAGGGTGCGTGAGCTCGCGGAGGTCGAGCATCCCTTACCATTTCTCATTTCCATCCCTCTCTACCACGGTCTCCCCTGACGGTTCAATGCCACGGCCCGATGAATCCAGCCACCCGGTATACAGGGTGTTACACTTTGTGTAACAAATATTTTAAGAGATTGTACTGCTAGCGAATCCATGATGAAAATCAAGAACAATGATTTTGTTGAGTCGCATGCGTTTCAAAGATTTTGTCACTTGAATTACGATTGAAGTACATTCGTATAACATGGTCGAAAAATTTGAAATGAAAACGTATGACGTAGACGAAATATTACTAGAAAACTGTTTAACGTAATCGAAGAAATTGATATAAAAATGTATAACACAATTAAAAAATTATGGTGTCGTATGGCGTCTCTGAGGCACCATTAAAATTATATCACGTTCCAAAATAATTTTCACATTATTAAATTTGTTTATATTTGGAAGACTGTTAAAAGTGTAACTAATGTATGAGACACAGGACTTAACTTTATATGTATAATATGCAATTTATAAGTATAAAATGGAGACGTTGTACGTCAGAAAAATGGTTTCGCATGTAAGGACGTTAATTTCCGAATTTTCCATTGCATGAATTTCAAAGTTTCCATCTTGACAATTCTAAAAGGAATCATTTTGCAGTTGACTGGATTTCTTGACTGAATCTCGGAACTAATTAGATTAGACTTAAATTGCAGATATTGGTGCACTCGATTGAGTCAGTGATTTTTATTTGTCCGGACCTTGATACGATTTTTGGCTTACGGTGAAGTAAATAGCGGTCGGTCGATAAGTTTGGGATTTGCGGTGCCCCCGTTTGGCTCTCACGCGACCCGAAGTGCTTTTAATTTGAGTAATATGTTAATTGGAGGGTATCGATTACGGTCGCCTCGATGAGGCGTCCCCGCGAGCGCCGATCGCGCCGACGAACCCAGGCAAATGTTTACTTTTGGATGCTGGGCCTTTCGCGGAAAATATTTGATCGTCACCGAGCCGATTGGAACACGAAAAGCAAACGCTAAAATTGCTTTTCGTCGGTTTTTCACAATTTTCACGCCGAGGGCGTGAGCAACAACAATATAAAATAAGAAACTGAATGAAAGACAAAATTACGTTACAGAATATATTGAATACTCTTGGGAAAAAACAAGCTGCGGATTACATCTGCTACACATTTAAATTAATATCAATTCTATAAATTCACTGCCAAAAAAATGATACATCAGTTTTGCCAGAAAACTATAACGCACACTTCATAAAAATTATTTAAATTATGAAGGCTCTATTACGGGAAAAGATTGAATTAATTTAGTTCAAGCATACGTCATAGCAAAAACCGAAGAGTTTTAATAAATTCAGTTACTTCATTTTTATAAAGGAACACACGTCTATCAATGCTAAATAGTGATAAATTGGCATAGCAGTCTCCTAAATGTTAAAATATTTCACTGTTTATAAATATTGTTCAGGAGAAGTTTATAAACATAACAGGGGAAATATGTGAAACACGGGAAATAAAATATTTATAATTAAAAACTGTTTATTTGGGAGAAGTATGTGGTTCACGAAGGATAAATAGAATTTTATGGAGACAAAGTGATAAGAGTGGAGAAAGTAAAGAATTGAGAACGAATAAAAAGGAGACGGTTAGTAACACATGTAACACAATAACAAAGGAGAAATGTAAAGGGAAAAGAGGTTCACGGTGAAACGACGAGATAAAACAATACTAGTAAGTTTCTGCCCATTTAACAAAAACAGTCACAATTAAACTGCGGAGTGGGTGTTCAAGTATTTATAGCGTCTGTTAATCCGCAATACATGGTTAAATAAGGGCTTTCCCGTAGTTGGAATGGAATTTGTACCGCGCTATAAATACAATAAAATGCCTGGCAGAGGGGGCGCATTCTTTCCACAGTGTTTCTTCCAAATTGGTACTGTATTTAATCAAAGCAATTTTCATATGTTTGACTATCTACAATTATTCCAATGATTTAATTAGTCTTTCCAATAATTTGATTAGTCTACAGGAGAATATCTCGATAAAATGGAGAAACCTACATACCTATATAATAATAATGTAAAGCGCCATGTGTCCAAAATAGCTAAATAGAGACTTTACTAATTGTATAGAATATGCTTTTCTCCTATCGAAATTTTTTAAACATTTAGATAATTTTGTGGGAATTAACTTGAATGAAAGAAAAACATAGAATAGGATACGATTCCTTAATTAGATTTAATATAACTATGAGGAATTATTTATATCTATTCTAAATATTAATAATATTATTATATCTAAGTACTATTAATATTATTGTTATTTGTACATGCAAAAGAGAATGATAAGCTTCAAAAACAAAAAGAAAGAATTTAATGAATAGAAGTTTTAAGAAATAGAAAGAAGGAAGAATAGAGAAAGAAGTTTGTAATGCATATAATTTAAAACAGTTCTAAACTAAATTAGGAGAAATATTAAAGTAATTAAAGTAGAATCGAAGCATGATATCGCAGTAATTGATACATCTTCCTCTATCAGTTTCTTTGCAATCCCTCAGTAGATGTTCTATTTGCAATAGTAATTTTCATAAACACAGCTTATCTTCAATCCTTCAGAAAACAAAAAAATCTTTGCAGTGGCATTATTGACAGTCGAATAAGGTAAAAATCGAGCGCGCTGGAGTTGGTCAGGTGAAAGTAAGCGTTAGGATGCAGTGCAATCGAATCGTCGGGGTAGCAGAAGCTAATTAACGACGATCCGTCTGTCACATTCGTGTATCGATTAGCGGAACGGTTATCCTGTAATCGAACGATGTTGCGCGGGTAAATAGCTCGACCTCCGACGTTATTATCCCGGCTGTTACGTATGCCGTTGTACCTGATGCTTTCGTTACACGCGACCGGCTGGAGCGAACCCACTCGCGTCTGATCGATAAAGCTCGCGTGGAAATTGTTTTGCTGAAAAGTCGTTGACCGCGAAAGCGTCGTGAGTTAGAGAGCCTTGCCGGCATGTTCGATCGAACAGCGAGCCGAGCATCGGCTCCGTTGTTTATCGCGCGAGGCAATGCCGATATACCGCGAGACCGAACCACGACCAGAACGAACCATGGCCAGACTATGAACTCTGTAATTGGCCATGATCGCGTCCGCCATAAAACGCTCGAACTCCTCTCTCCTCGCCTCGCGATTTCACTCTGAATCGATCAGACGGTTTTTAATCTTTCTCTTTTAGTCTTAGATTCTATAGATTAATTTATCTGTTGGTGACATACTCTGACAAACAAAATTTGTTTTGAGACTTGAAAGTATAGTAGACTTTTACACATATTCTGTGATTGGTTAAGGATTGATTCAGAGATTTTAAACGGAAAATAAAACATTTTCAGTTGATTTAAGATTAATGTTAAATAGATGGATTGCTATTAAATACGTATAAAAGCTTGTAAATAGTGAAATTTCGATAGTCTACGCAAAACCTAAACGACATCTATCTGAAACGTCCTCATAAGGCAAAGGATTAATTTCTCCCATTCTTTACGTATTAGACTACTTCATTGCAAATTGTAATGATTCACGAGTTCCTGTCGATAAGTTTTGGTTTCTCGAACATCACATAACGCGTCGTTAGATCGCAGCGCGGGAAAATATTCGAACACAAATTTTTAATTCTTTGAGCAAGAAAGATATTCCGCTATTTTGTGGAAATTCACATATCGTAGATACAAAGGTCAATTCTTTCCGCGGCGAATAAATATCTTATTTCTCATGCTAGGGTCATCACGCATCATGCTCTCTCCCTCTTCACTCACAGACTATAGATTTTTGCGTGAAGTCTTTTTTATTCTAACTGAACGACTTTTACCTAAAGAGTATTTCCTTTATCATTTAAAACGTTACCAAGGATAAAATGGAAACGGAATTGGTTTTTGTTAATACATATGTTTTCTTACAATTTATAAAATGTGTCACAAGTATTTTATAAAGATCTGCAGTTTGTTTCATCAAGAATCGTTTGAACTTCTTATCACCCCATAGATTCAAGGAACAATTTATTTTTCAGAGAAAAAATTGTTTAAGTCTCTCTAGGGGAAGTCAGTTCTTTCATTCAAAACTCCCTTTCGACACACAATGTCATTAAGTATTACTTCACAAGTTTAGTTCACATGCAACAGCGTTAATTTATTTGCACCCTTCATGAACGTCAACAGTATCCACAGTGGTATTCTTCCTTTAAGCTACAAATTATTTACTCTTCATCTGAGAAACTCAAGCCTAAATATATTATATTTGTCCTATATATATTGGTCCTCTCAATCCTCACAATCTTCATTGACACAAAAAATATTTTTTTCTCAGGTTCTAACTTCCTCTCTTCACTACGAACTGTTTAAAATAATTTTCTGAGTTCACTTCGCATGCAATTGTGATTGTGCGTCTATAATCCCACATACACAAAGAACCTTCTCTGAATAATTATTTATTCTTCGACTGAGAAACGCAACCCTTGACATGTTTAGTTTCCTCACTCCACGAAAAAAGTATTTAAAATTCAAAGCCTCTGCTTCGAACGTAGAGTCGTAAGAGTCGTAAATCTCTCACGACTCCCAAGAACATCCTATTCTTAAGAAACGCCTTCTTCATCGCCTGAATAGCTCAATTCTCCGAGTCGTAACATACTTCCCCCCCCCCCCCAAAAAAAAACAATTTAAAATGATTTCAACGCCTTCACTCTACATGCAGAATCGCAATTCTCCCACATCGTCAAGGACGCAAAGACCACCCTTCCTTGAGGAATCGAATTATCCATTCCCAATCTCCACGATCTCAATTCTTGAATTCTTAACTCACTCCCTAAGAACAATTCAAAATGGTTTCAAAGCTTTCGCATGCAGAGTCGCAGTTCCCACGCAACCTCACGGGCGCAAAGACCACTTTTTCTGTAAAACTGTTCATCCCCCACCTGGCGATTTCAATTCTCGACGACCCTAGCCCTCTGCTCATCAAGAATCGTTTAAAATGATCTCACCAGCATTGTCCATTACGCATCAACATGCATGAAACCAGCAAACCCATCTAAACCTCACAAAGCGAACTTCCACCGAAAACGGCCCCCACTTCCCACCATGCTCACGAATCGTTTAAAATTCAATCTCGTCCGGTCGGCATGCACAATGACAACATCAACATCAACACCACAAAGAGGTGTCCTTTCCTCGAGGAAGCTCTCGCCGATGGAAGCAACGGTCCCAGCCAAGGGGGACGACAACCGAAAAACGGCACTCGACGCGCACTTACGCGCGAAGCGTACTCACCCGTCCATTAAGCGATGCGCCCGAGGAACGCCATGGATTGCGAGACGGGGTCCTATCGGGTTTCCCGGGACCGGTTCTTGCTCCTCTCTACTGGACGGTGAGACACACACAGAGAAGGAGAGTCAGTTTTCGTTATCCTTGAATCGAATATGGTTGTGCCACCGTCACCGTATCTACTCGATTATTTTCCTCAACAGCAACGTGCTTCTTCTGCGGCGTTCGACGAATGTAAACAAGGTGTTCGGAGCTTGCGCTCTGCCCGGAAGCTCCGCCGCGAACCACGCAGCCTTTCTGCCCGGTACGCCACGCGACTCTGCTCGTCTCCTCTCTCTCTCTTTTGCTTTCTCTCTCTCTCTTTCTCTCTCTCTCTCTCCGGACTCGTCCCTCTAGGCTCTTTCTTGCTCCGTCTCTCCTCCGGTTGTTCTCCGCCGGGTATTTTCGCTTTTCGTCGGTGACACTGTCGTCGACCGTCTCGGTCTCTGTCGCCCCCAGACGTCCAACACCGTCCTCGTCACCCTCGAGAGGAAAAAGACTCCCCTGACGCGGCCTGTTACGTTCCGTGGCTCGAGAAGTTCGGTCGCGTTTGCCGTCGCCGCTCCGACCCCGTGCAGCGCAGCCCCATAATGGCGACGTGCCGGCTATGGGGGTTGCCGGTGCCGCGCGCGCGAAGCCACCCCCATGCACGATGGGGAAGCTCGATCAATACCTTGGCCCTCGCGATACCCGCTTTTCCACCGCGTGACGCTCGCCTGTCCCTGACGATGCACGAGCCGGCTGCTATACTCTTCCTCCTCTTCCTCCTCCTCTTCCTCCACCCATGTCGCAACTTTGTGGCGAGTCGAATCCGTCCGCTCCTCGATGCAAAGTCGACAGCCTTTGTCTTTGTCGATGTCCGCCCGCGATGTTCATCGCTTCATCTTCCTCGATGCAAGCTGAGGGTCGGCTCGAGTGCACCGAGCGCAAGCTTAATCGGTGCTACGGGGAACCTTGAGGACGAGCACCGGCTGGCTCCCTTTTAATTCCTGCGTCGAAGAATCATTCCACTTCTACGCTCCACGATTCGAGGGAATGGTTCCGATCCCTCGGGGCAGAGGATACGTAAGGTTTTAAAGATGAAGTTGCTGGGACGACGGTTCAGGAATGCGAGTTTTCCTCTAGATGCCTTTTCGAGAGCGAATTCAATGTTATTAGGATTTTTACTGATACTCATTTATCATTTACAATGACTGTTATTCTGGAAACTTTTGTAGTCGATAATTGGCGCTGGACGTGTCTACTAATTCGTTGGGCTCACTGAGGGAATCGATGTTGGTGCCGAAGAAGCAGGTTCGAAAATATAGCCACGTGTATTAAGGTTTAACACTAAAACTGCCGAGCTGTTCGTACTGACCGGTTTTACACTCTTTGTTTCAAAATTCCTGTAATTATAAAGACCCTTCCATAGAAAATGATTGAATGAATTTCTTAAACGACGCATAAATTAGAATAAAAATGAAGGTATATCTAAATAAATACAATCTTGTCAGTTTTATAAGGTAAGACAGGTTAGTTACTTTTATCTATAGAAAATTGATGTGAAAGGTGGACAAAAAAGCAAATCTCTTCTACAGGAGTAGTCTGACGATTTTTTACTTTCAAATTTGTATTTTATTAATGTTCAAGCTCTTGTAGAGTTCGTATCTCAAGAATTGTTTATTGTTTTAATAAGGCGCAGATGTTATTTATGAGCAACGTGTACATGTAACTTATAATATCTCAAGAATGTGTAACCATACATCTAAGAATAATTGCTGTACATCAATACTACAGTATATTGAACAATAGTAATGACAGTGTTGATAGGAAAGCAATATTTGCAGTGATGATTTGTCATTTAAGTTCTCTGAATACGTAAAGATCAGTATAGTTCGAAACTCGGAGCAGGTAAGTCACGAGTGCAAAGTCAGCTGAAAAATCTCCTTAATCGTAATTATCTTGGACAAACACTATCTACATGTCATAATCTTTATTCATTGTTCGGGTATTTACTGATCCTTTCGTAATCTCCATATCTCATGCATTTTATCGTGCAACTTTAAAAATCTGATAGAAGCTTTTTTCTTGGAGGATCGATAGGATAAAGTAATTTATCCATTTCCGGCAAAAAGAGGATTATATATACCAATTGTAAGTCTGTATTAGCATCACTCTAAAAGTTCAATATTCGTAAGCATAAAATAGTACGCCTCCCCAATTAAAATAAATTCAGATCAGAACTACCGTAGCATGTTTAAGAAAGGATGAGAAAGTAACCATAGAATATTAAACACGTATTTTTGTTCTAACAATGTTCTTTTAAAAATTTGTAATATTTTATTTTTGCACGTGCCTGAACGTATTATTTAACTTGTATAAATAAATATATTTCGAACAGAAAAATTGTAACACTATTTTTGACATGGTTATAAAATGATTCTTCCTTAAGCAGACCTTAAATCTTCTAATACCTTAAGTGTACTAGAGTTAAAGGACATTTCCAGATCGAATTAACTCTTTAAATAATAAAGAATGACACAGTTTATACGGCAAAGCTTAAAAATACAATAGAACCTCGGTTACCCGAACTGATGAAACAAAACGTAAATGTCCAGAAGATAGAGCATTTTGTTACAATAAATTCTTATAATAAACAGTGTTACACTGTGCTTGGATAATAGTAAATTCAGACACCAAAGACTTGAATAATCCAGATTATGTTACGGTATGAAGTGGAATAGAATTTTGATACACCCTGTGGCCCGAGGACAGGGGTTGCCCATCGCATACGATCGATTCTTTTCATCGCAAACACGGTAGCCAGATTTTCGGTGACGCGGGACGAGATTTTCTTCCCCCATATTGATTTTTTCCAATTACGATTTAAACGTGGCCCGGTAACGATGGATACGAGAGCGTATTACGGCGGGTTTCACGACTAAAGTACACCCTCGGTGGAGCGTCGGGTGCCTGACAACGCCCACGAGGGTTGAATTTAGCCCTTAATTACGGGGACCGGCTCACGAACGATCAGCCACCACCGTCGAGGCTGTTTGGCTCGCTTATACGAGGGTATCCTCTCTCACGCTTAACTAGGCACTTCGCGTATACTGCAAGAAACAATTATCCCCCGGCATCTTAACTCTGAATTTATTTTTAATTCATTCCCCGGATACTCCTCCGACATCTTCAGAACCTTTCCACGAAAAATATTGGTCTCATGGGCAATTTAGGTGTCTCGTCGAGAACACCGTTATTATTGACAATTTTTTCGTTCGTTTCGTTTATAAGCTTCCGTTGATATGTACATGTGTTCATATCGTAGCTGTCATGGGATCTTTGATATTAATTCTTGAGAAGTAATATATCGAACCGATAACTTATTTCCCAAGGCGTCCGTTTGTCATCTTCAAATTGCATAATGATAGATAAGCGTAAAATTGCAGTGGAAAAATGATGAGATACATGAGCTAAGTTTGCTCTCTCTTAAAGTTATTTTACTGAAAGTCGAATATGATGAATCAATATTATACTACGAATTTTAAGCATTTATAGCAAAAATGTGTCAATACAATACAGAACAGCGAAAATATCAGACGGATTTAAAAATTTTGCCATATTATTTGCGTTTTATAGAAACTATTAAGGGATGGAATACATTGTTATTTAATTCCTGCTCTATATAATTTAGGTCAAGAATTTCTAATAGATCCACTGTCTAATGATATGTATCGTGCCAGAAGACAGGTGTGAAGACTTATAAACAAAAATAAATGTGTTCGTGCTTATTTTCGCTTTAACAATGATGTTAGTATTTTAAGAAATACCATGCTATTTCAATTACTCTATTTCTCACTTGTTTATTATTTCATAACAGTTGAGCTACTCGCAAGAGCATGTTGGATAGCCTGTATAATTATAGAATGTTTCCGTGTCACCCTTCATAGTACACCCCTAATAGCATGGCATGTACCTGAATCACCTTTCAAGGCTCCCTTAATTATTGTTTCCTGTGTGTCTAGTCAAGAGCGAGCGATTAAACTTGGATATTTATAGATAATATTTCGTTACAGTTACTCTTATGCTTCTCAATTACACAGTTTATATCTTCTGTACGTGCTTCAATTTATAGCTTTTAGATGAAGAAACACAATTTTCATATGCGTTTAGTAAAGAATTACTTTTGATTAGTAAGGAAGAAATGTGTTATTAATTTGCATTCTTCTTCATCGATTTTCTTCTTTAATTTCGCTTCATCTCAGCTGCACAAAATCCAACCAATTAATAGCTAAATTGCTCTCTAATTCCGCAGAATTTTTTTCAGGAAGAGATTCCATTAAAATGATGTTCTCCATTCTTTTATTTTCGCGTATACGATATCACGCGACACAGTGATCCCGAAAATCCAAATCCCAGTCGCGAGACATAATTAAATTATGTCCCCGATTATGCGAGCACTGTTCTCTATCGTGCTACCTGTTCGGCGTTCCCAATTGGCCCGAAAGCAATTGAAACAAAATACCGGCGGAATTGCTCAAGGAAAGTAATCCCATCCAAACAAATTTACCGCGTCGCGAGTAAAAGCAGGAAAACAAAGCTGAAGCGGGAACGAGAAGCGACGAATGAACAAGGAGAACGGATACACACCCACGCCGATCCGCCTGCGAGCGAACATTATTACGGCCGTATAAAGGATCGTTCTGTTCGCACGCTCTCTTGTGCAACTCTCCTCTGTCCTCTTCTCGCTCAATAAAAGCGCGTCGCGTTCGAATCAGTATACCGCGGGTTGGAATTTCAATCCCAGCCAGCTTCGTTATATCACCCCCTGCACGGGAAAACATTACGTGTTATCGCGAAATATTTTTCACTTCTTTCAAATAAATCATCCTACGCGTTTATTACTGCTAAATCGGAATTTGTTCGATGAAGCAATGATTTAAAAGACAAGTGTTATCTCAGCGATTGTTCACTTGAATCTCTTGTATCTCGTTGGTAAAATTAGATCGGCACAGATATTAATTCTCTAATATAAACGGAAAGTTCTGCAATCCATATAAAGACATGATAGTATCAAAATAATCAAGACCACGACAGAAATTGTTTCAAGGACAAATTTTAAGTAAGTAGATGTACAGGAGTTTCCGTAACATTACTGCCTCAGTCTTTGAAATAATTCAACGATGAACATTAACAGAAGAGGAAAAATAACATTGGAGGTAATAACAACAAGAGTGCAATTGATGCAATTTCGATGCAGTTGCAGGCTGTATTAGCTCACTTCTTTAATAATCTCACATTCCAATGTATCAGGAATAATCTAATAGTTCCACTATAATACGTTATAGTAGTACTAATTAATTGCATTGCGGTATTCGCAACTTAATGGGAACAACGCGGCTCCATTCTCCACTGCGTTATGCGGCGCGGTTGCATCGCGAAACTTCGATGCAGGTATGCAAGTGCTCTCGTATGTCAGACGTGCACGCGTTCCACCAAACATTTTCATTGATCGCATAATTAGGACGAATTAGAGTCGGGGGTTGACAAGAATTTTCCATCATCGAAGAAAAACTGATGATAGATATCTCGAGATCATGAAGCATCTTTATTATGGAACGATAAAACGCGCATGATCAGCGTAAAGTAATTGGCAGACAATGTAATTACTTACCTTGCCGACGATTAAGTGTGCTCTAGGATTAAGACGGGTAAGCCGGGCACGTAACACGGATACGAGTCGCGTTCGAAGTGCACGGAGGATGCACCATTGCGTGCATGTTAACGAGTGTCTCTTCTCGGTGGACGACCTTGGGGATTTTAGTACTTGCGCGCGACAAACGAACGTGATTAGCGAGGAATTAATTGGAGACGTCGTCGAGCACCTGTGACGGCTAACCAACCAAGTGCCACAATTATTTCCGGACGTGTTCGTTGTGATACGAGCGATCGTTTGTATGGAAATCCATGTTCGAACTATTCACATGCGAATGAGTCGCTGGTGTCCCAACTAGGTCCACTGTATTTGGACACTTTGTCTTGGTCAGCTTTTTTGGCACATTTCGTGCGTCGAAGGCTTTTTTGCATTGTACAGTTCCTTGGAAGCGTCCTCGGATGTTAACAGCTTCTAAATCCCTTTGCTTCGTCAGGGTCCTTAAGAATTACCGACCTTGCATCTCTTGGGACCTTGTTATTGTGTTACTTTGTATAGCCAATGGCCCTTAAGAAGCGTCGTTCTCTGCATTCTAAAAGAATTCTGTTATTGTGTCTACTTGTATTTTTATATACTCTGAACGTCTTTAAAGTGCTGTATGCTCCATGACCACATCGGTGTTTGTGCGGAACCCTACTTTTGCATTCCCAAAGACTCGGATATTGTATCACATTTGTACATCTCTGAATTTGTGAAGTCTTTGAAATGGTGCATTTTCGTCTATCTTAGTATGATAAACCTTTGTATTGTCAAATTCCTTAATTGTTACCTTTCTAAACGAAAATAACTACTACTTGATATTTCAATTTTAGATTATTTATTGAATATTGTGTCCATTCGATGAAACCGTTTAGGAACCGCACTGGAATAATTGTGGTCCTTGTATTTCTAAGGTTTTTAATAGCATTCCATGTTTAAGAAGTCCTGTAGATTCTTGTAGAATTGTGTGTCCTTCACATTCCCAGACTTTGAAACTATCGCTCTATTCAATTCTTTGACCTTTAAAATCACAGAATCCTAGAAATCCTATAACCCTTCGAATGATTATCCTTTGCAATCTGCATCCTCAATGGCCATGACTTGGACCATTCTAAATGATGAAGTACAATTTGAATTAATTGTTGATGAAAAATCATAGATATTCTATTACTATTCCATAACATATTATTCATTGTTCAACCTGAAATACCATATGATTCATCACACTCCCTTAGTACTTATGCACTGTTACTACTATAGCAGAGTGACTTTCCGTATAACTAGAGAAAGATTTATGCCAAGGAATATTGTTAAGCTCTTAATTTTGCAAAACTACTTCGCATGCGACAAGTACCATAATTCTTATGAGCGGAAGTGTATGCACAGAGGCTACCTACAGCTTGAACTTCCGGTTGACCTTTCAAGCGGCCACTGACTACTATTTCTAATCTAGTTTATTGCGTAAATAACGATCTATCAATAGAAATGTTCTAAACATTCTTAACCTCATTTTATTCTACAATTCAATTTTATCTTATTATTTTTATACGGGGTGTCCCATTTAAGATCACACAACGAAATATCTCGCATAGGACTAACCAAAACAAAAAAAGATGGCACATGTTTATTATGGTTTTGGACGGGGAGTCAAATGGTATTATTAGTTTTTTAATGCGTGGACGTTTTCAAGGTTATTTGAAGGTCAATTCGTTTTTTCGTCACGAACGCATATTTTTTAGTACGTATTTTATTCTATGTGTTTGGAATTTAGCCGATGTGTTTTCGAGCATTTTTATGATGTTTCTGTGAAAAGTTACATTGTACAAAGTCACAATAAAATGTTATTTTGATAGGAAAACAAAACTAATCCTGATACTTAAAAGATAATAATACCATTCGAGTCCCCGTCTAAAACCATAAGAAACGTGTGCCATCTTTTTTTGTTTTGGTTAGTCGTATGCGAGATATTTCGTTATGTCAACTTAAATGGGACACCCTGTATATTCAATATAGCAATAATTGAAAACCATCGCCTTAAAAGAATAATAGTTCAAATGCAAGTATCAAATGCTAAAAAGAATAATAGATCAGTTACAAGTATGAAATGCTCAAACAAATACTACACCAATTTAAAAGTGATGAAAGCGCCAAATCAATTCAAACAACCTCCTGGATGTTCCATCTAAGATCCCTCAAATACTTTCAAGAGATCTATAGATATTACACAAGCGCATCAAAGTTATTGATGTAGACGGACTTCAGCCAGTTACGTAAAAGCCAACCAGTCTAGAATAGAAAAATCGGAGACGCATAAAAGTCATTGAAACTGTGTCCGTGTTCCCTTTTCCGCGAGACCGCAGTTCCCACTTATCTTGACGAGATTAATGAATCTCTCAAATAAAAGCGAAAACTGCTTTCCTGAGAAATTGTGCTGCTCTGA
>CM052164.1:20798271-20977996 GCA_028455555.1 Augochlorella aurata
TAGATAGATAGATAGATAGATAGATAGATAGATAGATAGATAGATAGATAGATAGATAGATAGATAGATAGATAGATAGATAGATAGATAGATAGATATATATATATATATATTTAAAAATAGTATTTCAATTTAATAGACGCAAACGTAGAAGTTACTCCAGTTCACTTTTGTTGCTGATTGTCAATAACTATAAAAACGAGCAAGGATACTCGAATAATCGTATTTCCGCTTCCCAAATTGTTTATTTTTGTTTACACGCTGAAGGATAATTTGAGAGAATTTACTATATATGGACCAGATTATACGAATTAATAATATCCTCTCTGGGTTACCAGAAATCCAACTACTCCTATTTGAGTTTACTTCGGCATTTGAAGCATTAAGTTTATACGGAAACATCGAAAAATAATTGACGCCCTTGAAATAAAGATTGATGTAGAAAGGTAGTAATGTTAGAATATGAAATGTCTACATAAGATCTGTAGAAATTACAGGGAATTGTATGGAACTTTTGTTGACTTTTGTGCGGTGTGGATGCAGAATTTTCCGCAGTCTAATCATTTTCTAATTGCCGAGAACGGCGGGAAATTATATTTCTGGGGTTCGCATTCATTACTCGGAGTTTGAATCGGAGTTCCAGCGGTGGAATCGAACGTCCATCTGCTTCTGCTTTGATGTTCGCCTGGCCTACATACACTAAAACATGTTGCGATTCGCGCACCGGTTTCTAGGTTTTATGACGCGGATTGCAGTCTGTGCATACATCGATATTGGGATATCAGAGCTGCAAGCGGTTCGCATCGGCGCTTTTAGTTCCTGCAATGAGGCGGAGTTGGAAAATTTGTTTTTCTCGATTCGCGATCTCTCTTTTTTCCTCATTCTTTTTTCGACATCTGCAGTTTGCTAATATTTGCATTTATACTCCAAAGAACCACGAATAGGAACCATAAATGGATTTTAAAAAAGTTAGCAAATATGTATAGACAATTCAAAAATGAAGTTCGGCTACTTCCTCGATTTATTTTCCCATGTATCTCCTCTTGTTCAAATATCGTCATTTGGTATTCTGATTTGTCACAAGAATTCATTTTTAATTCTGGAAGAAGCATCCATGTACAATTAATAGCCATAATTTCTATGATACAATTAATAACACACCTACATACTTATTAGCATCTGAGCACTTTTTAACCAACCTCGTAACTTTCCCTCGAATTAATATTTTTATTGCAGAAATAATTAAACATTTTTCAGAATTTGTCCAGATCTCCTTAAAGCCCAGAACAACAAAAAATCAGGCTACTATATGAAATACCACTTTAACGAGCAAACCCTATTTGTCGGCGTAAACACTGAATTAAAAGAGTAGTATTAGAAAAAGTAGTAAAGATGATTGATTCAGAATAACAATAATACTCTGATAAATTCTCGTAGATCAATTATGCGATACGATGGACAGTTAATGAACGTGTGGTCGGAATAACGAAGGCGTGCGGTTATTGCGGACGAGTGTATTGCGATTCGTAAGGTACAAATAGTACAAAGGGTATAAGAGTACAAACATTGCGTAGGAACTAGAGTATGCGGACATAGAAAAAGTACAGTTCAGAGACGTGACGTAGAAAGGTGGTAATGCGTCGTGTGCACGTCCGTTCGGCTCGCGAACCCGAGCCGCGCACATCGTGACTTACCTCGTGTGTTTTCTATCTCGTGTTCGCTTTCAATTTCGGCTAAGACTCGTGACGAGATCGTTAAATGCGTCATTACGTCAGGAAAGTTGAAATACGAAAATCAGAGCGTCCGACGAACCAACGGAAACATTAGGAGAAACCTCCACAAAGTTCACCGTAGCGTAAACCGCAAGAAATATCTTCAACGAGACAATTACATTTACTATTCTACTTTGGACACTCTGTCAGAACTTTATATAGACATTCAGAATTTTAAAATGGCAATATTCTCATCGATCTGCGGATCTTTCTATTTCTACATCTAATATTAATATTAGGGATCTAATAAAATACGATATTTATCACTGCTTCTTGGAAGAATAGTAAAAATACAATTTTATTACGATTCAGTCTTTACGAATTGTATGTGGGAAACTTTAGTTTCGATACACTAGCAAGTTATCTTTCTTTAAAATACGTGTGTGATCTGCAATTTTATTTAACCCTGAAATGGTACCACGAATCCTCAAATTCACGCTTGAATCTTCGCTAAGAAACTAATAACACTTTTCAGTAAACATGTTCAGACTACAGAATCGATGCATTCGAAAGAACTTAAAGAAATTTATTATTTGCAAATATAGTCCAATACATCAGCGAGAGTCAATATGCAGAAAATTTTACTGAAGTCGCGAGAGATTGCATGGTGCTATTAGAGGGTTGAGATGGCTTTTAATGAAAAATAAAATCGAGGATCTTATTATCATTAGATCATCACTAATTTGGTTACAAGTGTTCGAGTTGGTTCGTGGGATTTTCTAGAGATGTCCTTCATTTTCTCAAGGTCGAAGGAGAAAATAGAGAGAAGGTGGCAGAGGTGGCAGATGATAGAACGTGATAGTGAGGGCTAAGGATCTCGACACGAGCCCCGATCAATAAACGTAACGTGTCGTTTGTAAATCCTATATCTGATAAATACAATAAATATTAGAATAGAACAACGCAATAATAAATATATTTATATTTGTATATATATATGTGTATATATATTATATATAATATAGGAAGAAACATGTCGACACAACTAGCTCTAAACACCGAGAGGATCCATTCGTTTTTCTGCTTCTCCGACTTACTGATCTAAAATTCTTCACGTATTTACAACCGCCTCGAAACCTCTATATCATATATTACAAAAAAAGGTAGCGACCGATCGATCCGATTATCGATCGTGCATCGTGAATAAGCGTCTAGCACGAAACACGCAATTAACTAGAACAAAAGTGTCTCTCTACCGAGACAAGAACAGAGGAAACGTTCTCTGGTCTGGCTCGTTTTTCCCGCGGAACACTCACGCATACAATCATGCAATCGTCTCGAAAAAACAACCGCGGAACAAAGGACGCACAGGCACACGCTCATTTTGAATCATTCTCGCGAGTTTTCGTCTCGGGCGACACGTATCGGCTCCGCCATTTCACACCCCCGAAAACTTCCCTAGGGACCGTCTGTTTTTCCTTTTTTGAGCAGAAATAAAAAGAAACACGCTCGAGCTGGTCGTCTCGATTGGCTTTGATCCCTCCATCTGTCTTCGCTTTCTCGTTTCTCATCATTCTGTTTCGCTAGCTTGAAATCATCAGAGCTTGGACAGCGCATTCGACGGATTAAGGCTTAATGATATGATTCGCCGTTGTACTCTGTTCCTCCTTCGGACGTTAGCCCCTCATCTCTCGCACGTTCTCGCTCGTTTCTATTTTTCTCCTATGCAGACTGCATTGGTATTGTCAATCGTTTCTTATAAGACAAGGATTTATCAAGAGAAAATGTAAATGAAAACAATTTCGACCAACAGCTTGTTGATCAAGTGATTTCTCGATCACAAGTGCTTGTAAGGATGTAATTCGAAGATAATACCTCCATATTGATAAGGTTCGCTTGAAAAAATATTAGTGCAATCATTACATTACAGTCAATACATTTGAATAAGAGTAATTATCTCAAGGAATTCTAGAATTTAAAGAAAGCCAAGAAGAATAGAAGCTTAGTTATTCTTGTATAAAATTTACTAGCTGAAAATAGGACAACGATATTTATGAACACTTCTAAAGCGGTCACTGTTTTATGTTTCATTTACTAAAAATATGAGTCAATTATGATTACAAATCTTTGTATTAGCATCATCAATGTCCCGTCAGAAAACAAAAGCTAAATGATATTGAAATCGTATAACAAACTATCGATCAATATCAAACAAATCCCAATTTCACGAACTCTTTAATAATTCCAACGCAGCCCTTTCTATTTGATTTCTATGATCACGGGTCTATGGGAGTACGAAACGATGCAATATTATCTTTCTCACAATCCTAGGACGATCTAGTTTGATTTTTGGACTGGATTCTTTCCGGATAAAAATCACTGGACTGTAGAAGTGGCGAGATTACTAGGCGCATTGATTCGCGGTTTCTTTTAAAATAGATTTCGAGATGTGTACTCGCAGTTAACGTCCAGCAACTTAAATCATATCACTCAGATATGATTTCATTCGCAGAGTTTGCCTGATGACAGAAGCACGAATAGATTGCTGAACGTTGCGACGCGGAATCGAGAGAGATGGATCTCTAGGCTGCGGCTGCCTCGACGGATGCATGAACGCTATTTCTCCCAGCCTTGGAATTTCGATTTTTGCTAACGTACTAAAGTAGATCGCGCTATCTATCGCTTCTAACATTTTCACGATGGTCAGTGCACGGCTAAGAAGGATTTTACCGAGAAGTCGCAACAATATAGTTATAATGGTGGTCAGGCAGGCTCTGTCGAAGACGGTCCACCTCCCTCGGTCGATTATCCATCGATCCTCCATCGAGACCTATCTAACCTGGACGCGAGAGAGACGCTATTTAAGTTGTAGTTTGTACTACGTGGAAGACGGATGTCCGTTGAGAGTATTCGAGTTATATCGAAGGACAGATCATGAAAACGGAATCGTTTTGTTTTCTGGACGCCTGTACCGAGAACAGGCTCTCAGTCTTACGCTGCGATCGAGACTGACGTCAAGTCTGCTTGCCTCGATCGCCGGGAGACCGTCATTTAATTGTTCCCGAGAAAATCGAAGGAACACGACTTGTTGCTTCGACGATACTAAACGTCTAGCCAGCTACGCCTAATCGCGGTCACAAAAGTTGTGGGTCGTCGATTGTGCCTCGTCAATTGTGCCTTCTTGCGCGCGTCTAATATCGACCGCTCAGACGACTCCCGAATCTCGACGATCTATATACACCGCAGGATCGATTCGCTGGACAATCTCTACCTTCGTCATCAGAACCGGAAAACGATCTCTCAAAACTTCCGTTTTTCCAATGATAAAACACCTTAAAACAAGTTTCGAACTACCTAGAGTAACGTAGGAGAGGCATCCTCTAAAAGGATGATCGAATTCCTTTCTAAAAGTATCTACATGTGTGAGACACTTTTTAGCGCTTCCTGATTATTCCTGGAATCCTGGACGAATTTAGGATCGTCCACTCCTGACGAAAAACCTGATCCGAACTACCTAGAATAACGCGGTACAGGCTTTCGTCCCTTAACAGGAGTTGGAGCTCTTTTCTGGGAGAGTCTGAAGCATATGTGACGTCTTCGAACGATCTCAGGTGTTATTTAGAATCTTGGACAACCTAGAAATCATCTTCGGATGATGATGATGAGCAAGTCCCAAAGTAACTAGAACAGTCAGGGTGGCTCTTACCCATTAAGGGCAGTTGGAGTTTCTCTCCTAGAACGTCTAAAACATGTATACCACATTCAAACGATCTTAGACATCTTCTGGGGCCCTGTACCACCTGAACATCGTCTGTCGATCGTCTCTTATAAAGCGTCTAAAACACGCATGACACATTTAAACATTCTAAAATGTCTCCTGGAACCCTGGTCCACCTAAGAGTCGTCCATCGATCACGAAAATCTACCTAGAGCACCTCAGGGTGGCTCTCACCCTTTAACGGTTGATTATGACACATTCGAACACTCTGAGATGTCTTTTGGAACATTGAACGATCTAAGAATCACCCCTAAGCGATGACGATCGAGTTCCAATACAGCTGGAGCATCTCAGGTTGACTCCCATCCCCTAACGGTAGCTAAAGCTGCTCTCCTAGAGCGTCCAAACCACGCGCAACGTTTTTAACCGGATTGCGGCGTCTCCTGGAATTCTGAACGAGCCGAGGATTCATTGATAGGATGACACCTCCGCTTACATGAAGTAAACGGCGTCGTTCTCGACAATTGCGTCCAGCCTAGCCGGCAAGGTGGTCGGTCTCTGAGGAGCCTCGACGTTGCACATGATGTCGCGCGACCCCTTGCGTCACATGTAGGTCGGCTTGACCTTGTACGCCCGTTTCCAGACCTCGCAGAGACAGACGGTGCTGTGGAACCTGTAGAAGATCGCCAGCGGCATGGACACGTGCGTGATGATTGTCCAGGCCCACAGACCGTAGAAATGCAGCTGCACCGGATGCGATTCTGCACGCGACTTTTCCAGTGTGTTGATCGCCCACATAGCCAAATTGGTAACCAACAAGAACGTCACAATCTCTCTGCCAGGCTTCTTTCGGATCTGCTTCGCGGTTGCTACTGATCTTCTCGAAGCGTCCAGAATGAAGATCGTCTGGAACGTAGTCTGCAGAACACTAGCCAAAGCTGTCACCAATACTAAGACCGTGTGCTTGGCCAACGTGAACTGCGCGCCGATGATCGTGAACGTGGAGTAGATAAACATGCCTGTTTGAGCCGCAACCAGGAGGATGTTGTCCAGTTCCAGATTCCTGCTGCCGTCATACCGCAGCTTTCTCATCTGGAACATCCCTATCAGCGTCGCCATTGTCGACATCCCGTACAACGTTAGCTCGCAGATGTTCACTTCGGTTACAGCGAATCCCACTAATTCTGGCCGAGAGATTAGCACGAAGAACAGTATGAGGGAGATGATTGTTAACACCAGGATCAAGATGCCCACGAAGAGACCTTTGTGCGCCCTGGCGCAGTCCACGCTGTAGTGGTGCGGCGATCTCCTGAGGAGATGAAGAGCGTTAGTTTCGAGAAATTGTTGGTAGCTTCTGAAAGCAGTTTTTGGTGTTTGATGAGCTTGGAGAAAATGTTTTGGATCTTGATACTCATAGCACACATGCAACAATACAAGTGGAAGGAGAAAAATAGCTAAATAGAAGATTACCAATCGAAGTAGAAACAGAAATGCAACGAACCAACGCGATTCAAATTATAAACTTTCAAAAATACAAACGTAACATTTGCATTCCCTACTCTTGATGGAAATAAACTTCTTTAACTAACGCAAAGAAAATCATGCAAATGGAGGAAGTAAAGTAGCTTCAAGAATAAGACACCAACCTAATCCAAGTATTAAAAATAATAACCATTTTGTGACCAGAGAAGTGAAGACAAAGAAATTTGGAGTAGTGTTTAGAACAACCGCAACATTTAGTGGAGTCAATTAGAGCAGTACAAACTACCTGTAAGCGTGCGCGTGATGCCTAGAACCTGGCGGCACCATTGGTTGCGTGAATGCTGCCTTGGAAATGTTCTTCCACATCACATATAGAATGGCAGCGCAGATTAGGCTGTATTCGATCGTGCAGGGGAAGAGGAACGGGCTGGCATCTTGAACCAAGGACCCCATTATGTTGGTTCTCCTGCACTCGAACATGTGATGGGGTCCCTTCAATCCCCTCGGGATCCTCACCTGACCGCCATGATGGTAGTACACGTGGCCGCCAAAATGGAGATTACCCTTCCCACCTAATTAGATTTGATTTTCAGTAAAAACGCGGAGGTATAATTTTTGCTAACAGCACACAAACAATTTACTGTTAGTGGAATCCAGAAAATTACATGCAATAGCTTCTAAAATTTAAAGTTCCATTCGCCGTTTTATCATTTGACTCTCATTAAACATGCAAAGCTAAAATGTCCTCCAACGACACACCAATTTATTGTCAATTGAATCTAGAACATGACGACGTTTACTGAGGAAAACGTTTGTACATGCAACAGCTTTTGCAACTTCAACTTTCATGCACAATGTCATTTGATTTTTGGTTCAGTAAATTTGATGTAGTAAATATGATCGATGCTGACACTTTGATTCAGTAAATATGCAGAACTATAAATTCCGACAAATACATAAACGAACAATTTACTCTCAATTGAATTTAGAAAATGACGACTTTTAATCAGGAAAACGTTTGTTAGGAGTTCTATCTAAGGGCCGGATGCAATAGTTCTAAGAATCAACCAGTCATGCCGAACTTTAGTCGCAGACTGCGTGGGTGTTACGAACCGTACCTAATCTGTGGGAGATTCTCAACGAGCCATTCTCCGGGTTGTAAAACGTCAGTATTTCGTGTTTTGTTTCCTGGACCAAGACATTCAGCCAAACGGACAGATTCGTGCCGATCATGTGCATCAGTCCGAAACGCGCGATCACCCGATGACGATAAACTTTCATTTGCTGTCGAAGGAAACTGTCTTTTAAGATTCATTATTATCACCGTCATCCTTTGTGAACGCAGGGAACTTCAAAGAGGGATTCTCGGACTACTGAAGTTCCCTTTTGAAGTCACGAAGCAGGAAGTCTTTAGATCTTTTTCCTACTGCTTTGAAAGCAGACGAGAGAAGACCAATGCTTTAGAAAATAGATAAGTAAATCAATTTCTATAAAGCCTTGAGTCTTATAGAAATTTTTGTAATTGTTACATTTAAATAGCACAGAGGCAGACTGTCACTGAACTGCACATTTTATGTATTTATAATTCCATTCAGAACAATTTTAGAATATGTTCAGTCTACCTTGGATGCAGTGAATTTTTCAAGAGAGTCGATAAAATATAAATAATCCTACAGATTGATAATCCTAAGGAATTGTTTAAAATTGAACGGTTCTGATCTTCGAACTGCTCTCAGACAATTATAAATTTAAAAATGGTCTACAGTATTTTATACTTTTCGAACGATGAAAAGAGTTAGGAAAAGATCAATGAACCTACAATTCAGTCTTCAAAGTCCAAAAGAAGTCTCGAACGAATCAAAGATCCCGGATAAAAAAGAATGGAAACCTTTGCGATTAAAACTATTGATAGTCTTCGCCGTCTGGACTAGTTCTTCCAAACGACAAGCAGTGTTTGCCACGGACCAAAGGACAAAGTTCCCAGTGCACTCTGGGACCGGCAGCTAGCGCAGCAGAGGAATAATTCGACTCTCTCGTGAGTCTGTTGGCCGCGAAACGTCGGGTCGGGTCGGGTCGTTAAACGTTGAACGATCGGCGTCCTCGATCGAAGAGGCTCTCTCGAGAAGTTTTAATCAAAAGCGGTCGAGGACGGCGCGATATATTCATCTGTCCGAGGCAAAGGAAAAGAGCAAAGCGGCTGGGAAGTAAAGCACCGGACTCTGCTCGCGTTCCAGCATTAGTTTCAGGGTTGTTCACCCTTCCGCTTCATTAACCTCTCGGCGGAAGGCTCTTTTCTCTCGGTTTGCATCAACGCTTTCGCTCTTTCGTTAGGCTACGCGTTACGCGAACCGATTTATACAACATCGGCAAACTCACTTTTTCTCTCTCTATCTCTTTCTCGTTATTTTTAGACCCTTCACCTACTGGAAGACGAGTGGCTCCCCTTCGCGATTTCGAGGGAGTCCTCGCGCAGTCGCTCGGCGAAAAATTGCACTGTGAACCGAGAGAACTCGATGTTTTCTGCGAAAATGAAACGGACCTCTCGCGATTATCGATCATCTTCGCGGTTCTCACGATCCCCCTCCCTGAATTGACCTAGTCGACGAAACGAGGGATTGAAAAGGTTCTGACAATAACTATTTCAAATTGTTATGTAACAGATCTGACTAAAACGGTTTTAGTCAGTCAACTTTTCGGTTCTGATGAACCGAAAAATCTCATTGTGCACTGGAGCCGGTTATTTGTTGTTATTAAAAGATAAACAACATAAAAGAATACAACAAAATTTTTAGAAATTTGCAAAGCGTTTCGATTTTATGTAAAATTCGAGAATCGATATTTAAAGCAGTATCAATCGATTTGATTTAAATTAGAAAAATTGCTAGTCAATCAGCCTTTTACTATTTGAGAAAAAAACTTTTGAAGGATTTATAAAGCAGTCTTGTTGGTTTTTATTTAAGTCACGAGAGTATTATTATTTATTAGTATTAGTATGCTAATACTAATACTATGCAGTTGCTTGTGTTAAAATTACGAAAGCTGTTATTCAATCGCCCTTTTAGTATTGAAGAAGAATTTTCCAGGGTATTATAAAGCAGTATCGTTTAATTCTATTTAAATTACAAGCATCAGTATTCAAGTACCCTTCGATTATGTTAAAGCATTATAATGTATTTGTAGAGTAATGTCACGAACATTAAAATATTTTATAAGTGGATTGCACAAAAGTAAGTGGCAAGTATTTATTATGGCTTTGAACAGTCAAATTAGAGGTTGGAAGCACCCTTTCGACATTGCCACTCTTGCAGCTATTTGGGAAATTATGGTAGATCAAAGGGATCCATAAATTACAAAATTAATTTTTCATGTTGAATAATACTGATTTAAAAGCGGGAGAGCCTCTTCATTGTCAAGTGGTCATCTCAAGTGCGGTATCAAAATTGCACATCAAAGTCTATCTGCTATTCATAGTAGGTATTACTTTCTTAAATTTTTTCATTTTCATTGCAATAAATAATCCAGTATAAAATCTGTCAACCCGTTTTTTTTTAATTTTGCGTAGATTCTTAATGTAACAGTTGCCATACCAACTTCTTAAGAGTATAGAAAGTATCCCTAACGTGAAAGTTCTCTTTTCAAATGTCCTTATCCACCAAAAGATCGCTTCAAGCATATTAAAATAAAATCTAACAAGTGTAACTAACAGTTCGAAATTGTACTTATTCTCGTACGTGAAAAATTCAATATAACTTTTGTCCCTTAATTCCTCTTTAAGCCTTTATGAAGACAGTTCTTAACACAAGGTTCGATACCTCCACTTTTTAGAAGCTTCTATCAACAGAACTCTTTAGATAGATCCCAGTAACCAAAGAATCACTGGAAACGAACCAACCGAAGTTCTACTTATAGAATCTATCGTCTCACCTCGTTGTTCAGAAATATAAAGTACATCTGGATGAAGATGAAGGCCATCCTGGTCGCGGGCGTCAGAGCCAGCATGATGTTATGGCACTTGGTGTTCTGCTCGAGCTCAAAGTACTGCCCAAACTCAAGGCCAGAGTAGATCATCGAGCCAATCCCGAAGGCCACAGCTCCCATTCTTAGGTAGAAGCTGCCATAATGTTGCGCTGGCCTAACGGCGGTGATGTGAGGACAGGCGACGTCGGCCGCATCGCTATCGCCGCCGGCGCCACTCGACGATCTCGACGAGTCCAGATCGCACACGTCCTTTCGCTTCTCTTCTCATGCAAATTTATGGTAATCGATCGGTTAAGATTAATGCAACTTTATCAGGGCTCCGCTCGTCGTCGCCGAAAGTGTATCGAGAAGCTAGCGAGCTTTCGGAACTCTGTGCCAAGCTGATTTCCGCAGAGCGATTCTGTCGGCTCGATGTGTCAGGCGAGGTTTCAGATTAGATGTGACGGGTAAAGTTTCAAATTTAATCGAAATCAGTATTCTGTAGAGGATTATAACTCTAAGACGACGTTAATGGGTTGTCGTAAGAAGTTCCCCAATGTTGGCGTGAGGTTTTCATTTTGGAGTGTTCGGTTTGGTGACCATGAAGTGAAATTCAATGAAGGTGTTGGTAGACGAAGCTGGGTACTAGACACATTTTTCGAAAGTTCCTCGAAGATGCTGACATACATTTTTAATTTTGGTTCGATGAATGACAGAATTGTTGTGAATTTTACTGCGGTTGTTCATTCATCACACTGTTAATTGTATAATATGAATCGGTACAGATATTTGCAATATGAAAATGAAATTGATGTAGTACTTTTTTCTTTTAAAAGAAGTTAAAAAATTATTGAGTAACATTGCTCGAGTTGATTTAAATTATGAAAAGTTGACTAAGATATAGCTCACAAGGGGATATCGGCAGCTTGAAACTTTGGAGCAATGTATAGCTTTGCTCAAATTTAACATGTGCAATTTTCACTTTACTGAAAGACAGTTTAATAATAAGTTACATTAAAAGTAAAAATCTTCGAAGTTCAGCGTCATTCTGGAAATCCTCTTAAAAATAAACTTGCATGAACTTTTACTAGTATAACATCGTTCCAATTAATGTCTAAACAACATTTTACTCGAGGAAGTTATAACTACACTACGGATTTTATGCATTTATGATAGAAGTGAGTAGGTTGAATGTAAACCAGTAAATGCAAGAAAAATATTCAACAAAGTTGTCGGATATTTCCCAATTATTAAAAACGTTAAAAACGAAAATAAATTTTCATTTAATTCTTGTTTATTGCAATCGAGGCAGAAAATGTTTATTTTCCATAAAGATCCGCAGTCTAGTGACAACAGTTAAGGCCCAACGATTCCGTCAACAGCATTGTCAGCCTATAATCAATGTTGACAGCGCAGTTTGAGCGTAAGAAAAGAGCGGAATGATACGGAGAACGTAATCACTCCCAGAAATTAGAAAAGCTCGCGTAGAGTACTGTAAGTGAAAGCGTTACTCGTCTGTACAAAAAGGCATTACCTGATAATAAAACAACAAGAGGCAGAACTACCTAGCCCGTTAATTCGAGGAGAAATTTCACGTAGATCGGACTGAATCCCTAGGAAGTAGCAACCGGCGAAGACAAAAAGAAAGGGAGTAATGTGTATACAGAAACGTCACCAACTTACTTGACTTCGGTTTGCTGTCTCGTAGCAGAGTGGCGTACGTGTAGACAAGGAAGATCATGCTGCCGAAGTACAGGTACAGGTAGAATCCCTCGTAGAACGACGGCGGAATATAGGTGGATATTACTTCCGCCATGGGAAAGGCGATTCCCATGACGACCAGCAGCTTTCCGTACAGGGCGCTGAACGTCGTCGCCAGGGCGTCGCTGCCGAAACAAGCGGAAATTATGCCTGAACGAGGTGTTTAGGTCTTTTACTCGGAACAGAGAGAGATAGGATTCAATTCCTTCGATAAGGAAATGGGACTATTTCCGGCGCCTACCTGTTGTGAGTTACGTCCTCGAGCGTCTCACCGCGGTTTCCGGTGTCAACGTTCAATGAACGAGCTTCGAGCGACATACTGATTTAGCCACTGCTTACAGCTCAACTGTCTTTCGAAAGTCTTTTTCAGGAACAAGCTTTAGAATGCAAATATGATCATAGGTTCCCTTGGAATTTAGGGGTTGGAAACGTGAATCGATACTATGTGGATTTCATGCATTCAGAACGAAAATGTGAGATTGAAAATAAGCAAGATGATTCGGGGAATTCCAGATTCTCAATATGTTACACGAGCAACAGACTCATTGGCGATCGAAGTATTCATCTTTTCAATTGTACATTAAATAAAGCAAGTTTTACAATGATGTATTTAGCAAGAAAAGTAAACGACCTGTGGGGAGCCTTAGCTTATTTGCGTCTGTTCCATTTAACAAATTGTTTGAATTTTCTCGGATTCTCGTGGAAGTTGGTTCCGCCACCAGCGAATTAAACGTGCCAGGATAAAACAAAAAAAAACAGTTCTTCGTGTTGAGGTGTAGAAAATGTCAACTAATGTTCCAATAATATTACAGCAATAATAATAATTTCGAAAGCAAGCGAATTAATTCCCTCACAGTGGAATCAAACTAAATGTCTCATAAAATTGTCTTTTAATTTGCAGTATAAAGTGTTTCAACAAATATGAGTCATTTCAGGATGTAACGAGTAAAAACGAAAGTGCTTGAAAGATTATTTGTTATAAGTTATTCGATTGTTCCGTTGAATTGTGAGATCGATGAAATCATATTCAATGTGGGAAAAAGATTGAAGCTCACAGGCAGGTCTCCGATATACGAAGCGTTAATGGACAGGCCAGAATGTTAATTCGTTGAGGCAGGTACGGTGGATGGAAACGACTTGTTCTCAAATGAAAAAGTTAAACGGCACGGTTCCCCGAACGAAGCCTCGGTGCAGATACCATTGGCCGCAAATACACCCACCCCCGTAAGAATTGGCTCAATTACGGGTAATCGCATACGGTCGGCTGTGCGCGCGCGTGTTTGATTCATAAAGTACCGGTAATTGCGGCGCAGACGTCGGTCAGGATAACCCGGAGGATCACGTGAAATTTCCGTGGTGACACCGGCACATATTCCCCCCTTCTTGTTAATTCGCGTGGAATGGAAACGAGTCAAGATGGAATCTCGGACGATCGTTTTAAGCTGATCATTATCAAACGGCAACCGCGTCTTTTACCCTCTATCGTTAGCCCGGTGTATCCGTGGCCGATGATCCACTGCATGAGATTATGCACGGCAACATAAGTCGCGAGAGGTTATCTCTTGGCGGCTGTATATATTACCTTTATGCATTGCTCAATTTTTATTGGCTCTGTCATTTTGTTCGAGAGATGATTGGTTCTTGAACGTTGATCTTCCACCAATCAAATGTGTTTCGTTTATTTTAGAAATTGTTACATAAAAGATTCGCGGATCTTTCAAGATTCAATTGGAATTTGATTCAACAAATTAAATTTCTTTTAAGAATTACAACGAGATCAAATAAAAATTAAATTAAATTCTGGTTTCAGAAACAACCAGCATACAGAGTCTGCATATTTACTACAGTCACGAAAAATGCATAAGTAAATTAACCTTACCTGTTCCATTACTGATTAAAAGATACGATTTATGATATTTATTTACACAAAAGGTAACATAAGTTTATTAGGTTATGTTAAAAAATCGAAAGAGATTAGAACATTGATTGAGAATTACTCGAACTTATGGTGCAATCGAAGGACGAAGAAAGATTTTATATATGAGGCTTCTTCAGGTTCATATGCACGTGTTTCATCGTACAAGTGCTCGTTAAGTACAGGTGCACGTGCATCGTTGGGGTCACATCAGGTGCATGTGCACCAAGCGTAACTTTTGGCCCAAAAGACTTCTTGCTTAGATTATTTACAGTCGTGTTTGCGCTTCTGAATGCGAGCATCATCAAAATTTGCTTTCCATATAAATTCTACTCACTATAGACTTGCAATATCACCTTTTTTCCTATTCTGTACATGTATACACAAATATAAATGAATGTAAAATGAAACAAATGCAGGAGCCCTGTTACTTTGTTACTGTAATCAATAAACAAATCACACAACCTAAGCAGAAATTAAATCGCAATACCGACAGGAGATTTAGTAAGCATGTACTCAAAGCACGTACACAATTATGCAGTACCAACTGAAGCTTCTGAAAGAATCTCTCTATCTCGATTGCACCAAAGATTATCGGTCACTCTGTGTAACTGTCGCCATAGAGCATCACCACAGCATCTACAATCACCAAGTTCAAGAACCAAACTAGTTTATCACAATCTTAAAATTAATCCACGTACACCGGATGCAGTGTCATTTTGAATCTCGAGCAATAGGACACCAGTTTCCAACACAAACTTTATTATGAATCAAAATGACCCTCCTTTCGTCTTCCGCGATCATTGAAAACCATTTGTCTTCCGAGGGTTAAGAGATCGAATAAAGTCAAGCCGATAAAATGAAAACAAAAGAGTCGCGTCACGATTGATATCGAAATCTGGCAACGACGAATCTTGTCCGCACCGCCTCGCACCGGTAATCGTTCGAATACTAGTAGCGGTTTGAAATTCATTGGGTACCCCACGCTACAGGTCACGGACGTCGTCAATTTACGTCTACGTAACCCATTTTAACGCCTGTGCCCCAATCGGAAACAGCGCAGGTACTCTGACGCCCTAAATTGCTATCAGACGATGATGAAAAGATTCGAGGCTGATGTATGAAAGATACGGGATTCCTAGATGTCTGGGGAACCCGATTCAACGTAAAACAGAGAAGAGGCAGTGGCAAAGAGATATACTGGTAGGATATATATATATATATATATATATTCTCTAAATTATCATCAGTTGACGATCGGCAAATTCGAGACTGATCAAATAAACGAGATTCTACTTGCCTGAATAATCCGATTGCGCTCGGAACACAGATTAGGCAAAGACAACGATGCACAAAGCCATAAAGACACGAAGATACAAGCAGGACAAGCGTAGGTATTCCGATCCCCTAAATTGTCATTAGACGAGGATCAGTAAATTCGGGGCTGATCAGGGTAAGAAACGAGATTCCTAAGTGTCTAGAAACCCCGATTGCACCTAGAGCAGAGGATAGACAGAGATCTAGAAACAGAGAGACAGAACAAGCGCGGATACTCCGATCTCCTAAATTGCTATCAGGCGACGATCAACAGATCCGAGGCTGATCAAGCAAACAAATGGAAATTTTAGGTGCCTAGCGAATCCGACTACAATCAGAACAAATGGTAACCAGAGACATAGAAAGAGAGAGAGAGAGAGAGAGAGAGAGAGAGAAGAAAAAATTTTTGGCTCACTTACCATCCGAGTTTCTTCCACTTGCGGTCCTCCGCGGCATCAAGGAAAGTCGGGACCGGGTAGCAGACCGCGGAAATCGGCTGTGAGGAGCATGGCAAGGCCAGGGCGAACTGGGGTTGCCGATGATGGGTGTGGGAGGGTGAGCTGCTGCTGTGTCTAGACAGCGTTTCCGGCGAGACGATCACCGCGGACGGCGAAGCCGGCGACGGCAGCGCAGCCGGCAGTCCTGGCCAGCTGCAACCAGAGAGAACCGCGTTTCCTCATTATTCCTATCCTGTCCTTGGCCGATCGATTCGTCGTCGGTATCGGCGGCTCAATTACCGGGATAATTACGGACCGCGATGCCAGGGGTACCTGAACTACGTCAATAAAGCGATACACTTTCCCTGTCGTTCCCCTTGTCAACCACGCGACAATCACCACCAGCTCCTTCGTTTTCACTGATCCTTGTGGTTGCGTAACACTATTTTTACAGGGTCACTATGTTTAAAAAAAAATCAAGTTGGACAGGTCGTTTCGTCGCTGTAACCTTTGACACATTGAGATCCATTCTTCTCTTTCAGATCTATCCACTTTCTAAGCTCGTAGTGTACTCGTTTACAATTGTTTCATTATTTTTGATTACGCAGTAGTGGTCACTTGTCTTCGAAATGTAAAACTGGAATGGAAATTGCATTAATCAATTACGTTCATTTCCAGTCTTTGGGACCAATATCCAATAAGGAAAATACAAATGGTGGGGGACATGAGACTTAAACTTTCTTTTAGTTTCGTCTTTGTTAAGAATTCTGATAAATACGTAAGCATAAAATGCACTGCACATAAGTATGAAGTAATATAATACATGCACCAGTGTTGGTATTTTACGTTATGGTATTGTATGTATCAACCTCATCGACAACAATTTTCCTAGAAGTTTTCTTCTAGCTCTAGTTTCAGTATTACAACGATCGAGTTTGGATTGCTTGTCTACCTAGAAGCAGCAATTGTCCCTCTGTGCATTCAGAATCTTAATGGCGGCGTTAATTTACTCCCAGAGGCGACCGTATCTTCCAAGTTCTTTATCGTTGGAACATAGGGAGCTGGAAAGTTTGGAGTTAACGAGTAGCATGGGTTGGAGGAACGCTTCCTGAGATAGTTAGCTAGATTTATGCGCTCTTGATTGAACCATTTGCATTCAGAACCATTTGCACGCGCGTTCAACTGCTTAGTACGGATGAGTTGATAATTATACAGTCGTTGGTAGACGGCGGATCTACTTTTATGCATTCATAAACTGCAATTCCCTTTTCCCCAACCCCTCCAACAAATAAAACGAACATCGGTTGAATTTCATACAATTTCGTGTCAGTTTTATCTCATCGAAATCACTAACACCGAAATAAAATTTTATCGCATCGCAGTCTCTTGGCAATTCAAATTGGCGTAATTACTATGGCGACACGTTCCTAAATGTAGGGTGCATCCGTCGGAAATATAAATTATTACAATTACTGTCTTATGGAGCGTTATACACTCACAGGTGACAGAAACCTTCAAAGGAGATATATTTATCACTATAATGAACGCCTGTTTAAGCTCTGCATTGTATGACAATCAATGCGAATTGTGTTCCTTTCTTCGAAAATAAATGCACTGAAATGTAATTTCTGCCGAAAGTACTTCCAATCTAACGAAACATTTAATACAACGGATTCAATTTCAATCCAATAGTAAATTCAGTGCTCCTGATATCAAATATTTTTTATGAAACCTCCTGCGTCTTCCTACCTTATCTCAGAAAAAGAAATCAATTCTAAAAGAAGAAAAAAATTAGAAGTTCAAGTCAGAAGGAGACGTACTCCTCCGAATCACAGCAGTTTCTTACATTTCAATCGCCTCGGTACGCGTACAGTCCTCGGTTACCTTCTCGGTATCTCAACGAGTCCATTACTCGATTGGACTCGACGCGATTCAATCGGGAGTCGGTAGAACGTTCCCGGTGTTCGAGCACCGCTAATTAAATGAGGACCGCCCCGAGCGACTCAGATTTAATCGCTCCCCCCGTTTCCGTCAATCGGATCCTTCGAGTTCCCACATGAGTCCAAAGTAGAAAAGAAGAAGCAGAACGCGCGAGCCGGCTCGCATCGGACCGAGTCCGCGGTCCTCGTAATTCATTTAACGAAGTTTCCGCTGGCGACTCGCCTATCGGAGATGCGCTCCAACTGGTGAGCTGTAGCAAGTTTCGCAGCCGTGAAACTGCCTGTCGTTGCCTCGTTAAATCGCGGCGACAAATGGCCCGGAAAAGTTTACTGTTCTACAGCACTTTGCGAGCGTTGACCATTTTTGCGACGAAACAGAGGAGCTTTTGATAGAATTAAGCTCGAATCCATCAAACACTTTACGTGAGTCACCACGTGCAGGTTCATGAAAATGGGAAAACTGAGTTTACAGTAAATTCTCTCCAATTATCCCTCAGCTTGTAAACAGAAACGGAGAATTTGGGAAAAGCAGATACGATTATTCGAACCTTGCTGTTCGTTTTTATAGTCGCCGATTGTCAACAACTATAAGAACGAGCCGTGAGTGCGAGACTCGAATAATCGTTTTTCCTCTTCCAAAATTGTCCATTTTTGTTCACAATCTAAGGGGTATTTGAAAAGAATTTACTGTACTCGAATTTTCTATTCATGACTCCTTGAATAAGGAAATTGATTTAATCATTTTCATTTGTTGTATTTGTACTACATTTATAGTTTTAACTTTGAAAGAAGAAACCGGTGATTCGATAGTAGTAAATTTAGTGTTAACACTAAATTATAGAACAGATGGCAACGTTCGCCGTCATTTCGGCAGTTGTTCAACAATTTTCTTAAATATATCCATAATGACACTTTATCCATAATTCGAATCGAATTTCCCAATTAAGATGTATTTTTCAGATACCTTTGAGAAGTAGGCACACTTTGTCAGTAGGTAATGAATTTTATGCATTTATGACAAAAATTAGTAAATGAAATGGAAAATTGTAGGGACACTAGAAAAATCTAAGAAGATTGTACTGTTTATTTCAGTCTACTAAAATTGAAAAGATAAGTGCATGAAGATCTGCCGCCTAATTGTCAGATTTCAATGATGTCAAACGTTATAGAGCATAACATAAAAAATATAAAAAAAATAAACTCAAAATTGTTCAATATCAAAACATATTCTCCAACTTTACTCTGTATTCTTCCCATATTCTGGAACATTTCGGCTTCCATTTAAAACAAGTTTCGTCACTATATCTTAACTCTATTAAAAGTTGTGCGATTTTATCAGAAAACCGTCCAGCATCGTTACGGGTTGCAATTAACCACGAGAAATATCTTTTTCGTCAGTATTAATTACTCAGTGAAACCACGAGTTGCGAGTAATTAGAGGGCATAACTTTTTTAATTTCCTCGATTAAGCAGCTTGGACATCATCTTTCTCTGCCCATTCGTCGGAAGAGAGCGAAAGGGTTGATTTCTGGAGGGTTTCCGTTACTTTTCACGCAGAATGGACAGCCCGACTTCTCGCGCAGTTTTACCTGGGAAACGGTGAACACGAAGTGTGTCACCAATGCGAGCCATTTTACCAACTTCAATATCAGGCCTTAATTGAATGCGAAAAACCTGCAGCGCGGTAGACCCGCTTGGAGAGCAATTAAGGAACTTTTAATGGGGGTATGTTGATAGTGTTTCCCTTGCTCTTTTTGGGCTCTCGTTAATCAGAGAAGGGAACCGCAGTGTTAATGATTGCTATCGATAGATGCAAGTTCAGGAAGCAAACTATGCTCTGGTTCACTTAATAATTCCTGATCGTTCAAATAAAAACTTGATAATTCATGCTAGTATGAAATGATTCAAACTTGGTAGGAGGCTATTGCAGTAAACAATTGTCTTTGTTCTGTAAAACACGAAATGTGTGTGTAATATGATATCTTATTGTTGCTATAGAAAATTGTTTAATTTAGGAGCTTCAATTTCTCTGCAGGACAATCTACAAAAATGAAGACGGATGCGATGTGTTCAAAATCCTACATGGATTTGATTTTTTATTACACGAAATCCTATATCTTTTTTACTCTTTCTATGTTTTTTTTTATGGCGAAAATTCCCTCAACTTCTGTTTTAAATCCTAGAACAGACCCTTCTATCTTTTGACATAAGTAACATCGTAGAATTGTGGGCGATTCAAAATGAAATCTTTATAATTAAAATATTATTTATTATGTTCAAAATAAAGAAAGAAAGATTTTCTTTGTTTTAAAAAATTTAAACTTTTTTGGTGTTGCTGGCAACACCAACGGTCGTTCTAGGATTAAATACCTATTACTATTTCACTACTTCCTATGCTTCCATAAACACTATTCTGGTCTCCCATTGTATCAATAAACAATAATAAAATGTCACAACAGGTTTCACAACATCCACCAGAAAGTGCATTTTAATGTTTTCACACAGAGAAGAACGTCTAGTTCGTATTGACTTGTGAGTTTTTCTTATAATATAGTTTTCGGTGCTAGGAAAACGGAGTTCTCGGCGATTCTTCATTTGCAAACGAGACTCCAACAAGATCGACGTTCAATTTGCATCGCCGTTCTGTCGTTGCTGAAGTTTCGGCGTAGACCCAGAGGGGAGCTACTAATTTAAGGTCAACGCGTTGCCGTAACGTGTTTGATACACTTGTCACATTGACACTGGCTGCAGGAAGAGGCCCACTATCGCGCGAACGGTTTCGTGGAGCGTCATTAAAGCGACTTTCCAACGGCAGCCGTTTATCTAATGATAATCCAGAGCCCGTCCCTCTAATCCGACAGTCGGCGATATACGGCCGACCAGTTTCTCACACGTGGCCAGGAGAGACTCGCTGTTTTTGCGCCTGAAAACCACTGTGGAAACTCCACGGAATTTACGGCGACAACTTATTCCAAGACCATCGTCGCCGAACATCATGAGCAACGTAAATTATTTCACCGCGATATTGCGTCGACGTATCGGCGCGAAATTTCCAATTTACCACGAAGCGGATGCCTCTAGCTAGCTTCGAGCTTTGAGAGGGTGAGAATGTTACCTTCGACGTTCGATGGAAAAGGATTTTCCGCGGAAAATTTACTGCCTGCAGCGTCAGGATTGCAATGAAAGGAATAAAATACATGTATCGAGCAGATAGGTCTTTCTATTTTAGTGCGACGTGTAAAAGTTTTTACGGAGCTATTTTCTTAGAGAAAATCAACGCTCGTTTGTGTGTTTTATGGCGAGTCGGACACCCCTTGGGATACAAACGCCTTTAGTTTCCATAAATATTAAATTATAGGCATATTTTAGATAGTGAAACATGTTTCAATTTTTATTTATTTAATATTTCCTGATCGAAGTTTCAATTTGCGCTTGAACAACTTATTCTTTCTTATTGTGCCTTTTTCACTTTTAACCGAACTTGCAAAATCAGCTAAATTTTCTAAAAAAGGAAGAAAAATCAAATTTCATTTTCAGGTCATACAGATGGATCTGTTAACGAACCATTTACACTGTACACTGTGGGTAATATTTTCGATAAGTGGTAAAGGAATAAGTCCCCTCCAAGTTCCTAGCAATGCAACAGTTCGGTTTGCTCGGAGTTACAAAGCAAAAACTCGTCGCAGCTTGCTAGCGACAGTAACCAAACTATTTTGTCACAAACAAGGTCAGCACCCCATTCCTTGCATAGATAAGGTAGGGGTTGAGATTCACTAAGAGAGAAAGATAAAGAAAGAGAGAGATGTAAAGAAGGAAAGAAAGAGAGAGAGACAGAAAAAGACCTTCTCTGACTAATATTCTAAAAGTCTCGGCTCACGAACCGTCGACAAAATATGCGCGAAAGTAACTATCCCGAGATCATCCCCGTTGAAAGGCAGCCTTCCAGAGGGAGGATTGATCCTGCTGGCGTCTAAATATATATCACAAATTGGGCGGTGGTTGTTCCGCGCGTTTAAGAAGGTAAACGAGCCGCTGCGTAAAGCGACCTACCCCTACGCGGTTGATAGTAGGCGGTGAGAGAGACGTGGATAAGTTTCGTCCTTTCGACGAGATAGAAGGGCTGCGAGGGTTCGCAGTGCACGCACTGTGAAAGAAGAACGAGAAGATCTACTGGGTGTCCTTTGAGAAAACTCTTTGCAAGTGAATGGTAAGATATAGACGAAAATTGTTATAATTTCACGATTCATTCTACACCATATCATCAGATTTTTTATAAACTTTCTGTAATGGTTAAACATCGATAACAGAAAAAATAGAATTAATATCATACAATATATATATATATACTACTAGAGGAAAGGTGCTATTTAACATGTCGCGTCGGTTACATACGCGTAACGCAAATTTTTAACTAGTTTCTACATTCATTTTTGTAGCAATATTGTATGCTCGAATAAACTAATTTTACTAGGTCTGTCAGACTGCAGAAGAGTTTTAATCCCCACCCATTATAATAAATTTTAACTCATTTTTGAAGTTGATTTTCGGCATTTAACTGATTAGCAGTTCCTAGAAAAAATATATACAAAGATTGGTTCAATGAGCTAGCCAATCATGTACACATCGATATACCAACATTAACGAACAAAACCAGATAGAAAGAGATGTATGAGAATGATTTTGATAATCGAATTAAAAGCCTCTGCAAACGTGAATGGACCTCGCTGGCTAAGGGTAAAAATGTTTGTCATCGGTAGTCGAACACCCTGTACAAAGTGAGAGGGATGGAAAACGGTCGAAGGGGTGAGCCGGCTGACTAAAGGAGGAGGACGAAAGGGGTGAGGAGCTCGTCTCTTGGCTTCGAGCTTTTTGAAATAATCACGTAGTGTTGGAGAAGCAGAGGAGCGCGAGAGGGTGTTGCCGGACGAGAGGGATGCTCGCGTGGAAGGGCGCGAGTGGGCACTGAGGGGTTGATTCAGTGGCTGAGTGCCGTTCCCTCATTGTAGGACGAGTGTATCCGTGGCTCAAGGACTCCCGGACCAGCCACCCCTGTTTCGGTGGCTGCGCCTGTTCACCACCCCCACAGAGACACCCTCAGGAGGGGCGATACCCTTCAGGAATCTACTCTAGGTGGATCTTCTTACCGGTCGCTTCTTACCCGGCACTCGAACTCGCAACGGCTCTCTTTTAATCGTTCTTCCGCCGAACCCACCTAAATACTCTGTAAACGTTTTTTTCCCTTTTTTCCAGCCCTTCCACGGGAAAGGGAGAGTTTTCCCCGATTATTACAGCAGCCGCGATCCCTGCCGAGGATTATGCTTTCGACGGTTCGCCGCGGGTCGAGTATCCGCTCGCTCCACCTCTTGCCGAGCCTCGAGGGTCCGCTTCGTGACCGCGAATTTTGTTAACGCCGATGCGAGCGTTAATTGTCGGCCGGCGCCAATCGATGCCAATCCCTGATATCTGTGTATTTGAATTGGGGGTTTGTTGGCAACGGAAATGTTTGTTGGTTTCTGTGGTCAACTGCGATGTTATTTACACTGGCGAACAAAGTTTGATTTTACTGATTTATGGGTTTTTAGAAACTGAACAGGTGAAGCGCAATCGCGCTGTGGAGAAGTGAAACAGTTAACGTTGGGATTATTCTTCAAAAGAACAGATTTAAAACTTTTATTTTACGATTGTTAACAGAAAGTACGCAGAAAATAATTTTAAAGTAAAACGATACGGTATCTCTGTAGCTTTTTGGTACAAATAGTATTAATTTTAAAATTTAATTACTAATTGAATCAGAAAAATTACTTCCAAAAGGAAATGCTGAACACCAGGAGTTGAAAACAGTTATGATATTGGTTTTGGTTTTTGAAAATGGTTATTTTGTATATTGTATATAATTGTGATTTTTCTGTTCTGGATTTCAGTTATGTGTGATAGATAAAAATACCGGGTGACCGTAGCAGCTTGTAATATAAAGCGTTACGAAGATATGGCCATATCATACGAATTTTCGACTTGAATGTAGAATCCACACTTTTAATAACTAAAGGAAATGTATAGTCGGAACCCAGAACCGAAAAATAACAATTATAAAACCGAAATCGAAACCAACATAAGTGAAAACCAATATACCTTGTAGCAGCTATGATTTTTTGTTACTTCTTCTCAACTCGTTTTGCGCAAAACGACTATATATAACAGTTTGGAAAAGTTCTTTTCCAAAGAAGAAGAAAGTTTAGAGTCTTTTTAATCCCTGGTCAACACCTGTAAAACGATCTGGTGCATTCCAAACGACTAGGCTCCCCAAAACCAAAACTGACGGCCAAATATTTGCGAAAATCTATCTCCGTGCACGAATACCGTACCGGCTGAATCATCAATAAATAACCTAACAAAGAGAAATAGATAGATAGAGAGAGAGAGAGAAAGAGAGAGAGAGAGAGAGAGAGAGAGAAAGAGGGGGGGGAGGAAACTCTCGTTGGAAATTCTGTCGGCAGAACGTCGAAAGAATTCTATTCGCGTGGAAGCGGATGCGAGAGCTGGGAAATTTCAAGAACGCGTTCATACATCCGACGCGGGCCGATCAGAAATTCCCTGAGGAAAAGCACGCAAGGCATACGGAGACGCCCGGCACGGCGTCACGACGTCGGCCGGTCCTTGGGGCACTGTGGAATCGCAGATGGTGTGCGTGCACGATTCCGGGATTCCCGACGAGCAGAGACGGGGGCGTGGACGAAAACGAGGATGAAGCCTAGGACAAGAACAGAAGCCTGATCGATCCGCGGCAGTGGGTGGATCGTGGTACCTGAGGGAGGTCTCCTTGATGAGCATATCCGTGACCTTGGCGGAACCGGCAGCCGAATTCGACGGAACGATTAACAGGTGTATACGCCGCCGCGCACAGAAGGGTTCAGCACAGGAGTCACGGCCCTGAGGCTCGTGTCACGACACACTCACGGACCCCGCATTAGAAACTGAGGGCCCCGGCTCTGTCTATCTCTCCAGCGACACTCTCCAGCCGTCCATTTTGCTCGCTCGTTCTTTCCTCTCCTCACCTCCTCGATCCAACACCCCTCCGCACCACCGTATCGTCTGCGGATACGCAGTGGTTTGATAGCGAGCTCGTTACCCGAATCAGACTGCCAGTGGCGTAACACTCGCGGAAGGACCGGGGATTTTAACCCTCCAAGGCCCCATGTCCTCGCATCGCGGTTCATCCAGTTGATCATACGTCGAACTCATCCCAACGTCCAATTTATCAGTTATTCATCGTCACACTTCATCATTTGCGGATGAATGTGGCATTGATACTATACATGTTATTGCAGAAGTTGCGGTCATATAGGGTAGTTCACCAGATGTTAACACCTCGATCATTATCATTTTTATTATACGTATCAAATAATGTATAAAGTTGAATGGTAGGTGGACGCATTGAAGAGATATCAAGGTTATCAATGTTTTTTAAGCGGGAATTATATCTTTTCCTGCGCCAATCAATGAAGCTGAATATTCTGCATAAAAAAGTATTAACCTATTAATATCGAAAAACTATTAGTTAAGGAGATATTTTAATTTTAATATTGTTAATGAAATCACGATCCTTTTGATCTGTTTTCCCCAACTATTTGTCAAATGACTGACATGTTTTGATACTGATGGGGACTATGTCAACGATTAAAAAGTAATTTGATTATCTGTAAATAAACAATCATTTCAGGAAAAAGAGCCGCAAGTTAATTTGTATACCTAATTACAAATGATCAGAAGATATTGTTCGTGTATCGCTCGTCCGCGGGGGGTTAAAGTCTTTGAAAAGTAATCTAGTTCTTTGAAGAAAATGTGTTTAATTCTTTGGAAATTCTCATTTCGATTACTCCTAACAACGGTTTCCAAATTCTCACGTGAATATTTCTTTCAAGATTTCTCTCTATTTCTTCGTGAACTACAACAATTGTAATCTGTTCGCTCTAAACAAGCGGCGAATAATACGATGGATTCCGCCACCCGTTCGGCTAATCATTGTCAATGATTCAAAGAACATTTGTATGTGATCAAAATTATTCTCGATGTGTATCATTGTTACGTGTTATAGTTGCATATGTATCGTACATACTTTGTACTATTGATTCTGATGTTAAGGAATTCAATCTTGACGGTCCAGATGAATACAATTCATATCGTACAAAATTCATTCATACTTCATTTGAAAATCAGTCGATAAGTGTCCGAAACTCTTGAAATTCTAGCGATGATATAGTATGCTCCGCAGTAGTGTGTATGTATTTATATACGCAACAACGCAACTTGTCCTTCCAGATTGACACGCAACAATACAGCTTGTTCTTCCAAATTGACAGGCAACGTTAATACTAATTGCGAAGTCAACGAAACAGCGTGTAAAATATCGAACAATTTCTAGGAAATTACTCGGATCCCCGCACGAATTGGTTTGTCAATCTGGCAGGATCCCGCCAATACGCGATCGCCGATTGATTGGCCGCGGACATAACGGCGGTTCCGCCTTGTACCCGCTTGAACCGGTTATTTCCTCGTTCTTCGGCGAGACTCGGAATCAACGCGATTAATCGTCCCGCGAACATCAATCTCCATCGATCTCTGGATCCGTGGAACCCACCCCGGCGAACTCGATTACTTCCGGCGGATATCGAACGTGAATTCGTGAACGCACGAGCGGCCAACGGCGCCGAAGTTAATATTGACCTGTCACTTCGTTACGGCGAACGGACGACCTTCGTGCGCGTCTCTCCCGCTTCCGTGCCTTATCCAGAGAGACCCTCTCCCATTCTCTCTCTCTCTCTCTCTCTCTCTCTCTCTCTTTCTCTCGTACACTCCCATTCACTCTACCCATCTCTCCGACTTCCCCGTTTCACCGGAACCCCCGATGCACTGTACTCTCCGTCCGGACAACACGGGGACCGGGGGGCCTGTTCCGTCGATTTACATGCAGATTCGATCAGAGAGGCAACCTCCAGCCTGTGTCCTTTAAAGCAAACCGATCCTTGGAAAGCCAGGAGGGCGCAAGGTAACCTCTTCCTTCTTCCGCTATTCGGCGAGGTGTGAATTCGTTTACAAAAGATCTCACGTGAGGAGATCCTTACCCTGGCTTCGAGGGCCGCTGAACCGATATCGAAGATAAGGATAGGGATGAAAGGACTGCAGCCGCGCTCTCGTCGATAATATAGATGCAATATTCGAGATTCGTGCCAAGTTCATACCCCTAGGGTCTATAGTGATCGTTAGTGGGCGGATCGTCTGATCGTGGTGCAACATTCGTTGGTGAACAAAAGCAGAAAGATCGTTGAAGCTTAAGTTCCAATATCTGCTCTAGTGTTTTGATAATTGTTTCATTACGACCGATACGTAGTAACGACGATGGCAGGTGTAGATGCAAGACAAGATAATTTTTCCATAAATTTTAAACTGTTGATTGTAAATTGCAGATTTAATCCTTTAACTGCGGACATCTGAATTTGTGACAACTACTCGATAAAATATATTGTTTATAAAATGTTTATAATATTTATTTTTAGAAATTAAATATAGCATGTATTGCATATGTTGAGGACGATATGGAGAGGGGAAGTTTTTTTCTGGATCCACTTATGGTAGGTTAACGACTAAACTGGGGAATAATATGATAAACTGATTGAAATGATGTGAAATCAGAGGAATTAACTAACATTAAAATTACTGAGAGGAGAAATATAGAAGTATTATAAATAGAAATTTTTCAGCATGTTCTAACTGAATTCAACATTTTAACCCTGTTATAGTTTCCAATTCAACTATAAATACCAAATAAGTTCAGGAAACGGGGAATCGAATATTGACGACTTCCTCGAATGTAGAACCTTGTTTTAGAAAGATGAATGTACGAATAAGTGAAGAACAATGTTACACAATCGCAATATCCACATTATTCTGCTTATTATCGTAAGAAGAAGGCATAAAAATCCGCGTGTAAAATCGTACAAATTTCGATTGTTATCACAGTATTGTGATGACACGTCTTCGGTATCATTGGTTTCTAAAGTCGAAATATATCGCTGTCATGTGATGACCACCTACACATCATCAAACTCAATTTCTCCATAATTGCAGACCGCAAACATATCCGCGTCACCAACGAATAGCCCAGGATAGCGCGGTCACGCCATCAATTAATCTCCAGTCTAAATGATTAACTTCGTGGAGCCTTGACATAACATAATCGACAGCTAAAGGAATATGTATACACTATACCAGTCAAGGCTCAGGCGTGCATAATGATCACCGAGCTTCTTCGTAAATAATCAATGCCGACAGAGACGGCTGCGGTTTGTGCAAATAAGAGTGTTCCGTTAGACGGCCATCCGTCACCAACGAAACGATATTTCGCTTAGCTACATGTTCGATCGCATGTGTCTGCGTTGCGTGTATATATGGCAGCAGTGATTCGGGACGCTCGAGAACCAGAGTGGAAATTGATGGAGCAAAGTGGAGACGGTTGCGAAACGATTTTTCACGATCAAGTTCAATCGTCGCCAGTGTACAAACCACCATCGTTGGTCGCCCTGCTGGATACGAGAGAGCCGAACCGAGGGATGCGCGTTAATCGTGGACAGTGACTAATGTCCCGTAGCTGTGAATAGTGGCGGTGGTCATCCGAATGAAGAGACGAGGAGAAACGTGGCCGTTTAGGGGAAGCCGTAATTTACATCCTGACATTACGCACGAAGTACAAAGCGAGGAATAATTGACGCGAACGCGAACACGGCGGGAGCCTTGGCTGACTCGCCTCGGATATGGCAAAACAAAAACAACCGGTGACGAGAACTTCGTGCCATTACGCTCTGTTTCGACGATATTTTCAAGGTCTAGGCGCCGACGCGACCGCGTTACTTCCCGACCACTCCGATCAGTCAGTACTAAAATACGGATTTTATGCATTTATAATAAAACGATTTACTGTACAAATAAATGAAGATGAAGTATGGCTCCAAGTATTCCACTGCATTGTATTTTGCTGTTTACAATTATATGTCTCATTCGTGAGAAACATATTCCAGCCACAGCCCAATTATGCGACAATCACAGTTTTGTCATCACAGTGATTAAATACGCGGACTCCGAAGGCCGAACGCGTCCGGCTTATTTCATTCACTATGGAGTCAAAGGAATGCATAAACGACACTTACTTACGTTATGATTGTACGTTAAGCCACTTAACAAGTGCGAGACAAATGTGTGGAACAGGTTCAAAATCAACATGTTGGCCTATTTGATGTTGAAGGACACGTTTGATCGTCAGATGATTTTTGTGTAATCTCCCACGTCTTCCTTTAGCACTGTATTCGTTCAGTGATTTATCGACGATGCTAGCTCATTTTCTACGATAAATTTTCAATTTCGAAGCGAGATCATAAGATTAAGAGAATAAGATTAATTTTCATGAAGTGAAGTTTCGTCGAGAAGAATTTAAGAATATTGTGCGATCGGTTTTATTTGGTTAAAATTATTTCAAAAGAGAGACACATTCGTACTTAATTGTTGTTCCTTACATTTGATTTTCAAGATTTCTATTTCATATAAAGGTCCACTGTCTAGTCATACTGTTAGTGTTGCTATGAGTACGTTTATACATCTGTGCTGTCTACATTTTTTCAATAAACAGACTCATAAAAATCACTTCATTCTACAACTGTTACACAAAATCCATTAAGCTCTTACAATATGACGTATCAGGGCCATTATTCGAAAAAATCTACTAATTGCATGTAGGTATAAACATACAAGAAATATAAATTTCCTTTCTCGATTCAAAATTTATTAACACTATTTTAATTTAAAATTATTTTGTAAATTTAACCATTTTTGTACAACTAACTTTTCAGCTTTTCCTATAATGTTCTAAAATCGATTTAGTAAAAATGATTATATACGAAAGATAGATAAGAATAGTGTTAATGACAAAGAAGTACTAATTAACGTAGCTGTGAAAAAGTCGGAACGCAAAGAAGTTAAGAGCATCAATGCACCCTTTCTTCCGATTCTTCGTAATTCCCTCACTTGGTCTCTAGATTGAAGCCGATTGAATCCGCAGGGAATGCGATTGCAATTAAGGTGGCGGTCTAGATCGAGAATGATTTCAAAAATCGCCCGTTTCCCTTACGTCCGATCCGGCTACCGAAGGTGTAATTCGGACTTCCTGCCGCGTGATCGCGTTAATAGCGCGATCGACTGTTGCGACACGCTCGTGCAATCCTCACGCGAATTTTCGCGGCGCAATTACGCGCGATTCCCGACGTATCGCGCGCTGGAAATATTTTCTCCCCTTTTCGCTTCATAATCCAACCCGCCCCCGACGACTACGACGGCGTCGCAATTCCACGGCTTTATTTCGTTCACCTACTTAACCCAGACCGCTGCCATTTTTTCCCAGCTGCGTCTGAACGAGGCGAGGATTCGTTAACGCTGCCAAGAAACGCGAGGCGGAAGGAACACACGGCTCGGCGAGACCAGCGTTAAACACCGCTGCGTCGGTCCCCGACTCCTTCATTACGACCTCTGAACATTAAACGCTTTCTATCCGCAGCTTTTTTCAGTCAATTGAGAACTCAAGACACTCCCTCTGATCATGGAACGCTGGATAATCGAAAACCGCAAGGCTCAGGTGCGAAGCCCGCTTTAGACCTCCCTTGGACATGGTCGTCTCTGAAGACGATCTTCCCCAAAGATGTATTAACACTCGGGAAAACTGATTCCACTGATAACAGTGATTAGCTACATTTAAGTAGTATGTTTTAGACACAGCTTTTACATATTTTATTAGTTACAGTCTTTTTTCTATGATTAATATATTTATCATTCATAGTTAAAAGATTCAAATGTATCATCTGAAACCATTGATCTTCTTTATCCAACTTCCAATTGAAGTTAATCAGTGTCAGTTTAATAGCTAAATAAATAAAATTTTCACAACTAGAGGTCTTCGAATGAATTTTTCAATGCGCGTAAGGGTTTCAATCGTAAACCAACAGGTTTACTCTAATAACATCACATTTATCTTTTCTTTCAGAATGATTACTTAGAAGGAGATTTTTTAGTTACTTCTTCGTGTGTTCATGTCTAATTCGATAGATTTTTAATCATACTATTTATGAGCATTTTTTTGTGTACTTATGTCTAATTTATTAGATTTCTAATCATCACAATATTAAATGTCTACAGAAGGTATACAATACTTTTCGAAATAAACTTTTTAAAGAATATTGAATCGATCACACAAATCAGTAAATAGATAAATATGCAGATTGCAACTGTCGCTTTGGAACAGACGAATTATATTTCTAATAACTGAGTTCTACGAAAAGCAGTCGACGCAATTAAAAATTTGCATGAACCTCAGCACTCCGGTCACGTAACTTAGAACACAAGGCTCGGTTGATTTTAATTCAGCGCAATCTGAAGTTTCGAAGCGCACGAAATCGCCCTTAAAGAAAGTAAAGAGAGAGAAGTCCGTGTTGAAGCTGTACATTACTCTCATATTCTCAAAGAGCAATTTTCTTTACCAGATTGCGGTTCCGTTTTAATTAAGCTTTCGATGGTTTCTGCAAAAATTAATACTCGAGTTATTGGAGAACTTCCAGACTTCTGCCACCGATAAAATACATACCTCCAACCAGTAGAACAGTTCACGAAGATTTACTGTGGCTCGAAGCAAATCAATAACGAATGCAATATACAAAATTCTAAGAGAACAATTCTTTGGTGGACAATCCGAGAGTTTAAATCGAATTATAATTGTAGAATAGAATCTAAATTATGTAAATCACTAATTCCAAAATTCTCTATTGTCTAAATACTAGTAGTTAATCCAATCTACGGCAACTCACATAGAAGACTATTTACTCTAACACTCAATAAAGTTTGGCAGTGTAAATAAATAACTGTTCTCTTGTCGGAGTATTTATATCATTCTGCTTAAGTCGGATAATCGACGTTGCACTGTCATATAAGTCATCGTTCTCAAAAGAAATAAGAATGTTTCAAAATCGAACATGATGTGTACTTTACAAGTTCAATACAACCAAAAATTTTTTATGAATTTTTTCATCCAAAGTCTAAGACGATCTTACATTACACTTTTAAAGCTGCTTTTCTAACCTTTGCACCGTTTGCCCACCACAATTACACGATGGACAAAGAGAAATTCACGCTCCCTAATTAATGAGATTGCCAGCGATAGCGATAAGGGGCCAGTACTATGCTCACAGTTAGAGGGTTAAAACGCGAGCCTTCTGTTCCTATAACCCGACGACCAACGCCGGAAGGTCTGAGGGTGTTTCCAAATTGGAGAATCATTACTTGTCTGAGATTTCTCCCTGGGCCGCGAGGCTAAACTAATTCGCGTTTTCAGATATCCGAAACGAGGCCTCTGGGAGTTCGAGATAACGGTAAAGGGAAAAGAAACTGGGATTGCAATTAAAACCGAAGCCTCTTGCGTCGGTCGGATTAAATTACCCCCGTAACGACGGTCTCGTACGGTGGCGCACTAGCAATTTCGTTCCAGAGGATTTCTGCGTACTCACTCTTGCGGCGCGAGCGTGGAGAGCTGGGACGTGGGGTGCTGCAGCGCCGGTTTCTCCGCTTCAGTGTTAATTATGGGACCCTCGGGTGTTCGAAGGGCTGCCTCCATGGCCGCGGCCTCCTCCTCCTCTCGCAGCTCCTCGGACGCCTCTTCCGGGATCGTCGTGATGTCCTCGATAGGAGGCGGAAGGTCGTTCCCGTTCTCCTCGAGGTTGTCCATCATCGGATCCGAGTTGTTGTCCCCTGGACGAGTCACCTCCTCGATGTCCGAGTCGATACCCTGGAAATCGAATGAACTTGTCAGTCAATATTCACTGTAACATTTTACGTTTACCACTTGGTTCGTCTCCATACAAAATCAATATCTGCTCCGATGCCAAAGAAACGCGCAAAATAAAAATCAATTCGTCCCCAAAATCATAAATCCCAGGACAGGGGTATTCTTAACTCTAGAACGACCCTCTGAGATTATCGACGACTCCACAAAATGTTTAATTTGTCTGCAAACGTTTAAAGGAATAATAAAACGTTGACTTTATATATTATATAATCTAAAATATATAATATATAATGTATGTTTTATTACATTTTGAAAATAATAAATAATATTTTAATTATTAAAATTTTATTCTTCGTTGTCGACCGCAACCCCACAATGTTACTCATACCAAAAAATAGAAGGGTCGTTCTAGGATTAATTCTCTAGTAATATTCTGGAGTGTTACCTTCAATATTCTATAACATTGCATAATAATTTTGATTATCTCTAACCTGTTTTTAATATGTGGAACTGTAGCCTTGAACAAAGTGATTCTTCAAATTGTTCAGATTGACCAAATTGAATAAATTGATTATCATTCACCAGAGTAAAGTATCATGTTGAAATCATATTTCTCTACTCTCAAAAATATTTTCAATATTTTTAATGTATAAGAATTACTTAATTAAGGACACACAATATTTACTGGCAACTTTGGCCGACGGAAAATTTAGTCTACCTCATAGATTCGTCAAACGATGAACTATTTATTCTCCAAGCTAATGTGTCAGTATAAAATCCTATTTATCTATTCGAATAAGCCTCGAGAACTTCCGTCTAATACAAAATTCAGTGAATCTCATGCAGTCATCAGTCTAAGTATTAATTTAAAATCATACCTCTTTATATTTTATAATTCATATAGAACAAGAAGCCAGCTAAAGACAAGCAAGATTAAATCCGTGAAAGCAGCGCAGCAATAAATTCGTCAGGTAATTGGCAAATTTATGGGAAGAAGGCAGTCCATTAACAAACTTCTGCGGCCTAACGTCAGGGATTTTACCTTGCACATAAAACATCTAGCAAGCATTTCTCGGCGCCCTTTCAACTACTCAACAAGAAGAAAGAAGGTTGACTCATTTGTCTGGTGGTTCTTCTACCGGGTTATCTCGGGATCATTCTCAGTATGATCCTAACGAAAAGTACGTTCTGACGAGAAGCATCGATGTGGGGTTGTAGTCGCCAGTTAATATATATTTTAAGCGGGCGACTATGACGGTAGCCACCGATCGAGGATTATCGACGACGAAGGAACAGCTGGAAGGTAGCTAGGCGGTTTTGTACCTGTGCGAAGTCCATGTAGTAGGAGTCCCTGGAGTCGGAACTGCCACGGCGAAGCCGGAGGCTGAGATCCGGCGAGCTCTCTCCCATCTTTCTTATCTGTCTGTTCCTCTTCTCTGTTTCCTGGCTGTCTCTCTCGGTTCCTCTGCTCTCTCTGGCTCGCGCTTCGCCTTCCCCAATGCTTCCCCTGCGATGCTACCAACCCCCTTTTGTCTTTTACGAGCTTCTTGCTCCACGGTCGGGGAATTCTAAAGAGGGTGGCCCTGCACACACAATCCACCGAGTTTGCAGGCTGAAAGAATCGTCCTTGAATGACAGATCGTCGTCTCGTTCTATCGTTCTCTCTCTTTCTCGCCTCTATTCCTCCCGTAAGAGAACGGCCAGGCGAGAGAGAAATAAGAGATAGAAGAACTGCAGGCTAGAGAAGAACAAGAGTTCCTTGGTCGTCGGCGCGAAACAAAAATGCCCCGGTTGAAAGGCGAGTCGCCGAGTGGTCGTACGTGAGACGGTGAATGCCGACTCCGGAATCTCTGAATATCAAACTTCCGCTCGAATTAAAATTTTACCCCCCTTCACCCTCTGCTGCTAGCCATACTAGTTTCGCTCGCAAACAAGGATGTCAGTCCTGTCGTACGGAGTCAACGAGCCGCGTGCCGATTCCAACGGGGGTGTCAACCACCTACGCGGGTTCGACGCTTCTTTAGGGCTCGATTCACCGCCGACGGTGCATTGTTAATGACTTCGGGAAACGGCGGCGAGCACCGGGAAGCTGCGGAGTCGTAACTTCGCTGAAAGAACGGATCGCGGGGCGCAAACATGCATTAAATATTGCTTGGGCTCCTACGCGTACACTGATCTGGGGAATCTGGTATGGAAATCCTTAGTACGAATTGTTGATGGATGTACTTTCTTTCTGGGAGCAAAAAAATTCGTTGCTTTCTATATAATATCATTTTCCATAAAAGCATCAATCTTTTCTCAATAATTCTAAGATAAAAAATTGTAAAACGATCATTTTACCTGCGATGGTAAAATGCGTTTAGTGTTAATCTGTAAATTGATATCCTATATATTGGTCTATTGCTGGACTTCCAATAATAAACATTATCTTCAAGGAGATTCGTACATAACTCAGAACTTGCTCATTTACATCGCGCAGATTAAAAACTGCATATATGAAGAAAAATTAAGAAATATTTGGCTGCTAATCATTGATTTCTGAAACAAAATTCAATAACAACATACGGATACAGCGTTAAGAAAATGATCATTGAATTAGTTAGTCGTTCTTATCTATCCAGATCGTGTAAAAATAAAAATGTCTTTGTCTAGATTTTCATTCGAAAATTTTTGACGTCAATTTTTGGCAATATTTACATTCACTATTCAGAAAGCCTTTTTAACCTTTCCTGTAAATTGCAATGGGCAAAGAATCCCCTTTTCCTCTTAAGAATTTATTGACGATGCAGTAACTTCAAGGGCTATGTTGCATAAATAATCACGAAGCAAAGATCAAGTCTTTGCAAATTATTTCTGTTTTAATCCTTCGTGCTTTAAATGTACTGTAGAGTACCATTGTCCTCACAAGTATGAGAATATAAACTATAAATTAATAAAGTAGCATGAAATTAAAGGCATTTACTCATACTTACATTTTCCATGTTTATTGAATACCAACAATATAATTACTTTTTCGAACTATGGTAGCCTCAAACTAGTGTTTAAAGTACAAAGAGGTAAACAATATTCAAAGTAAAAAATCATTAAGATAAAAGCAGTATTGAAATTCATAGCAGAAAAAAGGGCTCAGTCGATAGATTAATTAATAGTTAAGTTTAAGGAAACCCTGGGCCGACCTTTCTGTTTCCCTTCAGCAGATTTATGACTTTGCCCGGGTCACTGGCAAAGGGCAGAAACTTACTGGCAACGTTCCTCCACAGGTAGAACGCCAGTCGGCAAGATTATCAGGCCGAGGCGCGACTCCGCTACGTCGAAATTAATTACTAAAGCTAGGAAATTCAATCGGCCGACCCGTTTGTCTTCGAGTTAATTGCCGTAGACGCGACTCCCGGCCGGGGTGACTTTAATTAAAACTAGGAGACGTCTCTCAGTCGGTTCTCGCGGCTCCCCACGGGATCGAACACGCGGAAAAATCTCGTTCGCGCGAGCGATCTTCTTTCACGCGACTTAATTAAACCTCATAGCGATGTTCGAGAAAGAGAGAGAGAGAGAGAGAGAGAGAAAGAGAGGGGGGAGAGAGAACAACCGCGAAAGGAGACGTCGCGACTCTCCGGGTGAGACAAGACTTATGCACTTAACGGCTTATATCCCCGTTGTCTCGAAGTCTTCGGAGGACTTGAAGAAGCGTCTCGTTCGCCCCGTAACAAGATATGTCGTCTAAAAGCGAGCTTGCACCGGATCTATTACAACGAGACGAGCCTCCTCGCTGAAACAACCCTTCCCTCGATACAATACGAACTTCGATACGTCCGGAATTCTGTCCTACCCATCGACTAAACTTGAGCCGCAGACGACCCCCGTAACCATTATTGGATATCCCTTCGACCGTTTCGTTATGTTCCCTGGAACGCCGCCGATTCCACCGCGAAATCTCTTCTGTCTCCCGAACCAAATTCTTTAGCAATTTTCCCACGATTTAGCCCGACGAATGATTCCACGAGCCATCGCTTGTTTGTAAATGTTTCCACGCGGTACTACAAGTCTTGATAGACCATCTACCGCTTATTTGATCCCTGGAGACATTCTTCTACAACTTTCAACTATTTACATTCGTTCTCAAAGATTTAATTCACATTTAGAACTGATATATTGCTTTATAATTAAATTGCTCGTGGATACGATTATTAAAGACAAAATTAAATACAGAAGACCGTTGATAACAAATAAGATGTGGTAACAGATGTCTTGTTAGCTGAATACTAAGGTTTTGCATAAAGACTGCCCACAATTTGCCAGAGGTAGGAGATCGAATAAATAAAGGGGGGAGGCGAGGACAAGTTTGTCCCCAAAGGCAATTTACGCGAGGATTAGTGCATTCTATAAAAAGTTAGCGGATATTTTGCATAAAATTTGAGGGGCCTAGCAAATCTAAGAGATGGCGTGTCCTTCGTAGAACGTCCGTCTTCGAATTCATGGAACCAAAATGCTGTTTCTAACTACAACATCTTGAGAACCGAACGTCAATGAACATTCTTCCTGTACGGACTAGCTTCAGAACGCCATTTCGCCTAGGACCCTTCCGTGGCAGGGACGTTTTATGGCTCTCGTACGTGGCATCGAATATTTCTCCATCAAATAGCACCCCGTGCACGTTACGGCAATTCTACGGGGCGTGGGAGAGATAACGTGGGATAAGACGGTCTGTATCCTTAGCAGGGCCTGAACCAAGTCGGAAATATTTCGTGGGTTCGTCCCCCCGGCTATCGTTCCCTTTCTCTCTCTCGTTCTCGTTCCTGCGAACACTTTGTTCTTTTCTGTCTCGTGAAAAATGCAACGGGAGATTCGATACCGACGTTTTTTTGTGCAGCTTTTCAATTATTCCGACAGAATTCTGAATCAATTATTCCGGCGGGATGGCGTCTGAATGGTTGCACGTTAACTGGGGAGTTTTTGTAGCAGTCACACATTTTCTGTTTATTTTTTGGTTTTAAGAAATTATGGACAATTGAGAGTGGTGGATTTGCGTGCGAAAAAAGATGCTTATGTTTTGGTAACTAGAAAAGTAACCAAAATTGCCGATCGCGTTTTAGACTGTACCATCAAATATCATTGTTTTAACTAATTAGTAATTATGATATAAAGTTGATCTAACCGGGCATCTTGGAAAAGATAAATATTAGCAGCGTTATTTATCACACTGATTCTGAATTTTAAGTTGATGCAATCTGCCATGATTTGTAATTTAGATTAAATAAAACTGAATATCTTGAAAAAGGGAAATATTAGCATTCCATTAACTTTATTAATCATATTGACCATTAGACTGGGGATTTTATTGCAATAAAATACGAAAGAAACAGCAAAAGGATTATTAGAGAAGAAACACATTTTTACATATTTCGTATATTTCCGACACTTGGTACAGAAACATTTTCATTTTGCATAAAGATCCACAATCCACTAATCAACCATAAACTATAAAATAGATGCAATCTAGTCATGTAATTCAAAAATCAGCGACACTGCCACTGTTATCATGTGAATGAATTATGAATAATAATATATTGCAGTCTAGTCATGTAACTCGAAAAAGAGAAGCATTTTTAGTTTTATTGATCGTGAGAATTAATTATGAACATAGGGACAATCTAGTCATTTATCTGAAAAAGAAATAACCTTTAACTCGCATACGTAGTTAACTCATTCCCCGAACAACTTAGAATTCATTACCATGAATTGTACAAAATTTTATATCCAATAGTAGAAAATTATCAGAATGATAATTTTCATGTTAAACTTTTTGCATGGGCTACACGAACTTTCCGACACAATTCAAAGTTTGCCTGTATACAATAATGAACCACAAATTAGAAATTGTGCCTCCAGCCAAACATCCGACCCAAATTACTCTATCATCCCCTAAGACTTTAACAAATTGATCCAGTTCTCACAACGTTTGAAAATGCGTGACTACCAAGAACAGTTCTCGAAAATAAAAATTGTGCCCACACCGATTCAACTTGCTTTGCCATCCCCTAAAACTTTCAATAAAAAAAGTTCGCTTGCTATGCTACGAAAACTGATCGCAAAACGATCCCAGGGCAATTCCCACCATGGGGTGCGCGGGATTTTCATAATGCACACCCGGAAATTTCACAATCCTACAACGTAACCACTGCCAGTGATCCATCATATCGTCAACAATTTAAATAGTCAACCCGGTGGTTAAATCGATAGGATGATTCTATTCCAGGACTCTCGGTGGTGCAATCTAGCCCGGCTAGGTGATATAGCCTCACGCTTTTCCCGGCGATCCGCAGCAACGATTTCCCGTCAGGTATCGCGTGCCGGGAAAGTCCGGCGTTTCCCATCGGGGTTCATGCACGCCGGCAGTTCATTGGCTTTCTGCGTCGATAGCCAGTTTTGAATACTTTATCTGGACACGAGAAAGACCGGGGCATAGCTAATCACTCGCCGGGTCGCTGGCCAGAAGGGCGAGATCGTGGAAATAGCAATTAACCCGTAGAATTAAAGGACGACGATATGCACAACAACCGCGGCTCGATTCACGTCACGACATTCGATACCCAGTATCACAACGGGAAATGCAGGCTACCCTAATTTTCAGGCTTGCCCGATTCTCGACCTTTTCCTGATCCGGATTCTAAGCGAATGGCAGATTCGACAGCAAAGAGATGACAGAATGGTAACAATGAGAAGCATCTTCGAAATCGTTTTCACTTTCATCCACCGGCAAGACATGACATTTGCTACCCGCGAATTTCGCATATCGCGAAGTGCAGTCAACATCAATTTTTTAGTTCGCGCGATTTTCCATCCTTATCCGATGAAGGTGAAACGGTGGAAACGCAGGGACGACATAATGGTAATCGGTAGCGATGAGGTCTCTTACCGGCGTCCGTTCTCCACGCAGCGTATCCTCGGCTCATCCCCCAATTCGTTTTCACTTTCATCCACCGGCTCTAGGTCCCTCCTACCCTCCCGCTCGGCGGACATCCGATCGCGGCGGCCGGCAGCGGACCCGCGTCACCTCGTGTCCGGTATACGGAACCTCCGCGGTCCCATGCCCGGCCGCGGACCAGACCACTTTACCACCAAAACCGAAACCGTCGGCCACCCACTACTCTCTAGGAACGCGCGAACACAAGTAACCTCTGACCTCTGTGTCCGACTGCGACTACCGAGAACGGTAGCGATTGACAGCGCACTCCGTGTGCGTGCCTTGAAGAGGGTTCACGCGGGAGCCCGGCAGACAGCAGCCAGTGCATCCACCAGCACACAGTGCATTCGGCTGCACACCGCACGAGTGCACGCGGCGGCGAGCATCCACCACGCTTCGGGCCGCTCCGGGCCTTTTTTTCTCGGGCTGTCGCGCGCGTGCGAACTCTCGCCCGCGAACGCGGAAGGGGCTCGTACGACCGTTCGTTCCTCCTGCGTTGTGTTTCGATTAAACTCTCTCTCTTTCCCTCTCGAGCTGCCTCTCCCTCTCCCTCCCTCTTTATTTCTGTTTCTCTTTATAGCGGCCGCCCCGATCGTCGGCCGGCCGCCTACACGGCCGGAACTTGTTGAGCGACCTTGCAATGGAAAGTGTTTTCGAGCCGGGTTCAGGGACGACGACGACGCGCGATCAATTGTGGCGAGCCACCGAGACGAGCCACCGGAGTCACTTCGGCACCCCCCGAAGGGCGCGCCACGCGAGCCATCGACATCCTGGCTGAAGCAGACGCGCCGGGCTGCTGCGATAGCCCGGCCCGGCCCGGGCGGCGCGACCGCAGCGCCTGCAACCGAAGCCACCCCCAGGAACGTACGTACAGAACGCCCTTTAGAGGGAAAGAGGACCCATCGAGTCAGGAAATTTAAATATATTTTCTGCTAGTAATGTTTATGTAGGAGGCGTGGAAATGGTCTTGAGATATGGAGTGAAAATATTTTTCGAAAAATTGCTTGGAGATTGTTAGACGTGGGATGATGAAGATGACACTATATCACTAATTTAGGTGACATTGTACTCAGATGTGCTTTTACTGAAAATATTTCACGCGTAGATGCTTGTTAAAAAGGTAGAAATAGTCGTCAAATTGGGGTTTGAAATCCTACTTCAAAGAATATACCACATTGTAGTGCAGATCTAAGATATGGAATGGAAACATGTTTCGGAAAATAGCTTGGAGATTGTCGACCATATCTCTAATTTATTGCATGTGATACTAAAATGTACTTATCATCAAAATATTTCACACGTCGGTTTTTTAATATTCATACTGAAAGGTCGAAATGACTTCCAAAGTTCGGGGCTGATATTCTACTTTAACGAATATCTTGAAAATTATTATATAATAGGTAGAAGAATGTGGAAATAAAAAAGCTTTTAATAAAACTATTTGACATGCAGACCTGTAGTTACTTACAATTCTAGTAGAAGAGTAAAAGCAGTCTTCCATTTCAAACAAACATCTTGAAAATTATTAAATATAGCAGAACCGTGAAAAAGTTTAGTTCTCATAAGAATATTTAACACATAGATACTAACTATTAATTTTCATATTGAAGAAGTAAAAGCAGCCCCTAAGTTTATGGTTGGTCGCCTACATGCATAGATAATATAATCGAATATTTGAATATAAAATATATATAAATCGAAAAAGAAGTTGTACAGACTCTTCAGTAACAATCAAACATTACTCTCTGATAATATAAAATGTAACTCAGGAAAAGAATCATAATTTAAACTTTAAAAACAGTTTTCATCGCTTATCAACAACTAAAAGATAATGATATTTTTATTTTTAATAAAAATTGAAATTTAATTAATTAGCACTTTGATGTGTTCCTTTGTAAGTTAGATTATCCAGAGTTGCTCAAGACACCTGATAACCAACGCAGGTCTCGGTTTACCCCTTTGCTTTACGTTAAGGGTTGAAATTCGGGAGACTCACTGGTCTCCCTTGCTCTTTGATGGGAAACACTACCCTTAAGCCGAGTCGAATTTATACTAAATGATCCTGGTTGGTCGTTTTTCAAGCCAAATTCCGATCAATTATTTCTCGCAATTAATAAATAATTCCTTTAAAAAATTCGACGGATCGAGAGAAAATGACTCACTTTAGATTTTTAATTTCATAGTTACTGTAAAACTACTTTTTACCTATCTATTTATGTATAAATTGCTACAAATATTCCACAAAAAATCATCAATAGATAATCTTTCGCAATTTAAATGAAATATTAGGAATCAAACAAAGATTAAATAAAATTCAGGAAATATAATGGAACACTACCTTCGCGACGCATTTGAATTGAGCTTGCCCGGGGTGTCTTTCCTCTAGTCACAGGCTATTTGATGAAGAAAAATGCATCGGAGCATGCGCGAACCTCCACTACGTTGAAAACATAGCGTGGGCACCGTACGCTTCCGCGTGGAAAAAATCTGATGCACTTAATGGTCCGGAAGAGACTGTATACTCGATAAATATCTGCTGTGGTTCTGTCCCGATTATAGGAGCCACGCCCAAAAATACGATTCCCAGTCTGTCCGAACATTTCGTGGTTCAAAAAGCAGTGCGACCTTCGTAGCAATCGTGACCTCCACTTGTAAGCGGGAGAGTTTTCCGAAGGTGCACAATGGAATAGTCCAGTCGTGTAGCATTGTTTTTATTCGTTCGCAAAACGCACTTATGTGGTACAATATACATAGGCGACATTAAAGTTATACTCATCGTTCATTGAGTTATAGAAATAATACCAATATATCTTCACGATAATATAATAAAAATAATATAAGCATTATTTATATATATTTCTCCTAATTCGTGTTTCATCTAATATTGCAAGTTCGAACCTTGTTCCTTCAGTTTCTTATATATACAATGTAAAACAAGGATTTTTTCCCGTGCTCCCCCGAATCACACAAACACATTGCATTGATGCATCGACAGCCAATACGCTGTGTCGAAAGTGATAATTATCTGTGTATTGGTTGTTTAATTACTTTCCTACACACTTCTGCCAAGCCAGCCCACCACAAGATATGGACACAATAACGTAAATGGCAACCTGCAATCATCACAAAGTTGTTTGTTTCTAGTAAGATTCATCATAGCCGGTTTCTATCAAGCTAACGTGATTACTTACAATAAAAATCGCCCCAACGATTACGTATATTTTAACATTCTTCCAGAATAACGAGCGCGCCAGGTTCCTACTGGTTTTTCTGAACGTAACCGACTAGAAAAATGAATGTCAATAAAATTCTCATTGGAGTCCACTTTACATAGAATAAAACTAAAATGGTACTCACATTGTCAGTTAAACGGTCTGTCTTGTTTACGAGTAGTTCTAGCCGCTCTCCGCGCATGGCGACACTATCAATGTTCTGTACCATTATGTTTTTTAATTCATCCAGTTCTCCATGAACTTTTGATATTACGTCAATCTCATGATTGGACTCCCTGTAATACCTCTAGACAAAGAAAATTAATGTGCAAGTGTTAGATGTATAAATATGCAAAGGCTCGATATATGAGTGTGCAAAGGGATAGAAGTTTGCATTTACCATTTCGTTGGCCAAAATTCTGCCAAAGTCTGTGTTCATTGAGTATGCCACTGCAGTTTGTGCTCCATCCCCATAAACAGCCAAAAATCTTCTCTTGACTTCGGTAAGAAAAAGAAATGCTCTGGATTTTTGAAAATCCTGAAAAAATGGAGGGTTAAATATTCAGCAAGTACTCCAAAATAAGTATGTGGATACTTGTTTACTTACTTCATCTGTAATGCACAAGTAAATAATATTATTTTCAGAGATATAATGAAATAGGTAAGGCCCTTGAGTATACGTCAACTTATCATTTTCTGGTGGTATTTTTGCCAGGATCTTCTCTGTAACCTCTTCAAAGTTTCCTTCACAAGCAGCAAACTTTGCCAGCACAACTGGTCCACGAGCCACCACACTGTACAGAATAGGCATGACAAAAGCTGCAACAGAGGTAAACAATGTTTTTAACTTCATAGCTTCATATTTTCAATCAACAATTTAGGAGTCATGATCCCATAATCATTGAATGATAACATTCAATTGTCATTGGATTTTGTTATCTGTTATTGTGCTGAGTAATATTCAAAACAAGACACTTCCTTCTAAATATTTAAACATTGCCGAAGAAGTATAAAAAATTTGTTATTAGCTAATAGAAGTACTTAAACACTGTAACAGTTTCTAAACAAAGACGATGATTAAAGAGGAACGTGTTGCTCATATTAGTGATTCATACAGCGTAGTAGTTTCTAACCTCAAAGAACTGACAGTTTGTAGGAAAGTTATTACACATTCTCTGAAATTATTACTCGGTTAAATAAAATTGGAAAATGCGGCAGATAAACGAAGATTTGAATTATAAAATTAAACGATAAACAATTGACAGAATTTACCCCCGCAGAATTAGATGACGCAAACGAAGGTGTGATTAACCACTTTTTGACGACGTTGGCAATGTTTTTAATAATCAGCGTTGTCTTCCTTTATAAAATATCATGTGTGAAAGTGGTGATCAATGAAAGCACTGTCACTTCATAAATAAAAAACCGTGTTCAAAAATCAAAACACTCCTTGTTCTCAACGACAATTGTTACGTCCGTACGTATATATTACTTGGTATAACTGCCACTGACTGCTTAGCTGAGCTGACCGTTGTTCACCATGATTCTTTCCAACATAGGCATGCGCAGTAATCTCAGCGCACTATTTGAAAATTTGTTTTTGAAATCCTACATTTTTGGAGATGGTAAAGCAATTGCTTAATTTTTTTCTCAATAATATGATGATGTATATTTAAGTCTTTCCTGCATTTTATTAATATTTTTATCTAATGAAGAAATTATATTTATTTTTGGTGGACATACTCGTAACGACTAATTCGTTTTCTCACACTGTTCTTCTTAGCAATTGTAGTTACTACCTACAGCCTTGTTTTCATATTCTTTGAACACAAACACTTCCCATACCTTTTTTAAAACACAATTACTAATTTACAGTTCTGAGCAAGTTACTCTTATCTTTTTCGTTCAAACAATGAAAACTGGACTCACAAACTTCACGGCAAACACGTATCAAGTATGTAATTATCACGCCACGTAATTACATCGTTGTCAACGAGATTGCCAATCTCTACATCTCCACTGTTAGAAAGTCGTTCCTCTTACAGTTCATTGGAACGCATTGTGTACTAGTTAAGAAGTCATTAAACTTTGAAAACACACCCTGATTTAGGTATGTAATTGTCGAAGAAATGCAAGAAACGATTCCAGTTCTTTTAAAATTATTATTTCAAAGAAAATTATTGAACTCTTCTTACACACAGTCATTGAACTTTATCCACTTTATAAAATTAATATCTTCTATTGAATTGAATTAAAATCACAAAATAAAGTTGGATGACATCAATTACTTTTCCAACATCCTTAAATTTTACGAATCTTAATGAAGTTAAAAAATTATAATAGATTATAATTTTCAAAACGGAGTAAATAATTCCATTATCCACTGTTGAGACGCGTTATATGTTCGTACCGTCCCGTCTTTCAAATTTTGTAACATTTTCCACTCGTAGTATTCCGACTGGAAAAATACTGAGCGTCGAAAGTTTCTCTTTATCTCGAGTTATGTTAGTTAATTTTGTTTAAACATTAGATAGTAGAACAGACAAGAGAAACAAATATTTTCGATGTAACGATTCTCCGACACATTCATGGTTTTAAAATTACTGTGCATGTTTGACGTTATTAAGTATTTTCGTTTCGAAATGATATGATGAAATAACGACGGGAGTGCTTAATAATATAATTGGCAAAAAGAATTCAATCAATTTATTAACGCAATAATTTCTCGAATCATTGTTGCTCGAAAAATTACTCTACATCTCTGATTCTATCAGTTATTTTCACTAACAAATTAAATAGCAAAATAGCCAAGGGGGTGCTTGACCATGTTTCTAACAAACGGAATCGTTATAATTATTAAGAAGCCAGAAATAATAAATTTATTAATGAAAGAAATTCGATTTGATAATCCACAACATCGAAGTCAGTGATGGGGTTACTTTCGGCGATATACCTGTTCAGCGGAGTCAACGCTGGAATTTTTCCTGAAATTGCACTCGTGTGCAGGTTAGCTTGGCACTCCTGTGCTGGTGTTAGGCTCCGTATGTTATTCTCATCACCTCTGTATTTTAACTAATTAGCACCACCATAGACTGACGACACCTCATCCTCTGAAGTATTGTCATCCGTCGAGAGACGCAAAAGGTAAATTGTAATAATTAACTCTTTGGAAAGGTTCTTCTCCTGTCGCTTTTCAGCGTGTAAGTCGTCCTTGACCCTCTCAGGGAGCGGAGCCCTGGGGAGAAGTGTCCAACCGGGCATAAGTGGGGGTGTACTTTGAATTAACATTCCAATTGATAAAGCGTGGAATATTGAGATCTGCGAGGCTCTGAGATTTGCGCAAGAATTGTACGCGTCGCGCCACTCTCGAGTCAGAGCCTCCTGCTCTTGCTCGCACTTGATTCTCGCTTTGAAAGAATCAGAGCCCTCTGTTCCAATTCATTTTGGTCCCTATGGATCGGATACTTCTTCTTTGATCCACTTTTATATGCGTGCAAGCGTCCTAATTAATAATTGCGTGTGCCTATGCTAAAAATCGTCGTTGTAAGAAAGCCATAACGAATACCGACTTCGTTCTGACTCCCTTGGTCTCTAAAGCAGCAACTTCCTCGTGGCGAGACCCGGGCAATCGGTATCATCCTCGGCTCAGAAAATGTTGCAAATTATAATGTGTTTTGAGTCGAGAATGATACCGAGCTAATAGCTGCAAATTAAAAAATCCTTTTTGGTATTGTAAAATAGAGTATAAGGCTATAGCAAATGTATTATATGTTTTTTAAATGAAGTGTGTGGATTTATGTATTTGTTTTGTCTTACTCATTTTGTCTTACTGTTTTGTCTTGATCATAAATGATGTTATGCTGCGTTTGATGATTATTAATTATATTGATCATATTAATTATATTGAATATTGATTATTAATTTAGACGAATTTAACTGTGTTCCTTAATAGGAATATGGTGATATGTTTATATTGCACTGAGTATAACCTTTTATATTGAGCATGTTAAAAAGATATAGCATTCATATTCGTATTCGTCATGGTTGTTGATATACTGTTGGCGAAATGTACAAGTCGAATATCGCGCCGAGTGTTTCAGATGGAGCACGAGGAAAACGTATGCGCGAAAGTGTGAGACCGCAAGCACGGATGAGTGAGACGGCCTAGGTTTTCTCGTCCGTGTGGACACTCATACGTAGAGCTCGTTGCTTTCGTTCTGTCTCTCTCGATTATCTCTCATTCTCTTTCTAAACCATCTGCGCGAAGCTGGTTGCGCATTAAAATGGTGGGGATAAAAAGGCGCAGTATGGTGAGGTAGAAATGCTCAATCTGGTGAAGCATCAGTCTAGCCAAATCCGAATGTGTTTGAGCAAGTTCTTTCTTATGAATGAGAAACCGCTTTAATTTATGGTTTGGCCATAAAACGACCATAAATTTGCGATATACTATGCAACGGGATTCCTTTGAATGGTACGCTATGTCATAGTTCGAACAACGTGCGCATGTCGAAGAGTGGCCAATTCCGTTCTGAACACCGTTGCCGTGTATCCCTTTAAATGTTACTGAACTCCATCCGTGATGTCATGGATGAGCAGACCAGGAGTGTAAGGGTAGATGGCAGCAGGGTTGCCAGGGATACTCTCACGTTCGTGATTGGTTACGTCGCATCGGTCGACTACGCTGCCCTCTACTCCCACTCTGCTGAACTGCTCATCCATGACGTTACGAATAGAGTCACGTGACATTTGAAGGTATGAACGGCAACGATGTTGGGGATTTGGGAGTTGTGTGCAGTGCAATGGCTCTTCACACGTGTTCACACGTGGTCGCGCTGCCGTGAGTGCACCGACAGTTCTTACTACACGAAGGGAGGGAGCAGATAGCAGAACGTAAGCGCGTATGTATAGATAACGGTGCCTTCCTCGCGGGCAACAGAAGTGGTTGCGTGATCCAGCGAAGCCTGGATCACTTAGATCAGTCTCTGCTCGTCGTCGACCGGCAACTGCACGGCTGTTCGATTCTTTTCTCGTCCGGCTCGTTTGCGGCCTTGGCCATGGGTGAGTATCATAATCCCCGCGCCAGTCGATAACCGGCTGCATGCTAACTCCGGTACCGCTGCGAAACCATTTAAATTTACTGCTTTTCCTTCGCTAAGGACACTGGTATTCAGTAAGTGTGTCAAATGAATGGACTACCAACCACACCTCATTTTTTAAATCGCGTGTTCAGCCGATGCAAATCATTAATTGCGATTCTCCTTCTTCTACCCTACTTTACGAACCGGTGTAGCCACATGTGACGCGCACGCGGGTTAAGTATAGTGAACAACTCTTTTTTCACGGAATTACGACCGCCAGATCCTGGTCTTGTGTGGATCTTTTTGTACAATTAACATTTTCATTTGTTTAGTAGAAATTCATTTCTTTCCTCCATAGTTTTTAGTGCATCGTGGATAAAATTCTTCTGACCTCAGTTTCTCGCCTACCAATTAGTACGTTCAATCCACCTATTCAGTTTCAATACTTAAAGTCCGCAATTTGTTAGTCTTTTTAAAACATTGCACGCCCGTGACGATTGCAGGAAATATTATTGTTAATTAACAAATAGAAAAATCACGTTTATATCATCGATTGTAGAAACTAGCTTTGTGACCAAAATGAAAGAACTCGTTTTTCTATCAATTTTAAAAAATAGCGTTGCTTGTCACCAAAATAAAAGATCTCGTTTCTACCATCAAAATGGCATTGTTTTTTAACAAACGGAAGGATTTTACTTGTGTTATCGATTGTAGAAAATTGGCGTTTGTTTCTGACAGATAGAAGAATTGCATTTATGGTACGGTGTGTCTGTTACTAAATGAAAAGATCTCGTTTGTGGCATCGATGGTGGAAAATGGCATTGTTCGTCAGCAGATGGGAAGATTTCGTTTGCAGCATTTGTAGCAAGTCGTTATTAAACGACATTTTTCCATGTTGACAATGACGCAATCATTACGACGAGTTTAATTGACGCGAGGAGCTGGCTGGAGCTGGCATCCCAGCATCCTCGTTAGAATGATTTGCATCGTTGTTCGCAGTCCGGGGAGCGACGCCCGTGGTATTGATTCCACGGGGAAGGTCTGTTCTGTCACATCGAGCCCTTCCCCCCGAACGATTCCCCTTTTCGCGACACGCACCGAGGAAAAACGCGAATCGATACCATCGAAGGGAACAATGCACCCTTGGTTGCGTATTACAACTCTGTAACCTCACCTTTATAGCCCTATTCGAATTTTAGAAAGCACTACAAAACTAGGAAGAATTTTCTTTAGGAAAGAAAGTTGGATGTAGCCATGCGTCCTTGAACTAGAACAGATGCTCTAGCATCTTTGATTTGAATATGACACTGTTAGATCATATGTTTGTCCTTGATTACAGAAAGCGAACGGGATATCAGTAAATCTGTGGTCGACTTATTGTATCAGTAAATACTTGGCCTTATTTATGAGTACCGATATAACTTTGCATATCTGTAACATTTGAGTAAAATTTGATATTTTAATAAATATACGCCTTATTAAATTAAATATAAATGTTATAATTAGTATATAACACATTGTTTATATTGCAATATTTTTTTATTTATTGCATACGATAAGTAAAGGAAATGGTAAAAATAAAAGAAAATACAAAAATGGAATGTATGAAATCATCCTTCAATTTTCGGTTACTAGGAGATAGTTCTGAAAGATTTTGAAAGGGTAAAAACATCAGTAGAAGTTTAACCCTAGACCAGACGCGTGCTTTTACCGCACTTGTTCGATCACATGGTCGTAGACTATCGGTATTTACGTGAACACGCGACGCATTCGACAGTCAGTGACACACTACCTGTATAAAGTACAACCTATTTAACAACTATTAGGAAGTGCGTGCATAAAACAAATTCCATAGAAGAACTGTGACACGGCAAACATGTGTGATCTACAATGGTAGACCACGCGCCTGGTTCAGGCTTAACGGGATTGGACTGCAACATTTAATAGTAAGCAATATTTGCATGCGTATAGAAAACATTCGAATCATAATGACTGTCAGGAATGATTATCAGAAGGAATAAAAATGGTCATGAATAATTACGTGACCAGTCACGTTTTAATCGCGTGCCGACTGTATGTGCGATATTGTTAAAAAACAGACATTGCTCCACAACTTTACTAATTTTTCAATATCTATAACAATTTTTTTAATTTTTAGATTTTATAAATACCCTCATCATCTGTAGGACTATTATTTAGAATAGAATTTACTACACTTCTTGCAGGGAAAGTGTTAATTACATGATGCCTGCAAGTCTTGACTGCGGTGAAAATTTGAGGCGCGATCGACGGAAACGCAGTGTCCTATGCGCATTTTCGAAAGCGCACGCACTTGTCTAGCCTACTTTCCCATGACGGTGTCGTCGATAGGAGATATTTTAGCACGAACAAATTGTGCAAGTTGTCCTAACGTGTCTCGGCATTCCGTTACGCTATACGCGTTGCGATTTCTAGCGAGACGAGAAGATGTAGCTACCAGTTCCATTTATCGATAATAACATTATTTCAGCTTGATCTGGTTCGGTTATATAAAACCACCCATCTGCTGTCGATTGTTCAATCATCGGCGACTAATCTATATCATCTAAACAATTTTCCTGTCGTAAAGACGACCCGTCGAATTCGAACAGTCTAATCTGACGCTACTTTCTCGCGATATTTGCGAATATCCTTTACTATCGTCTTGTATTTTTAGATATTTTTATCTCCCTGTGCGATACCGATGACCCACTTAGTACTCGACACATCAAGGAACGGAACATATATGAATTACGATCTTCTGTCTTGTTATTCTGTTATCTTCTGTCTTGCATTACGATCAAACTGTGAAAAATCAAAGATTGATATTTTTCAGCCAAAAATTAGCGATTCTTTACTTTTGCTGTCAAGTGTATTATAACAAAAATTATTAAAAATCTGGATAAATATGTTTGTTATCTTCATGAAGCAACATAAAATAACTACTGGTGCTTCGTGAACCAAATTTTTAAAAAATGCTACTGAACGGTTTAGAAACTGTATCTAACGACGATGACGATCATCTTGAACGATGATTGTCTATTCTCAGATTTCCTGAGTCACGAACGCTAGCGTCCATTCATTCCGGCGATATCTACTCGCGTAGTCAGCGATAGATTCACGAAACACATGTAAAAATCGTTCGCGCTCTGGTTGACGAAGGTTTAGGTAGTGACGAAAGCCTGGTGTGCAACGTTCAGGAACAAGGATCCCGGCCGGGGGTCTCCTTTTGTCTTTGTTCCTCGACCAGCCGCTTCACCGCCGATTTGCATTGCAGATTGACCGGTCTCCTGTTTGCGCACGTTCGTCCGTTAACATCTCTTGCTGCTTACGCGAGTTGCTGTACGATGAAAGAAATAAATTAAGCAAGGATCTCTCATTTCCACTGTTTCGTTTTCACCACACTCTTAGTCCTCTTGGAATTATCTGACACGATCAGCAAGTGTCGTGAAATAAACTGACACTATTGGGACATTTCTGTATTGCTAAACAGTTAGGAGACATTTTTTATTCTTTTTTATCGAATTTCTTTCATAAAAATTTTTGTTCTACCTATTTACTAACGCATTCAGTTTTTGCATTGGGTCTAATAGTTCAACTGAATTGTCTTACATTTATAGCGGTTTTGACCTTTTAGGCATCTGTATTGAGAATATGATTAGAAAAATTCAATATTTCTATTTATATTGTATCGGTTGTTGGAAAATTGGGAGTTATGTGGGGTGTTTGTAATTGGTCGAAATAGACCGAAGTGACACCTTAGGAGGATCAATTATTTTGATACGATTTTTTATCGGTTATTTTAATATGCAACAGAATTGATCGCATGACAGTTGCACATATTATATTAGTGTCGCTGTAGCATTTGATCTCCAGCCCCCGCTCTCAACCTTTTTTAACGTTGCAACAGATTTTACACTATTCCTGAAAGCACAGTGCGTCTTGCATATCAATTTATTATTTCGATTAGTCCACAAGTAAAATCTTTATCTTATTTGCTCATTTCACTGACTTTGTATTATTTCGATTAGTCTATAAGTAAAATTTTTAATTTACCTGCTCATTTGATTGATCTTGTATCACTCTGATACTAAAAGAATTATGAAGAATGACGCTTCTTAATATTAGCTGCAATGTTCAGAGAATATATGATAAGGTGTTACGTCGTGTATAAATAATTCCACAGATCAGCGAGTCAAGGCAAAAATGTTTACACCAGAGCAGTCAAGTTCATATAGCACGTTAAAAATAACAAGACCATAATTATTGAAACGTGACAATTTGCATTCCAAGAAATGTTCAAATAAATAGATTCATAAAGTCATTGTTTACAAAAGCTTCTTTAGAATTTTCACAATTCTGAAATAGGATATTTGAAATACATAAATTTTGATACGTTGAATGCTGTAGTCCTAAATCAACAGAAACTTGATAATTAGTGCAGCAATCCCCACCTCATGGTGATCTGATAAGATAAGGGAAAGACACATGTAAACCCGTCTCAAGTTTCAAGTACTCCAATGTTTCAGTATCAAGTCGAATAATCAAAATTGAATAATCAAAATAATCGAAACAGGTACTTAAACTGGTACAATTTTGATACCGGTGTTACACTAATAAGGCTGTACTGAAACCGATATAATAACAGAATCGTTATAGTACCAAAATCTATGAATACCCATATTTGTGAATTAGTGACGCCGATTTTAAAAAATCAGTCTTTTATGAGTATCCCTATTGAATAGGAATACCGAAAGTGAAATATGACAAAACTCGAAATAAATATGGGTATTATTTCTATATGGGAATCTTAACTACAAAATTATTGATATAATAACATACCTCCATAGAAAAATATGTTTTAATGTAATAAAGTATTGCATAATTGCAGTTGCAAGAAAGGATACTTATTTCGTTTGTTCTTGTCGGTGCCTAGCGACCGTAGATAGGTACCGATCGAGTATTCTAAATTGTAATGTTGGATTTTGTCTCTCGCAAGCATAATAGATGTATAATCATAAACATGCTGACAATTACTTTGATTTCGGTATCATAACAATTGCAGTACTCCATGCCAGTTTCGGTATCTCTTAACATAATATCGGTAATAAAATAATATAGGTTCTAAAGTGGTAAAAATATTTTGGTTAATTATATTAAAATAAGAAAACCGAAAGAATTACCGATAAATGTCCGTATTTTTGTAATTGTTTTCAAGGTACACCCGAAAACTATCGGTGTACATTACTATTGTACCCTTCGAGCGGTTGGACGGTTTTATTGCGACGATCCTGAATTCAAATACGACCGTTATCAATACAAACACGTTTTATCTCGGCGCGCGGTCATAATTCTAACCGAATGGTTTAGCGGCGGATCGTTTCACATGGTCGCTTGACCGTTGAGAATTAATCGGTGAACGTTTCTTGAGCAGACAGAATGCGGCTGACGTACATGTCGGCCGTCGCTGTTGGTGCTGGGACGGTGGTCGTCTTCATTTGGTGGTGGTGGAAGACCAAATGCCAAAAGGATAGGCCACCTACGCAATGGAGAAAAGTCGGCGAGCTCAGCGATCTGATAGCGTTTCCGATTAAGTCGCTAGGACCTGTGCGATTGAACACCATGGAGTGCACGAAACTGGGTCTGAAGTCCGGCTGGATGAGGGATAGAACTTTGATGGTCATCGACCTGAATGGACACTTCGTCACTGCCAGACAGTGGCCAAGAATGGTCCTGGTAATGTGCTTCTTGTTACCCTTATGATATTTTTCACGCTGTCATATTATAATCGAGTGTAATTGGGTCAGAGAGACCGATATTTATTCCGGATAGTTAAGGATCTTTTTGCAAAATTAAAGTTTCTTGCATTAACTGCTAGAAACGGAAACTGCATTAAAATTTATTTCTGTCTTTAGTAATTTAATAAGTTGGAAATCATGGATTCCATAAAATATTTTGCATGCACTCGCTTTTAACATAAATGCGTAATTTCTGCAGTCTATTCATTGCTAACGGCTAGACCGTGGATCTTTATGCAAAATAATTCATGCCATTAATCTCTAGAAACGCAGGCTGTTTTAGGAATTATATAAGCTGAAAATACATCGATATCCCTGAATTCTATTCTGCATTGCATTCTCTCAGTCTTTAATATAAATGCATAAAATTCATAGTTTACTTTTAGTTTACATTTCCAATTTGTGACATACTGGAAAACGTATTCATGAATGATGATTAGACTACGGATGTCATGCATTTACAGTTGAAATTAAAAATAGTTCACACATTAAAATGATTAAAAAGTATCAATGCACTATTATTGATCTATTAAAATTATTAGAGACAAAAAGAACTTATTATTTAGTTTCTATTCCTTGCAATAGAAAATTCTGTAGGAATTGGAATAAGTCACTCTTTCAATTTCGTATTGTAGAATATAATTTATGGGAATTTGCATAAAGATCCAAGTTCTGTCATTAATTGTATCATTTGCAAAAAGAATACATTGACTTATTCGATTGTTTTTCCCATGTTTTAACTTCGAATCTGACGCAATCCATATTTGTACGTTATAATCTTTTGCCCGGTGTACGAAGGGTAATGAAAAGAAGTTAGTCTCTCTAATGCATGGTAAATTGAGATTTTATGTGTCTGGATGTACTAATGAAATTCGATTTTAATACGCCGTGTCGGACACATAATGTGCGATGAGGTTTGACGGAAGCATATAAGAGACGTTGATTAAGAGCTAATTGCCTCACAAATTAGTAAAGTAATTGATACGAATCATCATTTAAGGATCTTTTCGCGCGAGATTCTTCGAAACACGGTTACCAGAGGTTGATAAATTCTAATAGCGTTCTTGTCTTATTGAGAGCCTGATAAAATCTTTTACATGGAACAACCTCTTTACTCGAAGATGATGGTTTTAATGGTGGTTGTACAATGAACATTAATACAACATCGGAGAATAATTACTGCTTTCAGGTTAGTGAATGATTTCTCTACATAACGTATCTCTATTGAAGAGGTAAAAGGTTCCCTTCTTAAACGAAAATCACGTTAGAAAACACAAATAATTACCGTGAAAGCGGCAGAGCAAATCAGAAAGGGACCGATCCGAGATAATTGTGTCCGACTGTCTTCATGGACTGTTGAGTTCCAGCAGTAGCGATCCCAAAAGCCATATTTTGATCATACAGAGTTTCTTTACGGGGCCAGAGTAACTCCATTCAGGAAACGGCGGACTTTTATAATCGGAATTAACGGACCGATCCATCGTCGTGAAAACTTGCAGAATTAACTACCGGAATGGAACGGAAATAATTAATTCCGCCGCGCCTTCTTGGCTCGAGAAAAGTCTTCGTTTTTCATTGCGATTCATGGACCGAAATTTTTACGACCATTAAAAACCGTTTGATTTCATACGATACGTTCATGCGGATGAAATTTCAACACAATTCATCGTTCAAGATTAAATTTGGAACCCAGAAATTCAAAAAATATGAAACTTTGTGTACAAGCAGAGAAAGCCATCTATAAGACATACCTAGTTTCCATTCATGTCATATTCACTTTTAAGGGGTCACTACACCCCCTGAAGATAAGAAAAACGATCTTTGTCGTCGAATATAACGAGAACGGTGCTAGATATTGAAAAAAAGTTTAAATAAAATTTGGATGCTATTTTTGTTTACAAGAATGTGTAAAAAAATGTTCAAAACATCGATACTTTTTAGTTATCCCCTCTACCAGTCCTTGAATTTCAAGTTTCCATTTTTTTAAATTTAGATTGAAGCGCTTTTCGGTACTCCCTATCCATTCTTGTAAATAGTTCCTTCTTATATATTTTTTGGTAACTAAGGTGAGCGGGATACCCTCTTTGTCCCTCGACCAAAATTGAGCCATCTTTTGAGCAACGGTCAGTACTAATTGCAAGAACTAGATATTGTACAGAGATTTATTTCTTTTTTTATTAATTTTCATAAATTACAAAGAATATAATAGTATCGTTCAATTATTTTGACGTTTTGACTATTTGAAATATCGATCTTTATCGTAAACCCATAACTCATAAATATTTTAATATTCCATTTTTAAAGCGATTTGCAAATAGCATTTTAATTTCATATTATTTTATCGTGGAAAATTTTAATGATTTCTCATTTCTGAAGGTGTCACCAAGCGTGTCTGGGTCAGTCTTGACACTCTCCGCACCTGGTATGATGTCGATGAACATCGACTTGTCACGGATTCAAGGCAAGAGTTTCCGGGTGGCCGTTTGGGGACAACCTGTCGCAGCTTGCGACTGCGGCGAAGAAGCAGCCAGGTGGCTATCGAGATTCCTTCTTATGGAAGACACAGGTTTCAGATTGGTTTACTACCCGTTGTCTGAGCCAAAACGGAGTCTTCGGGAAAAGTCCAAGAAGTTTGGCTTTACTGCCGACGACCCTGTGAGTTTTCTATTGTGATTAACATCTTAGCTAGCAGGATCGTGAACTGTAGATAGTAGAAGCTTAATAATTTTATTTAAAATGATACCTTCGAAAGGTTGGGATACTAGGTTTACTAGATGATTTTACTCTTGCCGATGCACATATTTTCTCGTAACCTAAAGGTATACAGAAGCTTATAATGATCCGATGTCTATTCGTAATTAACACGTTAAGCGCTGATTATCAACTCCAAAAATTCCCACAATATCAAAATCATTTAGTTAATCCAACAGAAACAAGAAAGTTAAAATTTATCATAGGAAGTGTTAGTTTAATTATCTTGCATTATAAAAATCTTAGTAACTTTCAGTTTGTTCAATATATTACAATAAAAATGAATTTCAAAACCTAGTTCAGAATTAGTAACGCATATGTAACCGACTCGACAATCGACATCTTAACAGTTAGGGAAGTTAACAATGCTTTTTTTTATCAGGGAGCTTATCCGGACGAATCGAGCTACTGTCTTATAAACGAGGCATCAGTGGCAGACTTAAACACTCGATTGGATGATCCAGTGAACCCAGACCAGTTTCGTCCTAATTTCGTCGTGAAAGGAGCGTTACCTTACGAAGAGGATGGCTGGCGCTGGATAAAGATAGGCAACGTTGTCTTCAAGAACCTGATGCCTTGCACCAGGTGTATACTGACCACCGTCAGTCCAGAAACTGGGAAAAAGTGTCCTAACGTGGAGCCACTGAAAACCTTAAAATCGTATGTATCAAATTTTACAAGCTTTGGAAATTGTTTTTCAATCTTAATTTTCCTCGTCTTTCTTTTACCTTTTCCATCTAGCTTCTGTTTATAATTTTGTGACGGTCGATATCTCCAAAGTAGAAGACTATGCATATCCCAGCTCTATTTTTATCAGTTCCATGTATTATGTCCACATTATCCGCAAGTCTATGTACATCTGTACAATTAGTACATCATTAGTACTGAAATTTAATGCATTTATCACTTGTATTGTCAAAAGTAGTAGATCTGCAACTAGAATAATTATGTAAATTAATCATCGACATTAAGTATAACATAGATTATAATATCCCAAAAAGATTGATAAAAAAGGATCTGAATTTGAAGCTGTCCACGAAATCATCAGAAGCATCTATAAGAAACTAGCTTAATTTAAACTTGAATTCAAATTGAACCATTATATGTATATCTTCTTAAAAAAAGATAACTGCAGAATTATCAGCAGTATCTATTGATGAAGAATTACGTATTAAGTATGGTTTAATATAAAATACTCACTGGCGATACTACTCTAAATTCACCAATTTTCCCAATCATCTAATTTTTGGGATCCCAGTTTGTCAGTAACATATCGCCCAAATCTCCAGACGCCTGCACAACCTTGAGAACTAGTGGAATAATGAGACTGACATAGTACTATTTATCTTTCAGCTACAGGCAGGTAGTGGACCCCGAACTTCGCCGTCTCTTCGGCGAGAGTCCAGTGATGGGATTTCACTTAGGCATAAGAGGTCAACTCGGCAGCGTGCGATTAGGCGATTCAGTGTACGTCGGTGTTCCTGAGGAACAGCCACCGTTGATTTCGCCACCCTAGCTACACCGATGGGCTTCCTGCGAAGATGAACATATCGTCTTCGAGGAAGTCCGAGGATCATCGAGTAAAGATTCTTCATTCGCGAATACCGCCACCAAGGACGATACGTAACGAAAAGCCTAATCGAAGCAATGTGTCTCAATTTCGTTGGCCTAACAGTGAATATGATGACCCTTACGCAAGTCGAATACAGTCGTTGAAGTGATTAGAGTTAAGCAGCCAAACTGCGTTGGAACGATTCGTTGTTCCAATCAGAGAGCAATTGATATAATTAAGCACTATAGTTGTCAACAGTGATTTGGAACCTGATAGACGCTTGATAATCGTATGAATCCCGTCGACAATACTACCAATCGCGTTTGGGTATCGAAGAAATGTTGATCGGAAGAGTAATTAATTGCGGGAATCATTGCTCGAGCATATTTTTGCTAAATAGCGGTCACGGATCTTAAAATTGATGTTGTTGATGCAGAAATCTTTGTCGACTATTTATATTTGTATCAATTAATAAACGATTCAGAGAGGAAACTCTTACGAAAGTCTAAACGATACCAATCAAGTTCGAAGCGTAATTAATTAACCTGTCGCCTGTATATTTATATCTGCACTGAATGCAACCAACTTGAGTAACAAACAATTTGTAGAAAGAGATCCTTTGTGCGGAGATGTGGTGTCCAACATTATAGTTAAGGGATGGAAAGAGGTATTCCGTTTTATGACAATAAGATTTATTTATTTACACTACAAAATAACAGGGACGATTTATGTTCGATAGATTGTGCGTTCAATTCGAGGATCAACACACCTGTGCCGAACGAGACTGTTCTCTTATCGCGCTTTCCTGGACGCAGAAAAATCGAAAAGAAAATGGCCTCGTTCTCGACTCGAGTACGATGAACAATTAATGACAACGCCAAAATTTCTGGGTTTTTAGTACGACCCTTAACGCTAGAATTCAGAAACAATTTGTACAATAATTTCGACTTACACGTTTGTTCGCTTCTTTTTAGTTATCGCACAATAAAAAATTGTGTAGCTTTTCTCGACCCAATATCTAGCTGCGAATAATTTTTTCAGCTTTGAAAATTAATTCTTGTCACAATATATTAACATAGTAAACTTTGCAAAGAATTAAAAAATTGTGGAACTTGTATTCGAATTTCATTAGTATCCGCCGGATTTAAACAAACCAAATGAGTAATTATTGTGAGAACATCTAACTTTGCAGTTGTAATGTTATTAACAAAAATATTTTTAGTTTGTGTGCTTTTACGAGGTTTCACAATCTGTTAAAATAAAATTTGTAATTTCACTCAGATAACTAAGCAGCTTTCAGCAGCAAATATACGAGTCGACGTACAGTTCCGAGACAATGAATTCTCTAATCTAATTCCGGCGTTAAGAGTTGTCTCAAATATCCGATTCACGCTTCCGGGATTCACAATTGGTCGCAGATTTCCGATTCATGCTTCCAGAATGTCAGGATTAATCGAAATTTCCAAGTGCACCGCAATCGGCGCTCTTAGCAACCCTTATAAAAGCAACAGACAAGAAGGCAGGGCTGCTAATACAAGGAGGGGGATTGAAACAATCAATGCTTGGCACTGTTGCGTTCCGGGAGTAGCTATGTACAAGTCCGCACGAGTTTCTTCTTGGCTTGACGCGATCCGACGAATTTCAGCACCGACAAAGCAGGATGCGTCTTGCGTTTATCCTAACTTTCTGTTCAGCAGCGTTCAGGCCAACAACATACATATTCAATGTTCAAAAACAATCAGTACATATTTCCAATATTGGTAATCATTTGCAGATTAGATCGACATATTGTGACGGCAATGAAAGTGAAAAATGATTGAAAAATTTTGAGAATTGTGACCTTGAGGAAATACTTTTGCTTGCAGCAACATGTACCGTTTCAATAGTAATTATGTTCTTATCTGACAAGTTTGCCTACGCTAATTTTTAGCTTCGATAGAACGTCCAATAGGGATAACTGTCAATCCGAGTTGTCCTTCTGACCGCTCTTGGCGATATTTATGTTCAGTTTAGTCTGGAGAATAATCATGGATAGACTCAAGCTTCCGGATAGGTCACGTATTATCCAAATTTACTACTAGAACAGGTCGCAGGGCAAGCCATCTATCGAACTGTGGTTAGATTTCGTACCACGCACTTTCTGCATGACGCAAAATGACCAACACGTCATCAGAATGTGCTGACTGAAGCGAATATTGACGCTGTAAACAAAAGTATGCAAGGAGATCCAAATTTATCAATTCGTGGTCGGACGCAGAAAAATGGACTGCTAGAATGTATTTCGTCAAGAACAGTCGCGGTTGCCATATGCCCGAAGTCACTTTATCGAATAATAAAATATTTGTTTATCAAAATAGCTGTTCTTGCCATTTTTTAAAATTTAAAGTTCTATTTGGCTTAAAAATATATCATTTACATTGACAATATACAGGGTGCCACATCTACAATAGGTTATCTAATAATTTTCTCTAGCTGCAGTGCTACGAAATTATGTACACGCAAGTAGAAAAATCAAGGATGATTCCGAGTGAAACGTTGAAAATGCCATTTGCAAATTACAAACTGCATATACTAAGAAGCGATAATTTACAAAAGGAACTATAGAAGTTCGTTACGTGAAATAGCCTATACATCGACTGAGGGACAGTTTTAAAGCCTTGAATCATTGACAATGCGTGTCGACAGTCTGAACGCACATTACAGGACGCAATCACGCGAGAATTCTTGCGGCGGTCGTCGAATCTCAGAGCTTATTTAAACGCTATATGTATAATTGTGAAGAACTAGGGATCACGAGGGTAGAGAGAGAAAGGGTGGAGTGCGGAAGAAGGAAGATGAGGAAAGTTGCACGTTGGAGGACGACTGAGGGGTGAAGGACGATATAGAGGGATGAGAGGTTGGAGAGGACGGGAGAGAACGAGAGGCAGGGTCGCGGTCTTGCGTGATATCGAACATGAAGTCGCGAGGTTTCGCATCACGATGACGAGTCGATCATCGACGAGACACTTAGGACCTCGGGGACAAGGGGGCAGCACGCTGATTATGTCAGCCACGTTGCCAACGTCGTACCCGTGGTTCCTGCGACGATCACGGCTCGATTTATGGCTCCCACGTGGCCCCATCACGGCAGGCCATCTTAAATCTTGTTTTGCACTTCCTCACCCTAGTCCTTCCGCACCGAGTTCTAGATGATCGAGGTGATCAGTCTCGCCTTGAAGTTGACGATGCGTTCGCTCGTTGCCGCCAGGCGCTGGAGAAACAAAATGTTCGTTAGTCTTGAACCTATTGAAGGTTAACTTGGGCTTATCATTCAGCTAAGGTTGTTTAGAATAGGCACATATTCTAGATAGAGCAATTTTAGATTTGAAATTGCTACAGAATTTGTCGCAAGAGATTACCTTAGGTTGAGATACTATTTTTGACCTCTATTGCAAGTAATAAGAAGATAGAGAACTATTAGGTGTTTTTAGAATTGAAGTGAAATATTCCTTTTTCTATATGGCACCATGGTAGACATACGTTTGCTTGAAACTGTGAAAGTGATTACAGTATTCATTTTACGAATATTACGTAAAGTCTCGTCGGTTTTTGTCAGCCATGATTTTTGGAATTTCATGGAAGAAATATAAAGATAAATGTACAGACATACAGAGCGTTCCGCATTTTTCCGTACATACTTCGATAGTATGTTCTACAGGAAAAGATAGGACTGAAATGTAAGAAGACAAAAAGTCCCTAAATGCTTCGTTAAGCAAGCGACGAAGATCGACGGCGATTTAGATAGATCTACATATATATTGTTGCGAGTTTTGTCGGCTCCACGCGTTACGCGTCGCGGCATTTTATTAACAGCTTCACACTATGTACAATTACTCTACAAATAGCCAATATATTACAGTTCTTTGTATCGAGATGCAAAGACACAAGTTGATCGCTCGACGGTACGATCTCAACTGTCGATTGTGCGTCGGCACAACGATTCAGCGACAACCCCTATCTTCTGTTATTTCCTTAGAGGTTGTCCACTTCAGGGCAGTATCACATTACAGCTACTTGATTTGGATAATCCGCCGTAACAATATGATCACGAACATACGGTCTACATAAACGTGTAGATTGTACGTTAGCTTTGTCATATCTTTTATATTTCTTGTTTTTGTTATAACTTTTCACCAAAGCATTTATGAACTTTCAGTTATATAACATTTTAGTCTTATATTTATTTGTAGAACACACTTCCGAAGTACGGGAAAATGCGGGGCACTCCGTATAATTTAATCAAGCAGTCTTCAATGTAAAAGACATATCTTAGTGGATGGAATTTCTAGATGTTGTGAGCAGATCTGTGAACAGCATTATAAACTAGGAAAGTATTTTTCCAACACACAATTCTGCTCTACAATTGCTACACAATCTGCTTGAGTTAAGACAATCATAAGATAGGTACCATAATAAACATCTGTCTTGTGTCAGTGAAACCTGGAGTTCTTCAATAAATCCTTCAATAAGACCTACGCATTATATCTTTAGAAGATAAGAACGTCATCGCAATCAGTTATTATGCTATGTCCTAATTAGATGTCTCACAATGACAAAATCGTTGTCGTTCACCCGACCGATCAACAAGACAAGCAACAAATAAAACATCTTATGGTCGCGTCCAAATTGACGATGCGTGACAATCCTAGATTACCATTCGTTTCTTGTTTGTCGTGTTCATCGGTCGGTCAGATTTGTCGCTAAAGGATATGCAATTAGAACGTTGCCTTAGACGGTTTCCTTATTGTCTGCAACTTATAACATAATGTAGGTAGTTGCCGCGAGTATGTTTCATTTTGCATCTCGCCAGCCAATGTATAGCAGAACTGCAAAACGCCACGATTCCGCAGAGAGATCTGGTGATCACAAACGAGCGAAAGGTGTTCCACGTTCGTATTCCTTAGAAATGTTCGGTTGTTTTTCTCTGTTCTTCCAGGAAAAAAAGACCACTGTTTCCCGCGCGAAGAAAATTTGCAACGCTTTCGAGAGAGACCGCGAACGCCAGCCACTTTCGACTCTTCTTATCCGCGCGACCGAGGTTTCACCGTCACCGCCGCGGTCGGAAAAACGATCGCCGATCGACGTGGCCCGATCGACGGCAATCGTTACGCCTCAGACCCGGAGTCTGTAACGAAGTTCGCCGATTTTCAGCACCGGCGACGGGAGGAAGCGGAGAGGAATTCCCCGCGATGCGCGAAGCGTGAACGCTTTCCAGCCGATGCCCGTTTCTTGCCGTGCGAACGTTGCACATAATGAGCGGGATTAGCGTCCGCGATCGCTCGCATGAGACCCGTCTTCGTGTTCTTAGCTTGCAAGTACCGTACGAGATGATCTGCGAATTTATTTGCCTCTATTTTCATTATTTTTAATCACTTTGCACCACGACAATGTACCAGACCTCTCGTTGCGAAGATTTCAAACATAACCCATTGAAGATCAATGTCATTCACTTTTTCCAACCTTTTAGCATTGTAGACAATTTTTTAGATCTTTGCTAGTACTGTATCTGTCACATTATGTACAGTTTCCATCAGCGAATTTTTTTGAAAGCCTGACATTTATAAGTACATTCCACAAAAAGTTTAATTGAAATAATGGGACGAATATCTTAGTTGTAAGACAAAAATTATCATTTTACTATGACGAGTGTGCTCGTCTTTTACAGCTAAGAGGTTAAATATAAATACAATTACATATTTCTGTAGCCGACACATTTAGCGATTACAATTACTATAGACATAATTATTTTCACGTGTGTCCACATAGTTGTATAAACCGAATTTCACTAAGATATCCAAGATCTGAAAATAGTCAAGCACTGTTTGAGATAGTAACGTTTAATTTTTGTATCGCAAATTAAATTACTTCGATCGTCAGAAATTGTTTGATCGGTAGTATGGCAATCAACGCGTTAATAACAATATGGACAAATATTAACAAGAAAACTAGCAATTAACACAATTTTTTTGCAAATTCTTGGTATTATCTTTTTCGTCCAGGTTTCCTCGAAGCAATTACAATTCGGAGTCGGAACGAAAGTCGCGGAATAATCTTAGTCGATCAATTATTAATTTAGATCGATCAATTAGATATTTAGACCATCGGGTCAATCGCGAACAACGTGATAATCGCCTCGGGTATAGCGTTCGTTGACGTTGTGTTCTGTGCGTGGAATAATTGCGAGTGTTGTGACGGCTTTGCGATCAACGCCCTCGGAACCAGAAACGCAATTCCGCGGGTTCTCCTTTTAGCGATCGGTCTCGCTTTCATTGAGAGCTCACAGTACGCGCGAGAGCGAAGCGTGAGCTGCTACCGAACTGCTTATGCGGCGGCGATGCTAATTATTTAATTGTCTAGACCTAACTTCAAGTTCGGAGGCCCTGCACTTTTCAACCGGTCCATTAATGTCTCTGATACAAGCGTTTTATTCACAAAATTCGCTAAATAATCTCTAAGAAATCTAAGTAAATTCTAGGACATTACATATTTATATCGTTGCGTGACTCTTTTATGAAAATAGAAAAATTTGCTTTTAATACGTATCGCCAGTGATGGAAAATAATCTGGTAAATTGACACCGATGCTTAGGATGCGGGCATTTATGAATGTATAGCGTAACTCGCTGCAGAGCGGTTACATAAAGTATTTTTCTTCTTCCATTTGAGTCGAAGCCTGACAAAGTTCTACATCACGTAAAGAATTTTTGTTTGAATTCATTTACGTAAAGATCCTTTTCCTTTAGTACTGTGTACTTTCAGTTAACACGCAAGTGCGTTAGAAAACCGTATTGTAATCACTAGACAGATTTTATGCACTTATGGCAAAAGTGAATAGTTGAAATATGAAATTGTAAAGACATGAAAAGAATTTAATAATATTATTACACTATTTGCTATCTATCGAAATTATTAGAAGAAGTAATTCATTTCTATCTCGTTTCTGTTTTCTACAATCGTCCTCGAAAATTTGTCTTTTCCATAAAGATCCGTAGTTTAGTAATCACATTTGCATATTTGACGCCTTCTAATTTTCTGTAATTTACCTTTAATCTTCGGTATTAATAGACATTGATTAAAGGCGAATGTAGTCTTGAAATCAGTAACAAGTTGTCTTAAAAACACAAACTAAAGAAAAAAACATTTATAAATCAACGCAAAAGGCAATTCCTAAGTCGTCCATCCAGTTTATAGGGTATAGTCTTATAGAGTACAGTATATACAGTATACCGACACTTCTGTAGTTCTCATTTAAAAGAATTTCGAACACCTAATCTGGATCGCCCTGTACTGTTCAGTGAATGTAACAAACGCGTTCAGCGGGTATATCGAAGTTATAACGGCGGTAGCGGACACTCGCTGTTAAAAGTTTTTAGATGTGATCTAAACAGTCTCGAAGCCGTCGAATTTTCAAGGATCGATCGAGGACTTTGATAGATTTCGAGGCAGATGAGGCTGGTCAAAGTGGTGCCCCTGGCAGTATCGCGTGCCAAGTGGCAGGTAGCTGATGCTTGCATAAGTCAGCCGGCAAATGGACGAGCTATTTCATAGAGAAAGTCGCTTACATTTTTGCTTTCCATCGATCCCGACGGGGGCCGCTTGCGTAATCCGGCCGGTTATATATATATATATATGGAACGACAAACGCGACTCAACCGCGCGACTTTCGGCAAAATCTCGATTTGACTGACGAATTTGAATCCGATTTCGCGGATCTCTGACGAAATCGTCAAGTTCTCTCTCGCCTAACCGGTTCTATACGAGTTAGCTCCCGATCCACGACGAATTCCCCCACTTTTAACGACCTGTCGCGATTATAAATTCCTTTGCCTTCGCTAACGCGATTTTCAGAGGACCGTAGGTCGACGAAAAGCATAATTCACATGGTCGAACACTTTCTCGGCTTCTCGGTTTACCGCGAATCGATCGACGTATCTTCTTGGCTTTTCTAGGCTTATCTAAATCTGCCAATTGTGGCTATAGTCATAAAATTCCCTGATCTCCTCGTTCTAGAAGAAACTTCGGAGAGGAATATCGCGAATTCATGGAGATTCAATGGTTATATTTGAAATATTGAATAACGAGTGAGTAGATTTTATCTCGAGTACTTTAAAAGTTAGTGTCCTGCCTAAGACACTTAGGAAAGTTCAACTGTGTTACCTGGTTCCACAACTATTTTACTGCAGCAAATTGGATCGGGAGTAGTTACAGGCGCGTTCAAAACTGAACGACTATAAACGTTCAAACGGTATAATTTTCTAGACCGACGATGTTTATGCGAATGTATTTCTTCGTGGCGCAATTTACAGAAATCGAATAGAAACTAGTTGAAACCAGGTTCCACTAAGTTCTAAATTAGAAACCACTTTTGTTGAATTCTATTAATAAATAGTAAATGTTATTGTTGTGTAAGATTCACAGTGTGCTGAACCAAATAGAAGTTGGTTCAGTTGATTAAGTGTTTCATAATATCTTAAATCTGATACAAAATCACATCGCATTTTACTGATGAGGTGTGCTATTTTCTAAATCATAGATATCGGTGCATTTAATTTTACCGACATTTTGGTATTACTTCATCATCCGTATCTCATAGAAATTTTTCAAATGACCTAAAAACTATAGTTAGAATAATTATCGATTTCATCTCTCCGAACTTCAATAAAAAAGAATCCCAATTACTGCTACTAGATAGTGAAAGGACGTGGAACAAGTTTGCACATCCCCAGAGCCAGTCTGAATTACAAAATCGTCAGCACTATAATTAAGTTACTGCATCTTCTAGTTGCCGATGACCCAAACCGTGCGATAGAGTCGACGTAACGATTATTACTCACACCTTCTTGACCCGCACCAGGTGCAACCCTCATCTTAGATCGCAGCGCACGCTCCAATCGCTATTACGAATGCCAGATTTATGATCCGAACAGCGCAATACGGTTTTAATTTCAGATCGATTATGCAAATGAAAAAAACGGGAACGTTTTCGGAGCTCATCCTGGAAAAGCGGGGGAAAAAGACGGAAGCGGAGCATTCCTCTTAATCACGCGATTACGCTGCTCGGATGATGCGAGCTGACTTAATGCCACTTTGGTCTCGGGCCCGTCACGCCGGCCGCGCGGAAAATCCGCGTGGAAAGTGATCCCAGTCCCGCTTTCCGGCGTGTCGTAACGAATCGGATCGGATCATTTTTCCGGTGGCCCGCGTCGCCTCCGCTGGCATAATCGATTTCTAGCCGCGGAATTTGTGTGATTTGTCGCGCTGGAAGCAATCGAGTTCTCGATTGGCTCAAGATCGTTACGCAAAGTGGATCATCGACGCAACGGTCGACCACTGCGACCACCCCCGCGTAGGCTCTTCCGGTGATTTTTGCGCTTTTGGACGAGAGTTTCACCTGCGTGTTCGAATCACCAAGTTGTTGATCTAAACTGTTTCTTTAGGCGATCAGAGTAATCGAATTTCTCTTCCGTTGTTCTGGGTCTACTTGTTCTCCGTGCTAACAGGTTGAAATTTGACTCGTAACACAGTTTCGCATGGGTTCTCGCTGAATCTGTTTGCATTTCGTAAGAACTCGGTTTACGAAATAGCAATTCTGTACATATATTTCTGAGTACCTCGAATTCGTTGTAATACGTAACTGTTGGCCTCCGCACAGTGGGGAAACGTGACGAAAATGTGTCGAAATTAATGAATTTTCGATGGAAACAAGATAAAGCGATGATTTTGTTTTGTTGAAGCTGAAATGTTGCAGAAGAAGTGAGAAATAGAGAAAATGCATCTTGAATATTTTTTAATCTGGAAAAGCTATGTTAAACTTGAAACATTCCAACAAAATTCTGATTTATCCAATGCTATGTACAGTTGAATTTTTGAATGACATGTTACAATGATCTCAAATCCGGTTGCAAAATTGATCTACCACTTTAGGATTAAAAAAATCATTGGCTTGTTGAATCATTTGAACAAAATAATCCCGATTTGATTAATTTTTTTTCACTTAAATCGATTTTTTTCAAAATGCTTTTTGGAGCCACTAATAGATCTCCAAATGAGTACAGGTCTGTGTTTGTAAATCAGTGTTACCGTGTTTCAATTTAAGAAAAAAATAAGTATCGACTATACATTTTTTGCTGCATCGATAAACATTGAAATTTCTAAAGAAAAAATTCAAAGGTATTTGCCATATTGTGGCTGTTAGAAGAACCAGGTCAGAAAAGGAAAAATTATCTTGACTAGCTATAAAGATCAGTAGAGTGGAAATACAATAGAAATTTTCTAATCGAATAGAATAGAAGTACGCGAAAAAATGGTTTAAAAACAATGCTACAAGTGCACGAATGTGCATAGTGTAGTAATGGAATCGATAGGCAAGTAAATGTGCAGGAGTAATTGAATTTCAGTAGCTTCGTCATTTAGTATTAGCACGTTTGGTATTATCAGTTGTTTGACTAACAGTCTTTATAATTATGAAATGAAATCAAATTAAATTTTAGTCGCTTTATCGAACTTGGAACTTTAGCGAAGATGATAAGCTTGCCTAGTAAGAAAGGTAAATTAGAAATAATTGAATGTTAGAAATTTAATAGAAAAGTAATAAAATGTTAAAAATATGATACGGTAACAGTAAAGGTTAGAAATATGGTACAGAGGTAGTAAAGTAGCAAAAATATAGAATAGAAACAATTCCAAATCAAAAAGTAGACATAAAATAGTCAAATATGAACAATATACTAAATAAAATAATACAATATTGGAGACAAAGCACAAAAATATTAAAACAATGGAAATATACTATCAAATAAACTAAAACATTAAGGGTGGAGCAAATATATAGTGTCAATCAAACTAAAATCCAGAACATTCAGCACATAAATAATAAAACAAAATTCATGAAATATCATAAAAGCAAAATATGATCTTGCGATTGTCATTTTGATCCTGTACCTCAAACCTCAACTTTCCGGTACAAACGTTATCACTGGGTTTTAAAAAAGTACTCACGAGGATAAGATCCTGAATGAGGTTCGATATCCCCCTGTTGGCGATGACGAAGAGCCTGGTGACTGGACCTGGGACCGCTTCGGGCGCGTCTTCAACTTTTCCGGCCACAGTTCCACCGCCGCTGGCTGCGCTTCCGCTTCCGGCCACCAGCTGAAAATAATCAGAGTCCTCTGGTTAGTGCCGACACCGTTCAGGTGCAAGTGAACGAGAAACCACGGTCGTCTCATCGAACCGTTTCGTGAACGCGCGTGCTCTACATCGCTTGCTCTCGGTAACGGTCGTTTCGAAAACGGGGAACAGAGAACAGTGTTGCAGAGTGTGTAGCAGCTCCACGTCCAGGCTCCAGCGCTCCCGACACTACGGTGCTATTGCATCCTGAATCCTACTTGCGGCTACGATCCATCGATCTTGCTGCTACGATCCTTACGTGCGCTCCTTCGGCTCGTGACATTGTTTCGTGGTAATTCTAGGCTGTCCATACTTGTTCAAACAATTGCCACTGATATCAGAAGACTAGATAGCATTGGGAATTAATTTCGATCGTTCATACTCGGGTACAGACGTGTCTTAGGGTCACTGTCGGAGCATGGACAGCCTACAGGTGCATCAAAACTAGATATACATTTACCAGTACCCAGAGATACGATACATTACTGTGAAAGTGACGGCATCATGACGCACGCTTTAGCATACCTACCTCGCCTAAATCGGGTTGTCATGGAATGGTTTTGTCACAGCTGGTGCCCCAAACGTACGTCAATTTGCTACGAAAGTTTCCTGCGCGATCGCTGACGATTCGGCTCCAGGATAAATACTTAGAAAAATTGAAGTTTCAGAGCTAACAAGAGTTATTGCAATTTTCTTGATGATTGAAAGATTGTTAGGAGCCGAATCGTGCGCCGGCACGGCATCGTTCGGTGCGTTCCAACAGCAACGAGTCAAAACTACACAGCTACGTCGCTAAGAAATACGGTGCAATGGACGAGTACGAGATCACAACAACGAGAGAATCGGCAATCGATCAATGGCTGCCCTGAGATTTCCGAGTCGAATCGGCCGGGATGTCCAAGTTGCTTCGTCAGCCGAAAGTTGGTTGCATTTAGCCGGTGGTTGTCGGTGTCGCGTCGGGACCGTTGGCCGGGTGGAACGATTGGAAAAGGGTGAGTGGGATTCAGTGACACTGGTTTAGGGGGCTGCTGCATACTTGTCGCATCGCGGGGTCTGGTTAATCTTTACCGGCTGGACTGTTAGTGGATTGATGATCGGTATTACATGACTTCATGACGGGTCACTGGAAGATTACACACTGATCTTGTCACTTGAAATTTTTAAATCCTTGTTCATCGAATGCTTTTGAGAAACATCGATGTTCTGACTATAGTGTTTCAGTTAATTCGGTTTATCTTAATGGAACGATGGCAGTGAATTATTTAATCGTTCATTTCATACATAAAGAAGTTTCTGTTTTCAGCAAAAAGGATATGAATCGACATACTTCTGTATATTTAGAATTAACGTCAACAACTACTGAGACACATTCTGAATCAGAAATTACGGAACATTCAACTGTTGCGCAAATATTTTTGAGCGTTAATAGAGACAATGGCATGTTGTTTTAATTCTGTTTGTTGGACTTGTCGTCATCATCAGATACGTGATTAATCTTGATTAACAACGAATAGACAACTTTAACAACGAATAAAGCTTTGACAACTTCAACAGCTTTGACAGCTTTTTTAACTCTTTAGTGACTTTTCAGTGACTCTTCAGTGATTCGTCAAGAACACGCGAAGGCAAATTAGTGACAAAACACTGGATCACGAAACCTGGCGCACACTAGGACCACGGAATCAAGAACTTAGACGCCGCAGTAACCCCGCGCCAGGCTCTCCTGAAATCATTTCATTTGTTCCGAGAGTTTTTCAAGAGTTCCTCCAGCGAACTCGCATTTGCAGACAATCAAAGCGTAGAGAACCTGGCGCGCAGTCCATGCACAATTAAAGCGAAGGAGAACAAATAGAACATGAAGAAGAGAAATGAAGAACAATGCAAAAAGAGAAGATAAAACAGGTATATCAGGCAACGAGAAACATAGAGAAACAGAGGAAGACATTGTATCTACGTGGTCATAGTTAAACAAACGGAAGAAGGAAATGTAAATGAAAGGACGTGCGAGGTGTCAATCATGTGCGAGGAAGACGACGTGCGAATCAAACACAACCGAGTGCAGCTGTTATGCTCCGCACACCGGTGTACTCGAGACGAGGCCCATGGTTTGTTTAATGCGAATAGCTTCATTTCGAGGCAACAAACTAATAATTCCTGCTTAGCATCGTATTCAGTTACGTCTTCATCGTCGCATACTATCCACGTGATCTTCTGACTTATACAGAGTGTTCCAAAATTATGTTAATTCCGAGTAATGAGGGATTCTTGCGGTCATTTGAAGTAACTTTTTCCTTAGCACAAATGCAATTAGCGACTGTGTTTACGAGTTATTAACAAAACACGCTAACCAATTTTTTTGGTAACTCGTAAACAAAGCTACGAATTACATTTTCGCTAAGGGAAAATTTACTTCAAATGACCTCAGGAACCTCTCATTTCTCAGAAGTAACATAATTTTGAGACATCCTGTATACACATAATTACTGATAGCAAGTGCAAATTAACTTGTACGACTCCGTAACGTCTACTACCTTACGCGATGATAGGGAAGGACGTTGTACAAAGTCCAAGAAAAAAGGCAAACAATGAAGACCTTTAGTAAAAGGCAGGAGCAATCTTATTTCCGCAACACTATCACATTTATATTGTAGCGACCGCTACCTCCATTCCCTGCCGGTAGATGGATACCTTTCTCGCAAGTCCTCTGAGCGTTCCCGGTTTGTATATATAGCATCTAATTAGGATTCCGTTTTCTGCAGTTCATTCCGTTTTTTTTGTGATTCCGTATTCCGTTTGTTTCTGTTCCGTATCATTCATTCTGACAGTCATTCGGTCTGTTCGTGACCGAAGCACTACGCGCCTTTTGCAATAATAAACTCCGTGTCCAAAAATCGAGTGTGGTAGATTCTATTATACCCTCTACCTCCTCAATATCTTCCTTTTTGCGCAACGCTACGGAGGAATCACAGTGTCTAACCCGAGGCAATCGTCAATTTTGATTAAATCTCTCGATTAAAACTCTCTCTATGCGACGTTACAAAGGAGACACTGTATCGACTCCAGGACCAAGGATAATCCTGATTAAGTACTATCTAGAAAAATTGTAATTGACCTCAAAAGCAAACACGAGCTGCAACTTCCAAGAAAAGTTGTCACGGACTCCAAAGAAAAAGATGTATTAATTTTGCATGATCTTTTAACATTTCTAACAGCCCTCTTGCGCGACGCTACAACGAAAGTTGTGCCCAGCGCACGACTACAAAGTACTTTTGTTCAGAGACGTATGAGTGGGTTTTGAAAGCAAAGGCAAATTAATATCCACCCTTCCCTGGCAACTTTACAGGCGACGCTACGGATGCTTAATCTTGATCAAACACTTGCAGGAAAGGACTTCGAAAGAAGTGTTCGCAACCGGAAGACCACGTATCAGTGAAAGGAAGCAGAAACCATGAGAGAAAGACAGAAGAGTAAAGAGAGAAAGAAAGAGAGAGAAAGAGAGAGAGAGTGAAAGAAGCCAGAATAAACGAAGATCCGGATCGAGGCCCGATCCCAGCGATCATCGGCTGGAGAGGAGAGTCTACGCCGAGGATCGCAAGACCAGAGGAGTCTCTTCCGGTCCCGTTCACCAGGAGATAAGTGCAGTCGGCAGTGTCCGTTCGGCTCTGCTCGGAAGGATTGGCGTACCGGTGGTAGGTTGCCGGCTCCTGACGCGTTGTTGCTCGAGGATCCCGTGGTGGCCGAGGAACCAGCTGGAGCGGCAGCAGGGGCGGCATCTTGGGGAGCCGGGCCCAAGTCCCGGGAGGCGCTTAAGCCGAGCCCTAGGCTCTGCGTACCTGCCACCACGCGGTACACCGTGCCCGCCGCTCTTGCCGCCCCGTCGGCCGCTTGCTAAACGAGAACAGAGACGAGAACTTTCGTTTACTGATCCGCTCCTCGGGTTGTAGGCCTGACTGAGTGTGTGTTTTGCTTTGTCATTGACTTTTGTTCGGTTCGGGTTAGAGGTCGCTGCTCGCCCCCGTCCAGTCTGAAAACGGTCCCCTGAAAAGCGGCTGAAAGTCTTTAGTGGATTGACACTACCATGTCTCTTCAGCTGGCCCTCCTTCGCATCCTACTCTCTTATGCTACCTTCCGTTTAGAGAGATGCGATTCAACGTCCTCTTTTAAGAGAGGATTGTTTGTATCGATGTCTTTCTTGAGTGAAAAGTGGAGAACCCAGGGTTTGCCTGATTTCGCGAATATACTTATTCCTAATCGTGCGTTCTTACTCCTTCATGCTATGTTTTGTTCAGAGGATCGGAGTGAGAATAAATATCCTCTTTGAGGATCGGTAGCATCGTTATCGTTCTTGAGTGGAAATGGAGGACCCAGGAATTGATTAAAATTCGATCAAGTTTGGAAAGGAAAGGTTTTCCGAATGTACTGGTTTCTAATCATTATTATAGATACAGTTTTGTTTTGTTCAAAACTATTATAAAATGGTACCAGTACATCCATGCTATATTTCGTTTAGATTCTAAACTTTAAAGGATCAAGAATGTGAATAGTAGCTACAAATTCTCTTCAAGGATGGACAACTGTCTTTATTCTGTGAAAAGTCAGCTGTAATTTTGACTGAAAAGTCGTAGCTATAATTTCGACTGAAAATTCATTCCTTTTATAGAAAACCATTCTAAACAGTTTCCAACAACTTGATGAATGATGAAAATACCACATCATTCATGTAAAGATGGATATAGAAAGACGTACATATATGGAATCGAAAGCTGGCTTCATTTTTGTACGATGTCCCTGAATCAAGATAATTAATATTACGCTCGTTTCAATTCGACCTTGACTGGTGTATCGTTGCATACCCAAGAAATTGAAGAATAAATTCACGATGAATTACGTATTCAGATAATTGCATGAAAGTTGGCACTCATAATTTAGAAACGTCATTTATGGATTTTGTAGAGATTCATTGAATGAAATCGAGTGTATGGAAGATTTAGAGAGGAGATCGAATCATCGAGACCAGTAACGTTAAGAAAACGCGCAGTAGATTTCAGGCCCCATAAAAGGAAGGCATCCATGGACCAGTTTCGGGTCGAATCGACTAGTCAACTGCATCGACTGGGCGTGCAGCTACAGTTAACGTTCACGGACAATGAATCCTGTGCACTCTATCCGATCAACCCGTTCACTGAGTAAAACACGAGAAATTTCTCAATAATCTTCGCGTTATTATTATGGGAACTGGACTCCAAACGCGTTCCGCGTTGTCCCGATTACTTTCTAGGGTGACTCTCCCGTTGTTACCATCATTACTTCGATGGCAATTAAGAGTGTCGCCTGTCGTCGAAAGTGGAACAAATCATCAGACAACTCGACGACTCCACATACCCAAGAGTTTTCAGACTAGAAAATTAAATGTTTATTGCGAAATCAATCTGACTAGCAACCAATGGAAAATTTTGTCCACGTCAGCCATCGGCTTAATAGGGAAATTAAAATTGTCGCTTCAGTAGTTAATAATTGTCTGCGAGGTCGGGTCGTGGCTAGGTCAAGAACCTTGGAAGCAATCGACACAGCTCGGAAATTCGGTCCAAGACTTTCACCGGTGTCTACAGTAAGCGCCCTTGTAGCCGCTTTACCAGCCTCTTACTTGAATATTAAACAATCAGCCGGTCTAGTCACGCGACACCGATCTTTGTTGCAGTTTCACTATCGTTCGTTTCCATTTCCTTTTCTCAGGACGAGGGGACGGATGCGAGTTGAATTGTGCACTGTACCGGCGACGTTTTTGTCGCGTATGTGTCGCGTTAGAAACTCGGATCCACTCATGAATTTTTGAAAAATTTTTCTGAACAATCTCAGATTAAACATTTAACTGCGTTAGCAAGAAGAAAATGGTAAACTGTAATTCAGTTTACTGTCAGAAGTTAGGTTTAAGTACGAAGATTTCAGATACTTTTGAAGGTTCAAATATAAAATGTTAAATTTTGAAACTAGGAATATGCTCTGCTTTATTGCAACTTAGATCAATTTTTCTTGCACAAAAATCGTAGGTCTCCAAAAAATAAATAAATGATCAGAAATTTTGGAATTGCTTCTACTTTAAGTATGAAATTACAGAAGTGGCAACACACCTTGTTTGATTCCTACTCATGCCACTTTTGTACCGTGTTTGTCTATAAATTTTGGAGAAAATGTCTTCACTTTTCACTCAATCTTCGTCAACATCTGAGAATCGAGGGTTTTCCACGGTCACGAAAAACTCACCCTAATTATGTCGAAGAGGAAGTTGCCGGAGCCGGCTCCGCTGCCGGAACTGCTGGACCCGCCGAACCCGAAGTTCAGGAACCTCTTGTTCCTGTTCTCGTCATCTTCAGTTTCCACCTCGTCCAACGGTGTCAACGGTGCCGTGTCGCTAGGCTGCTCGTCCGCGAATTGCACTTTGACCTCATTGTTCTGCGACTCTGCTGCCACCTCGTTCGCTCTGTCCTCCGCCTCCGGGTTTACGTCCTGCGAACAGAAGTTCCACGATCGATCTCCTCGAACCTCTTGCCAAATAACTACCGATCGATCGCCAGCAAAAATGTTCTTCTTCGAAGACTGCCATATGAAGAACGTGGTACAAATCGTGGTACAAGAACTTCCAGGTTTCAATTAAGAACAAAATTGTCTGCAACTTCGAAATCTACTCCTTTTCGTTTTAACACTTTGACTGTCAAGCAACTGTAACACTTTAGAATCAGTTACCTTAAACATTTTATGAAATCAGAGAAATCCGTCCAGTGTAGTTAAAATTGAAAGGTCAAGATGTATGAATACTGAAAGTATGTAACTTTCATCGACTCTTAGCAGACGACATCTTGTATATTTTCTTTAGGCTATCAAGAACGTAATGTCTGAATAGACACGCACAGTTATATTTAACACAGAAAGTGAAATTCAATTTTATTGGATCATATTATCATTTTTGTAGAAAACGAAGTCTGCTGACTTTGTATTACTTTCCTGTTGGTATCTGTTCTAACTGTGAACGTTGGAGTTTCTCCCTTTTGTACCACGATTTACGTCTTCGCGTAAGCACCTCGAGGAGCAATCAATTCGCAATTTGCTCTGCATTCATAGCAAGTGGTTTCCACTCGCAATTTGACGAGATAACGCTCGCAAAACGTGTTCGAGCGTTTCTACAATTCGATGGCGATCGAGCGGAACACGCGTATTAGATGGTGCATGCGACGCGTGTTCTCGCGATGTCTCGTGATCGGGAAACGCGTCGCCAATTACATTAGTTGACAAATTAAAGCTCTACTGAATTTAATGGATTAGCGCACGATTCCCAATTCCAGATCCGCTGGCAAACTCTGCTAAACAGTGTTACGCTGTGCTCGATTAACGCGCATTTGACCTTGATGTGAATCGCGCTAATATTACAGAAAATGCGCGTAAATATAGCACAGCATGAGTTGTATATGCATTCGATGCTTGATATTGATCGTGAAACAACTTCGAGAAAATTTGTATGTATAGTTCCTTGTTAAGTGCGAACGTACATAAAGTCGGTCTCGATACTATTTCATTGATCTCTCTAAAATGAATGTCTACGCAATGAAAACCTTGTGAGATCGCTTTGGCATCAGTTTAAAGTATCAAACACACGTACTCTTGGTATTCTCTCTTTTGTTTAGCTTAGTTTGTCAGGAATCAAAGTCTGAAATTCAAGTTCATTGGGAATTTCATGGCAACGAGTTGTCAGGGTATCTTCAAGGTTGCCAAAGCAAATTTCAATGGGTGCATTGTATTCAATAAACACTAAAGCCCAATCGATGGCACAATTCATCGATCAGCACAGTTTCACAAGTATCCATCTCCTGTCGAGCCCCGTTCGAATACTTTCGACTCAACGATGTTCCGAATGTTCATCCGTCGATCGTAACGATAACAGATAACTGATGGATCGTCGAACGCACAAAAGAAGAAGCCAACGAAATAAGTCAAAGAATGAGGGACAGAGAATCAATGATCAATGAGAAAGCTGGAAGTTGTCGATGTCTGGTTTGCAGCAAAGGTCATCGACGTCCTCCATCGTTCTGAGACCGACCGCGGTCTCAGTGAAAGATCATCTTCACTGAAGCTTGAAATGAAACGAAAGCGAGAAGTGCTTCGGAGTTCGATGATCGACGAAGGAAACTGTCAGCTCGACGAAAGTCCCCTGTCGAAACGATAATGAGAGTGTACACACAGCGAAACAAGACAAAGAAAGACAACGTGGATGCACGAGAGATAAAACACAGTAAATAGAGAAAGGGCAGAGGAGTTAGCAGACAATAGAAGAAGAAGAAGTGGTTGGTAAAACAGGAGAGTCTAGCTGCCGCAGCAGTCCCGATTGCGCGGTGACTATCCTCGTCAATCCGTAATTCCCGATCGGGTTCATTGACCTCCAACGTTTTACCGAGCTGGCCGCGACAAGGTCACGCCAGCGGGCTGACATCAGCGTTGGCGGCGGTCGTGGTAACGGTGCTCGGTTCGGTGGTCGACGAGTCGTTCTGCGTCTCGTTGTCCTCGTCCTCATCCGGCGGGAAGGTCGGCAACGCGATAGAGACCTTAGAGCCGTTCGAGCTGGTCGACCTGAACCCAGAGTCCTCGTCGTCATCGTCGTCTCCGAAAGGCGACGAGACGGTCACCGTCGTTCCGACGCCCGACCCGGTCCCACCGCCGCCGGACGGCTGGTTATTCCCGAGGAAATTCCGCAGCAAGGTCGGCCCGAGCACGCGAATCACCTCAGCTACTATCGCGTTCACCTTGTTTTCGATCATCTAGAAAACAATAGCCTTTAGCTGGCTAGGAACTTGCAGTGCCGACTCAGTTCAGTTCGTCTCTTCTCAAGGTCGAGGATGTATGGAGGACTGTCGGTTCTCTATCGGTTCATCATGTTCTCCGCTTTGTTCAATGAATTGTCGGTGCTTCTGACACTCAAGTGGATTTTCGTGGGACTGGCAATGAGTGATTTCGTTGTCAGCCTTCATGCCAGAAGGTTGTTCAATGCAATCTGGATGACCCAGATAGCGCTAGGAGACCCAAGAAATGAACGACGAACGATCGATGCGAGGACCATGTGTTGGAGGACTGTTCTTTCCGGTTCTTTTTGTCGAGATTGTATCCTCAATTGTGCACAGCAACTGTGCACCGACGTCTGTCTTTGGAACTCGATACAACCTCTTTATTATTATTAATATTACATGAATGGATTGCAAGATGCAAAGTAACGCTTATCATTCACTTGTATCACGTATCAACTCTAGTTTTTGCGCTACGTTGTAAGTAGTCCTAATACATATTGCTACATTTACAGTGAATAAACCATGAAAGAAGATGTAAGAACGGGAATTTGCTTCCCTTTAATAACCAAATTCAAAATCAAGATAAGGTATGGTGTGTGCTGCATGGTGCGTGTATACTACGTACTGAATATTTGTGTCAAGCAAAACTTATTCTAGAAAATCGTTTGAACGACACATTCTCCATGTAAAATACTGCAATAACTTTTGCTGAAATTTTGTTAACTAGAGCTGATTCATAGAAATTAATAAAATTTTCTGATTTATCGTGCCAAGTATACTCAAAAACAGGTCAAAAATTTCTATCTTCAAATGAGCGTTGGCCTTTATTATTCTCTAATTCGAGAGTCATTCTTTAACTGAGGTACATTTTTCTTTTACCTGTTGATATTGAGTTGGCCACACTTTTGCTATTTTTCGATTCAATACAGTGATTGTTAAAGAGTTGCTAGCTGATATTGGATTGACCAGATTATACAATTTTGCTATAGCCGGATTACACAGCTGTTATGTGTGACACTATAAAAATTGAACGTCGATATATCATATCCAATTCCTGCATGGCTCCTTGGAATTTTTATTTTCCGAGTTCTTCAGTCTATTAAAAAATATTGTAGTATACAAGTGATTGTCGCATTACTAGGGCCATGGAAATCTATGGATTGGAACAACTTGCATTTTCCCGCCGGAAATTCTGACATTACATTGTAATCAACGTGATATTAAAGCTAACCATATGTTTCAGATTTTTCAGAGAAGCCGTAAGCGTCCGAACGGACGTCAGTGTACAGATTAGTTGTGCGTACGATAACGTCGAATTATTATTATTATCGTTTGCGCAAGCCAGATACGCAACGATGTAAATCCCGAATGCATTTCGTGTCGAACGCGCAGCTTTCTTGGGAAGAATGCCAATTCGGTGTGAACAATTTCTCCTCCGTCATCGAAAAGTTTCTGCATTTTGTGCACGCTAACTCAGAGGCTCATTCATACTTATTAATCGACTGAATCTCTAGCTGGAAGCCGTATCAGGTGGAATCTCTATATGCCGTTTCCGCTTAAACTACGAATTTCCAAGGAACAACGAACTTGTTCCGATTGTCTGCAAATGCCAGCGTTAATTAATCTACCAATTTTTCTACGGGTTTCCCTCCGCGATACAATCTCGAGGACGCCCACAGTCCTCTTGCGGGTAATTGGATCGACTGACAACGGGGGATTTTCGAAGGATCGAGGATCCCAGACGGAACTGTCAATCTTCGGTGTCAGCAAATGCGTATTGTCAGTTGGAAAAGTCTACAACTCGCTGTTCTTAAATATTTGAAACAGAGAAACAGATTTTAGACATTTTTGGAACATTAAGTAACTCATCGAACAAAATCGGAAAGATCCTGAAGTGTTTGCTAAAATATATAAGCAAATACGAAGTAGAGTATATTTTAAATCATTGGTATATTTCAAAGCGAGTTGAAGTTATTGTAAGTTTTATTTTATCCACGATTGCGAAGATATGAAAAATATTTTCTTCAGGGTCAAAATAATCAAAATAATTCTCCAAACCAATTACGTAACAAGATAATTCTCTTGGATTTACATTTTTATTTAAGGTCGCCAATGTTTCCTCGAATTTGAAGTAGACAGTCGATTGTGTGGAACAGCTACACTTCGCAATATTAACTATATGTATTCTAAAAATATGCAAAACTCCTCGCCTCTTTCCCAAATATTTAAAATACATGAAGTATCGTAGACGCATACAACTGACGATCGCATAAACTACTGTTTAAGCTGTTCAACCACCGTGTTTATCTATGGCTATGGGATCCACAAGGTAGCGGGGCTCTAATGATCCTGGCCGTCAGCAGGATTTCACTGCGTGATGGTTCAGCAGTGGCTCACCTGAGAGATTTCGGGGAACAGTTCCCGCAGGATACCGATCGTCCTTTTGCTCCTTAGTGCGGCCTCGTTGTCGGCTTCGACGACCATCAGCCGATCGAGTGCCTGAAAACAGTTTCCCTTTGTCCCTGCAATCTGCTTTTCCACTTCGAACAGATTCTCTAAAATCTTGACTCCTCGAGGTAATAGAGTTCTGTACCTCTCCGAGGTATGCAAATTTCATAGTGATCGATTGAGGAGGAATTCAAGTTTCGTCTAGTCAGCAACGAGGAAGTGCTCGAGCTTCGTTAGCAGGAAACCTCGTTGAAAGTGTACGGGAGACGTGTTAACCGAACGGCGTTGCATAATTCCCGCGACTCCGTTCGCCGATTTACGAGCGGCAATTTTCGAATTATGCGTAACTATCACGAGAACACGTGCTCGAAGACGAAAGCTTATGGCAACGGGAAATCCGTCCCGCGAAACGGCGAAACTGCACCGTTGCGTACACAACAATAACTCGAACGGAGTTACCGAGTTAAACGTCAGGATTGCGTATTATTAGACGGGCGCCGCATTAGTGCCGCTACAGTTTACTATCACATACTATGGATTGTTACGTTATTTACCCGGACGACGCGAGAGTTGATTAAGCCCGCGCTGTAATTAAAAACCGAGAGAAGAACGCGTAGAACCTTCGGCGAATTAATTGTAGCACGGACGGTCTTGGACCTTCTAGCGTCTTGCTCAACCCGGTTAGCATGGTTCACTTTCCCTGAAATCACGTTCGACCAGCTGTTACGATACCTTCAGGCATGTGTGTTACAGTTATGCTAGCAGTCTCTTTTCGATTCGTTGTGTTTTCATCGCCGGTGAAATTATCCCATCGTATATCGGGACTTTCGAATAATCGATCCTACGGTAACCAGTCTGTTACGGATGATACCGGAAACGTTTCTAAGCGCTTAGAGAGGCTAGTTTGTGAAAACCTTTCTCCGTGTATCGTTGATCAGGCAGGACGATTTATGTTGGTGATTAATGAACAGAGTAAGCGCGATCGAGATCGGAGGGTGAAGACGCGCTTGACCGTGCGTCGAAGTCTCTCAGGATACTGTATCATTATGCCCATGCGTTGAACTCTCCGATGATTATGATGCGGTGGGCGTAGTGAAAACTAATTCTTGATGATCGTCAAGCGGCTCTAAGTATTTGCGTGTTTGTTATATTCGCAAACTTGGAAAATATGAAGGGAACAATGCTTCTAAGTTTCTTTGTGTCGCGAGGAATCTTTTCTCTTATTGCAGACTTCAAGAAATTATAACAAAATGAGTAGTTGAAATTATTAATTGTTATTATTATTATTATTATTATTATTATTATTATTATTATTACTACTATTATTATTATTATTATTATTATTATTATTATTATTATTATTATCGACATTTTGTGGATAAATCAAAAGAGCACCTGACCCGTTTATGCTAAATAAATGAAATTAAAACGTTGCTTGTTGATCGGGCGAATAGATAGAATTATAATTACGTTCGGTATGGGGGCCTAAAGAGAGGAAACTTACGCCGTCTACAGTGTCCCAACAAAATTAGACAAAACTAATTACTTCTGAAATAAAGTTTATTGCTCCTTCATAGTAAGTAAGAGAAACTTTAATCATTTCCAACTTGGGAGTGCAAGAACCAGTATCTACTGTTGATTAAGTATCCTCGAAAAAAAGAAGCTTTTGGATGAATTCCAGACTTACAATTTCCCTAAAATCTTATAAAAAGACAAGTACCTCAAAAATCTAGTATAGAAAAGCAATTGAGATAAAATTGTGATTGTCCTTTCGTCAGGAGTATAAGAAGAGCAAGCCAGTAGCAGAGAGATACAATTACTTAAAGAATATTCCGTCTCGATCCAGAAAGTGAGAAAGATTGTACCAATTTCCGACATGAGGTAAGCTTTTTCATCCACTGCTGATTTAGATAGCCCCAAGATCGCACAGAACTGCTTCAAAAATAGAGAATAGAATACGTGGCTTCAGCAATGAAGAAAGATAGTGATGAAAGGAGTTCGAGACTAGGAAGCTTGGGAACCACTGCCGTCCACGGCGTGCCCCGAGAATCACAGATCAGAGAGAGGTTGGAACACGCGTGCACGCTCACGCACGCGCTTTCCATTGGGCATCGATCGAGCGAAGAAAGTGTCCGGTGTAGCCGAAGCGAGCGTTCGCGGCCAGTGAAAGTGTCGGGGCCGAAGAAGAGAGCCAGCCGGCTCGACCGTACCGTCTTTTCGTTGGACCGTGTATTTCATCGGTCGTGAAACGACGGGCTCTACCTGGCCAGGCCACTCTTGCCTAACCTTTTCCCACTATGACAAGAAAGAAAAAGAGAAAAATAAACTTTTCCGTTCTGTAACCGCGAAACTTTCGTGCGTGACGCGCCTACGGTTCCGCGGATGACCTTCCGCTTTACGCAACGTTATACGTTAATTCGTCGGTCGATTAGCCGGTCGCACGCGATTGGTAGTGCTCGTTAGCCGACTAATCGGCGATACAATGGATGCAATCGTGGGCCACGGGGTGAGCAGGCGTCATGAATCATTTACGACTGCGAGAAAGTTTCCAAACTGTGACTCTGGAACGACATTCCTCTTTCTTCTGTTGAAACAATTTTTCCTAATAATTACCTCTGACATTAAGAAAGTTACGTATTCAAAGGTTCTCCATAAAAGAATTGAAAATAGATTTGTTCGTCAAGAAAATCGATCACAATGTCTTCTTCGAAAGCAATTAACTCCGAAGACGTCTTTTTCTCCACTTCACTCAAATTCTTATGCATTTTTAAAGGTACGAATGTTTAGTATGAACAAGATACACGAATACGTCACATCTATTTCCTACAACTGCTTACTTTTGAAAATTAAGAAAGATACACTTGAAATGAGGGATGAGATATGTTTGTTTTAATGTTTTATAAAATATTAATTATACGAGAGTAACTTCGATATAGACATTGAATATCGTCAAGCAAAAAATTCCTACGAATAAACAAATTTTCAACTAGTCGACCATTTACAAAATCCACTGAAAAATTACATCTGTTTGAATGGATACATTCTAATTTATCGTAGTTAACAATTTTAATTTAATTTTTAATCCTGTAACTAGACTGGAGATTTGTGTTCATAATAAAAAATGTCTGAATTTAGTGCAGAACATAGGAACTGCACAATAACGGTAGCGTTATCATGCATGTATTTTATCACCTATTTATCTTGCATTAGTAATACAAAAAACGCATGTCTGTGAAGGAGCAGTTTGCCTTTAAGCCAGCTAAGTGTAGTCACAATACATCATACGTATTTTATAAACACTTGCATTGATGATCTCGCAGGAAGGTCGTCTATGACTCAATGATTCGCCGAATTCGCGAGACGATTGGATAAGCCACGCTGAAAGCAAACGCTTGTCATCAAGCAGGAAACACGGTTGGTATCATAAAATGTACATTAAACAGTCGTGTGGGCGTATTGGAGATCTCGGTTGAGGTTCTACAGAATGAAAGAGAAGAAATGGTAAGAATAATCGCGAGTTTCCTTCAGCCGCGATGGCGTAGCCACTCGTTCCAATCAATCAGTTCGAATCGATCAGTTCGCCTCGGTCCAACGATCGAAGACAATTTTAGCCGTTCAAATACAGGCGAGAACTTTCGCAACCGATTCTCCTTCCTTCCATCGGTAATTAACGGGTGGTCCCATGACAGCGAATTTCGCGATCATCCAACCGCACTTTCTCCGATTTCGGGGATCCCCTAATCGGTGATATCAGATTTTTCAACAATGACGGCCCGGTGACACAGAGAAAGCGATCGTAAAGGGATCGTTATGCAATATTCTGCTCCTGAGTGAATCAACCTCGTTGAACAAGAGATGCATCAAGGATATTGTATGCATACGTATTAGATCCATATAAGTATGGATTAGGTCCATATAAATTTGGGAAGACGAAATACGATTCGAGTCTCGCGGCTTGTTTTTATAGTTGTTGACAATCGGCGACTGTAAAATCGAATCGCGAGACTCGAATAATCCATTTTTGCTTACGAGCTGAGGGGATAATAGAAGAGAATTTACTGTATAGAGAATTGAGAGGATGGGTCATAGAAATTGTAAAAATTATTTGCGGCTATAGAAAATGAACAAGTGTAGCAGACCTCATTTAGAATTTGTGTTTTATTAGCACGCTGCTCAGAGCGATCTCCCTCGAGATATGTTACTAGATTGGTTTTAATTTGTTATTCGGAATTAATTGGTAGCACTAATGTTTCTCTTTTTCAAGATGAACCGATTTTAGCTGGACAAGACTCTTCTGCGAAGTTTGGAAAAGATTTAGCTTGAGATTGTGTTTCAGGAATTCGCAGAATGCATTTTACCTTCTCTGAATAGTTTTGTATTGTAATAAAATTATGATTCTGAGTTTCGATGGCAGACCCTACTCAAGATTATAGCTCAGTGATTTGTAACATGCTTTTCATCATCTCTGGTTATTTTTGGATTTTAATATGACGGTGCGAATGGAGAAGTTTGTACATGAATAACTCATATAATTTCCAGGAAATCCAACGAAGATTATAGTACCATCGAGCGTAGATTAAACATTCCTTTTCACTTTCTAAAGTAATCTTTATGAATGATTAGCTTGTTTTTTCTTGTACAAGTTATTGTAGCACTGCTAGCATTTCAGTTGATAATTGCATAGTACGCAAGCGAATAAATGAATCGATGTAGATAACAATTTTCTACGAAAACACCAACTAAGAAATCTAAAGTGAGCCATGCTGATCAATCTAACACCTGTAGTGTCACAAGAAAAACATGAACTCTCAGGGAAACGTAACTGCGTAAGATCAAACACCCTCAGCTGAGAAGCAACACTGTTTCTAGGTCAAAACGAGTATAAAACTTGAAGACCGTTCAGTAACAAACGACACGTGCTGCGGTCAGAGGAGACCTAATATCGCCACAATACACTTCTGCTAACGACAAAAGCTTAACTCCAGAACAAAGACGCACGCGTTCGATTGTTGGTCGGTTTACACATGTTCCAGTTCCGAACTGTACGTACGATTTTAATTTCGCTAATTTTAAAAACTGTAACGAATAGAAGCAGGCAAGAGTCGAAACCAAAATCGATTCGACTGGATAAAATCGACTGGATTTTGATCGAACAAGGGCGTTCCTCTAATTTCTTACCTCGGACTGAAGGCGATCTTGTTCAAGCGGATGCGAGCTGACCAGAGCCACGCAGAGCGCTACCAGTATGATGAACGTGGACTTCATATTGCCTCGAAGAGCGTATCTGCAAGAGAGACAATAGAGTCAGTGTCTGTTCGTCGGTGAAGGAATTTGAAAAGGGTCGAGGAAGAGAAAGGTGCGGTTCCTGTGTGTTACTATGCTTCAGGATGGACCGGAAACCGGTCAGAAGGATCCCGGAGACAAAGACAAGAGTGCGAGGGAGCTGCGGCGATCTTCAGGAGGGGATCGAGCAATGGCTCTCCTTTCTCGAGCATGGATACGTTCGAAACTATCACTTTCGACCGAATGAAAGTCAAGAATGCCGCTGGCATCTTGTATGCTGAAGATTCTCCGCGAACGATGGACTGCCGCTTTTTTACTGTCGACCTGACTATTACCCTCCATTATCTATTACGTCTGCGAAACTTGAGAAAGGCTACGCTTTGAAATATTCGAAAATTCTGGTTAGAAAAGCAATTTTTCAAAAATCGAGCTTTAAATCTGTTTAGTCTCTACTCTCCTCGGAAATTTCCTGTTTGAGATTCTTTCATCTGTGTTCAGCTCAGAGATCTTCGGACAAGAATTTTCAAGGCTATTACTTTGTCTTGAAAGTAAAGTGAAGTTTTTAGAATAATTTGATTTACATTCAGCCTTGACATTTTTTGGGAAGACTTTTTTGAAGTAAGAGTTCTGTTGCCTTGCAAACAAAAAGGATCATTTTTAGATTTACTTAATCTAGCTAAGAGTTTATTTAACTGATTCCTTGAAGAACAGATTGGATGTCTTCTAATAGTTTCATCCACGTTCTGGAAGTTAAATCTTGATGAAATTAGCTGATCATATGTTGAACTAAGAATGTTATTTATCGCTTTAGAGTTAAAGATGGTTTGATCTAGATTAATAAATTCTATAACTTATATTTTATTATTATATTCTAATAGTTCTATATGGCTGCAAAACGTTATTTTTTGAAAAAAAAAATAAGTTATCGAATTGAGAAAGTGATTGCGATTCTCCCTCAGCTGCTAAATATTCAATGAACCTCCGAACGTCTGTGGACACCATATTAGTTTTCCTGTCGCACTGCACAGACCAAGCTAGAAATTCAAGTGCTGTTGCAGAACGACCGATCGCCGAAACGGGCCTATAATTGCAGTAGCTGGAATACAATGGTGGCGACACATCCATAGTCGGTATAGATTCACCACGCGCGTCCCCTATCCGTTGATGGTGCAAGATCGTCTGCTGGTGGTCGGCCATTAGCAATTTAAATTAATTGCTTATCACCGACTGCGGAGATCGGACTACAAATAACGCACATCCGTCGAATAAGATACATAGAGAACGAAAAACGACAAGATATAATTTAACTAGATATAACTCCTCCCTCGAGTGGTGTGAGGATTTTCTCAAGCTTTCCAGAGAGATACCAACTGAGGCAACCGACCGAAAACTATCACAAGTTACTTTCGAGGTCATGCAGCGGCAGCGGCAGAAAATTAGCTACACTTTTCATATCCAACGGAGAAAGGAGAGGACCGTCGCAGCTGTCAAACCTTTCTCCCCGAGGGAAGCAGAAAAAGAATCGGCATCTGTTTCGGTACCGATGACGACACAACGAACAATGATCGACTAAGGAAATGGACACGTGCGTCCTCGGAAGAGTGTCCAGGTGTCAATAGGTGCGATGGAAAAAAACGGATTTTCCTTGGGCACGAGATCGTCACGCGAGTTTCGATTTTCTCCTCGAGCTCGTCGTTCTTGGCCGAGAACCACTACACCGATCATTCCCACTGAGAATCTTGGTTCGTGCGAACCACACTGGCGACGAAGAAGAACTCGAGGAGCATGTGCAGACGCCTTGCACGTGGGAAACGATCGGCCAACCTCCGAAAAACTCGTTTTCACGGTCCTTGATAATTCGCCAGTAAAAATTCCATCAACGGAGGTCATTTTAACACGTTTCACTTCATTGAAAAATGCATACTTTACTCAATATTATTCTGCATGCCAGTCTTCGAGAGTTTAGGATCGTCTGTTTCGATTAGCATACCTTTTAAATCACCTTTTAAACATTGATTGTAGTTTTATGAGCTTTTTAAAAATGGAAATCCATTAAAGGTTGCATTAGAAAGAAATTTCTTGTAAAAAAGATCTTGCAAGCGAGACATTTTTACGATTACAGCCATTAATGTGAAAATATCACAAGACATCATTTTCAGCAGAAATATGGTTAGTAATATTAAAACAGTTGCAACATAGTCCTTATACGACAAATAAAAAAAGAAATTCTGATTCGTAAACAACTAAGAAGTTGTATTCAATGATATAAATATTGAAAAGGTGCTTTTAATACATTCATCGATAAATACATTTTGACGGACTATCACCCACACCATTTTGAGAAAAGAATGATAGAATATTGAACTTGACATGTAATGTGTTTAATATAACCGTGGAAACAGATAGAAATCCATATCAGCTGAAAGCTATTCGATGGTTATCGGTCAACTCATTGAATGTTTTACGTAGCCACTAAAATTATACATAAACTATCAATTAACTAAAATAAATGATTTAACGCATTACAATCATCTAAAAAATTAAAAAAAAGTCTCAGTTCCATCTAGTAGAATTCATTTAGGACATTACAATCTCGCAAGCGTCACTAACTAAACGTCCCAAACCCTCAACCGATTTTCCCTGTGCACGATTCAACAGTTTTATTCAAAACTGTTCTAAAAAGAAAATTCATTTCGGACAGTTGTTGCAATATTTCGAAATTTTTCTAAAGGGTGGTCGACAGTTTCCCCACTGGTCACCGGAAGCCACGTGTATCCCGATCTTCCCGTGTCACTGGGACACTCGCGGGTCTGTTTTCCTTGGTCCGGGAACTCACCACACACCGTTTATAAAATCCGTCACTCGATTAACTTTTTCGAAACCACTTCGGAAAAAGAGGACCCAAAAGGAGCTCTCGGCGGCTCCTGCTCTCGTCGGGTTTTCTGTGACTGTCTGTGTAACGGAGCTTAGTGAGCGGCTTTTATTAGAAGGAGGGGCCTGGCGCCACCTCCACGCTACACTTAAGCCCTCCGTCCTCTCGTCTCCTCTTTCTCTTTCTCTTACTCGATCCTCGAGAGAGGGATCGTCGACGATACATAGATCCTCGTTCCGGCCGTGAAGATGAACGGAGCGGAAGCGTCTAGGAGGATCACGACAGTTGCCATCGATCATTGTTCTCGGAACACGATTGATCCTAGACAGGCGAATTAAAGATTCCTCGTGGAATTCGTTTTCGTGAGAATGACAGGACATTCTTTAATGTTCTTGAGTGACATAATCGGGAGCACGTGGTGGGAATTGGAAAAACGCTCTAGCAACTTTCCGCTGGGCTCTGGAAAATTTATGTAAAGAGGATTTTGTAATTTGGACGAATATTAAATACTTTGTTATGCTAGTTATTTGTTGGAGGATTGAAGGAAGAGTAACATTTTTACACTTCCTTTTTTTTTGTAATTGAGTCAGATCATTTCTATTTTACTTCTGTTCGTTGTAATTGACTTGGATCATTTTCATTTGACTACTATTTATCGTAATTGAGTCAGACTATTTCTATTTTATTTCTGTTCGTTATAACTGACTTAGACCATTTTTATTTTACTTTCGTTTATCATAATTGAGTTAGACCATTTTCATTTTGTGAAATGATCCACATACTAGTTATAGCTTTCGCAAGTGAGTGGTGAATCTTGCTAATAGTGAAACGTGTCACGACTGAGAAACATTAAAAATTTAAAGAAATTAAAATTTTCGTTTATTTGTAAGTATTCTAAATTGTTGAAAATTTATATTCGCTAGAGGATCTATAGAGGATTAGAGGATCTACAATCAATTTATGTGCATATATTCTGTCTGATCAAAGAGAATACAGTAGTTCATTTTAATTACAGATTTTCTAAATTGTTGGATAAGAAATTATGATTAGACAGTATTAATAGATGTCTAGTAAAAAGAAACATTGCAGTTTTTGAGATTGTAGAAAAATACGTTTCTATAACCATATTTTATAATCATTGTTATCAAGTTTGAGATAATTGCACAGTTTTAATGTTTCCTATAAGAAAGTACAATTATTCGCATTTGTTACAGGTTTCTTCATTGACAGAATGGAAAACCGTAATGACTTAAGAATCTATTCATTCAATGAGAACGATGCTATTATTATATCGTCAGGTGTAGAAAATCTATAAAATTTCTTGTTATAGCAATTTACCTATGTATCTTTTATTAAGAAGCGTACAGTTGATTCCACAAGAAACGTACATCAATTATTATGTCACTAGAAACGCGAAACATTGCTGTTATTTTATGTTCGACACAAGTATCGAGTGTGTCAAATTGTTTCCTTTTCACAGATGTATTTAATCGTGGAACTGGTTGCTCCGTGCCCCACTCTGATACGAACAACCTAAAAAATCTATATAAAGGCGTGCACGCATTACGAAAGTTGATCATTCTTTCCGCAGATAGCGTTGACAACGTTTTATGCTAACTTTGTACTTTAAACTTTTGACCTCACAATTCCATTCGAAATAACACTTAAAGTGAATGTAGCGTTTCTATAGGACACTTACAGAATTCTTACTTATGAACAATTGCAATTCTTCGCTTGAACTTTCCCTTACTTGAGATATTAGAATATTAACATAAGATTTTTCTATCGACAAGAACAGATTGCAAATTACTTGAGATTATTTTATAGTATGCTAATGTTCACTGCAAATCACTGCAAACATTTGACAGGTATCAAAATAAAAAGTGTCTACCTGTATATATTATTAAATATTTTTTACGTTGTAGCAGCCATTATAATTCTCAAGTACGTAATAACCGTGATCGACTAAAGAATTAGAAGTTAGACGAAATATTTAGTCAGATTTATATTTAAATTCATTGGGAAATATGTCTTCAGTAAATGTTTTCTACAAAAACAATATTATGTCATAGTAAATGGATAAAAAGAAAGCAACAGATACGATAACTTTATTACGCAACTTTATTTGTAAATAGAAAATATGTGTTCTTATATATAACTAATTCTTCTCTTTGCACAAAGCTTCCTAAAATGACATTTGTCCTTTATTATTCTGTAAACACTTACCGCTATATACAAAAGTTGCAGTTACTGATAAGCCTTCGAGTCACAGAAACAATTCGGGTCAAAATAAATCCCGTTTAATTGGTCTACGGATAAACAAACAAGACGCATTTTTCAAGATACAAAAACTATGTTTTAGTACTTTGTTTTAATATTCATTGTAAAGAAAACTAGATAGTTCTAAATTACTTTATATTCTGCACAAAATAGAGCTAAAGTAGTATAAATACAATATCTTCGCGATACTATCTATAAGAACTGTTAAAAATTTGCGATTGCTGTTTAGGTGTTATCGACTACGTTAAGTGCAGATCAAAGAGAAGCAAAAGACAAGATAAAAGCTTTCACATGACGCGTTAATTTAACCAGAAGAAAGCCAGAACAGAGGCAGTAGATTAGGATCGTCCCTCGTCAGACCTCGAGATTGACGTCATGCAAAACCACCAGCACTTACTACAATAGATCCTCGCCGTTTAATTAGGCAGTCGTAAAAGAAACTCTGGTGCAATTATTTGTGAACGGGTCGCCTCGAATCGCACCCGTAAATCGGATTCAGCTCGATAACAGTGGACGTGCTTTCTCCGCGAAACGTTTCCAGTTTCGTTCACCGCTGTGTTGTCGCATTCAGTGAAAATACCATTAAGATTCTGTACAGATCTCGTCGATCTGCATCACGGTGCACACCTGGAAGCGCGGAACTTTCGTTCCAGATTATCGCCCAATTGTTTACTTGACGCGAGCTGTGAAAGCTTACTCGTCGAATGCTACCGGCAATTAACGCGGGTTCGTAAAAACTTATCTTCATCGTCCCCCGTTTTTTAAAAATGCTGTTTAAGCGATCGAGATTCCGGTACTTTTCCAGCGGTAATTTTCATTAAAAAGAATACACTGTCTTTACGACAAACCTCGATTAACTCGATCAGGATTGATTATGTAAGGCTGAACCATTTCACATGCGGGATGGCGACTTCCTAAAGTTACGTAATTTTTATTGCATTTCGATTTATTGTATTGGTTTTATAATGTTCCTTAGACGACTAGGGATTTTTATATGGTTCATGTGACATAATTTATAGAAATTGCGGTTACAGAATGTTCCTTAGTGTTTTAGGGGTTATGCGACGGTGTAGAAGTGAATATGTTGTTAAAATATTCGAACAGCGTAGTGTGCTGAGTTTTAGAAAATAAATGGGAGCTTTACTTGAGGAGGACTATTCTAGACGACTGCTTTTACTGTGTTTCGTTTAGAAATAGTAATTTACAGAGTTGGAAACAATTGTTTGTCGGGATTGCACTTTTATTGATAATTTTTTATGTTGATTTTTAGGAAATAAATGGAAACTTCGCCACCGAAGATCACTTTCAGAGACTGTTTCTGGTGTGCTTGTTCCAGATGTAGTAATTTACAGAGTTTAGAAAGATACTTTATAGTTTATTAGTAATTGCATAACGTTCTAAAGAAAGTAAAAATGTTATTTAAATTGTTACTAATATCTTTCTGTATCGAATTTTAGTAACAGATCATTGGTGGCCACTTTAGAACACTGGAGTTAGAAACAAATCTTTTACTTCCTCAGCAGATAATCACCATAAACAAGGTACAAATTTAGCAATGCACAAGAACTTTCCAAACTGTTTCTAAATGTACTCCATCGTTCTCTGAACGAAGCGCAGTGTAAATTAAGATGAGCATTCTAAACGATAAATTACACACCTTAAATTAAAATTTATAACCATCACTGATTAGATTTACTTTCAAATATGTATACCTTCTATGAAAGAAATCATGTCTTCGAAAGTGTTCTATCGCCGATGTACAATCATGCGTCCCGCAGTGATTCGAATTTCGTCGAGTTTCTTTGTCCAGATTCTTCCAAAAGAGTCGACAGCAAGGCGACAGAAATAATTGAGAGAAAACAGAGCGCAGGACACGCGTCGCTAATCCGTGACAAAGAAATCGTCACGTCTGATCGAGCTTGTCGCCATAGAAAATTTGGTAACCGCCGTCGAAAGTTTTTCCCACGGCAACGACCATGCTCGTTCACCGTTGCCCAACGATAAACTCAATTTAACATTATATTACAATAGCCAGCGCCCCCCACGTGCAGTTTACTTCGAGCCGTTCAGTAACATTAGGAGCATTGTTTAGTATCATTCGAAGTTCCGTTTGCCGATTCCAGGGTTTCGCAACTCGGTAATGTTCTCTAAATGACTATGTTCGGGAAGGCGATAATTCATCGAACTCGGAGACAGAAATCTCATCAAGACGTGGACGCGCGGAACCGCGGTTCGAACGCCTTGAACTGTTTTGTAAACACACACTTCAGTTCTTTGGCGTCCTTCGACATGGGTTGAATGACCAACTCTTATTATCGTATCTTGCTTGTACCTCCTTTTTCACGGACCAGCTGCGATTAATCTAATGGCAACATGGAAATTTTCGTTGCCAAAGGTCTAACCCGACAGAAAAATTCTGTTTGTAGTTGTACGGCAGGCAAACTTAGTCGTTTTTTCCTGATCCCAGTGGCGGTTTTTAAAATGATATTTGGCTACGTCGGTTGGTGAACTAATCCTTCTGACATCTCGCAAAGGGTTAAGTCGTTTGAAGTAATATTATAAAAGTTGCTTTGTTTTGAAGCTTTGTATAAGCTTCTTTAGAAACTTTCTTAAAAAATCTTTTCATGGAATAAGTTTTTTGGTGCTGTACAGTAAATGGCCCATGTAAATGATCTATAAGAAAATCGTGAGTAAGCTTAGTGAATATCATACAGAATTCTTGTATTTAGAACATTAATTGAAATGTAATAATTCGACTGTGTATCTTTCTGCAAAATACAAATTTTCAAAATCAATTAGAGGCATCAGAGATGAAACAAAAACGAATATTTTCTTTTAATAATTTTTAGAGTCAAAAATATTTTAACGCTATCCTTAAATTCTTTTATCTTCACAGTTTTTTTATTTCAACCATTCTAGTAATAATTATTCGGTAATAATCTAGCCCTATTCACTGAATGATTTTCAGTAATTGCTAAAGTAAGAATCTCTTTCAATATTTTACTGTGAGGAATTTTCTGCACATACTTATTGTGTCGAAACTTAAACCTTAAATTTGTCAAAAATTTCCACGATCTCTGTCTTAAATGGCATCTATAAAGATCAAATCAACGAATTCATTGTCTCCCAGGTAATTTTTCGTTTGCTAGAAAACCCCGTAGGACACGACTAACAAGCATATAATTCGCGTCATTGTAAACACCGTCAAGCCCCGTCAGAAACTCGGAGAAGTCGTCGTTGAAGTTTGTCCAATTGCGACGTTTCCGCTTATTACTCGACTCTAGCAGAAATGAGAGGGTCAACGATCATTACGGCGCCAGTGACGAAATCGAAGATCCTCCGATCGTCGAGCTCTGTCAGCAGATTCTGAAAGATGGTATGTGATAACCGGGTTGTCCGCACGTGAAAAATCTACCGGGAGCGTGATCGAGAGAAACGTGGACGTTATCCTAGTGGGATAAAGGTTACTCAATTCACTAAGGAATGTCGAACCACTCCTATGGAATAATCCTGCAGACGCAGCGTTAACGACTCATTGGTGTTTCGTTGAAAAAAAGAATCGCAGGAACTTTCGACGTTGCGCAACACTACTTTCATGCGCGATTTGGTTCCGCTTCCGTTGGTCCTTGGCAAGGATTATCCTTCGATCTGGAACGGGGCTGTCTTCTTGCCAATCGCTATTTTTAGTACTTTAAAAACATGCTTCAGTGTTCTATATACTCATTGTTTTAGCCCTAATGTCACTTGTTAAATATAATTTTGAAACCAGAATTCTAGGATATGCTGTTAGGATTTGTGGAAAAATATCAACACCTCGAACAAACATGTAGGGTGCAGTAAAAAGTTGCAGGATCTGTAGAACGATTTTTAAGACGTGCACGAAACTAGATATGAAGATCTGTACAAAAATTCTGGAAGTCAGAACAAAATTTCAAAACTTACGAAACGATTTTAGGATGTGCCAATTATTACTAGGATCCCTAAATAAAATTGTGGACCGTTTAAAAAAATGTGTAGGCCGCGGAACCTGTTTTAGACCTGCAGGCAGGAGTCCAAATTCGTGAGAAATATTTTGGGAGCTCCAAAAAAATTGTAGAGTGTGTAAAACAACTTGTAAATATGCCAAGAAATATCTGAATTCATTAAACTGTTTTGGAAACAACACAAAAATTGTGGAGCCTGAAAATAACTTTTAGATCTGCAGGAATATATTACGATATTTGAGAAATATTCTAGGATTCGCAACAGAGATTTTAACGCAGCCGAAAACAGTTTTCAAACTTAATTTTGCGAGCATTTCGTCATCTAGATTAAAATCGGTTTATCATTTGAAAAAATTATTTGATCCGTTAAATCGGAATTGCACCTCCAAGAATTTTGACTAGACTAGCAAAGGTGGGGGATAAAAGAGATTCTTCGACGGTTCGATCCCAGATGCATGGCGGCACTGCAAAAAGGATGGTGCTCCTTGAAACCAATATAAAGAAGACAAAAAATGACAGCGTCTTCTCATGGACAAAACCTGTCCGACCCAATGAGCCGATGCGTCCAAGGATGGAGCTATGTATCTTTTTATCCAGAGTCGCGGTTTTTAATCGGTCGCAGATTTATGTAAGCGGAGGGGAAAGGCGCTCGATTATTTATTTTCATTTATTGCCGCATTATCTGGACACCGCTCGGCCACGTAACGATATTTAGGTGCTGGGAGACCTGGAATAGAACGGCGATGGTTCCGGCACCGGTTTATTCATGGAAACCACGAAAATAAACGAATCGCGGACATTAACGCGCCGATTCGAATCGATTCCGCGTGCTGCGTACGGTCTTTGCATTTTTCTTTTCTTCTTGTTCACGCGAAATGAATTATACGCCGTTTCTGTGATAAATTGATCGATTCGTGATCGTACATTCATGTACACTTTACTTTTCATGGTATTAATTAACAGAAAACACATCTATGCTGGCCAGAGAAGTTCCGAGTGAATCATTGTTTTGTCCGTGACCGATTTAATGGGGCTCCATTTCGCTTTGGGAATTACTGTTTCCTGCATCGTTGGAAAGGAAATAATCGCTGCGCTTCTGATTGCTTAATGCGATTAGGATATATTCTCAGAGTTACCTAAGAACGCTTGGCATTAGCCTGCGGATCTTTATGCAAATTAGTAACTTTCTGTGCTAATTGAAATGAAAAACGGAAGTTAAATAAAAATTTGTTTGTTCTTCTGATAACAGTAATCGGTCAAACGTAGTGCAAAAATGTACATCACTTATTCAATTTTGTCAGGATTGCATAAAATCCGCATTCTACTTACGATTTTCTCCAAGAGAGTTGCAATCTTTGTAGAAGGATTGAAAACAATTGGTGAGAACAATGGGTATTATAGTTTGACTGGAAAATATTTTGCACAATGATTACTGGGTAAGCACTGAAATTAATGGCAGCCACTAAAACTTGGTATTTGATCGGATATATGTATTATACCTACAACTAAGAATGCTATTAAAACAATTTTGCATCATTCTATCTATCATTTCTATTTGTCTCCAGTAAGCGTTTCTAACTAAAGAGAAGCACCTTTATCTACTTAAATGTTTCTGTCCAAAGAAAGATATCTCCTTGAAGATTAAATATAATTCCGTTATAAATAACAATATATATTTTTTAAAAAAATACATAAATGTTAAATTATTTTCAAACAAATCTCGGCTCTGGAACAAAAGTTGAATCTGTGAACAAAAGAAACAAAACTTCTTAAATCATAAAGCGCCATACATATCGTTGAACTCCAACATACCTTAATTTTCATTTTTATCCAAAAAGGTTGTATTAATTGCATCATATCAGCTTTATTTTCGGCTCGTCCCTGAGGAAACAACCGCTCCATTTACGGGTGAAGAAACGCATGTCCCGTGTCGCTGCTAAAAGTTATGCTCGTCACGGAAATACTCGAAATTCCGATTCGATTCGAAGATACCTCGGAAGAGGTACACGATTGTTTTCCTGTGTTCGAGTTTCTAATGAGCTACGTCAGGGTCGTGCGTTCTCATCGCGACTGAAAGTACGCAGAACAAGTAAAAGGCGTTCGTAAGTACTGTGGGGACGTATCATCAGATAAGGGAGACGGCGAAACCAACCGGTATAGATGGGTTTGGGGGAGAACCATAACTGCGAAATCGAGGGAGTTCTCGTTTCTATTCCAGAGGTCTGCGGCAGGCCAAGGTTCACTGTGCGTGCGCTTACAAAACTAGGTTGAGTCATTTTTTTGTTCATATTTCTGCGCGGATGGGTAGCTTCCGACGGTGACGCTAATTGTTTATTGTTTAAGCTTTTGTTTATTGTCAAATCTCTTTTCCTTCTTCTATCTTTCTCTCTTCTCTTTCTCTCTCCCCCTCTCCCTCCTTCCCTCTCTTTGGGTCTGTATTGTCTAGGATTCGTCGCCGATGACTCGTGAGAATTTCTTCGATGTCGAAACTTGCTTTGCAAGTAGCTAATCCAACATCCTCTGTCACTTCATTAAGTTGGTGGAATGACTTCTCAAACGACGGAATCTCATTAGTTGGTTTATGCGATTTAAACTCGATTGCCTCGACCAATTAGATTTGAAACAACCGGACATTGATAGCGTTCTCTCAAGGTCCATTGTAATTTTTTGTTGATGCACATGTATTATCAGTCAAAGACTACTTGGCATAACTATTACGTCAGTTTCCAAGAATATGAACAGCAAGATTTATTGCAGCAGTTGCCTTTGTGACTCTGTTATACCTCGTTGATCCTAACAAAGATTTGATTACTTGATGGACTCTAACAAATATTCATTTCCATGTGTGGCAATAAATGACTAATGTGGCACTTAAAGCATGAAATGTTGAATTGGATAATTCTCCGCAAAGTTTTTATGCAATTGCTTATGAGTAGCACTTGTAGCACATGAACAGCGTAGTTCTGAACACTGTATTGTTTGAATATTAAACAAGAGAGCTGTGTAAATCCAGAAGGTGTTTAGGTCGACCATTTTTTGCTAGTAAAGTTGAATGCAAGGTCACAGAGAACGTATATTTCCCGTTTTTGTTAATCATTAGACTACTGCAACGCATACTTTAAAACTCTGATCTATGAGTCCATAGGAAAGTTGCAGTTTGACAACAACAATGTAAAAAACTGCAGTTATTTACATATGTATTAAAATAAGAACTATTTTATTAACCATTTAATGTTAACTTATGGGTAACCAATAGTTCTTACGATGTATTTTATTGCATTAATCATGTCAGTGTGAACTATAATGGTCCACAAAAGTGTTGGTACCAGTTTCAAAACGGTACAACCTTTTTAAAAGTTAACCTTTTTATACTAAACGACTTAAACTTTAGTGTAGGTGACAGACAGTCTATTGGATAATGACTAGAACTCTTTAAACATTTTTTTAATTTTGCTATTTTTTGGAATGACAAAAAAAAATAGAATGTACTATACACTCGCGTTGATAGCGACTTTTAATCGTTTAATGTGTCGTCACCGTAAGCGTTTAAGATAGAAAAATCACTCGGCTAATTGGTTCAATAAATTTTCGCGAATTTACAGTTGTAATTTTCTAGAAATGCATAAGCGCAGCGACGTGTCCCGAAATAGATTTCGCATGTTTTCGCGACGTAAACATTGGAATGCCGATAAATATCGACGATTTGGAAGCGCCACCAAACGTTATAATAATTTACAATAGATACTTCGGAATATCTAGGTTATGTAAAGAAATTATTTACAAGCCATAAATAAAGCTGCGCGTGTTCATGTTACAGTTTCGCCATCGATCCCGTTCGATACGGAAAATTAAACGACACTCCTCTCTGTCACTCCGTTGAAAGCTTGCTGTCGGCTATTCGAATCCGACTGCCAATAAGTACACTTCAGAGAACCAGGAACACAGCGATTCGAACGGCAATTCCGCTTTATCCGGATGAAGTTCCTATTTGCTTTGCTGAGAATATTTATTGCATCATTCGAATATCAAACACGTTATCGCTTATGGTCAAGTACTAGGAAAACATTATCCTACGATTTTTTCGGCACGAATTTCTAAACTCATTATGTGGCAGCCACGTAATGTAACCACGCGATTTCGTTTTATCAACGATATTAGCGATGATGCAATCGATATTTCGAACTATGATCGATCGTGCACGCAAGTTGCAACAACATGAATCATTCATAGAAATTAAATAATCTTTTGTCGTGTGGAGATTGGGCGAAGATCTATAACAATGATTACTTACGAGGAGAGCTCATCAGAAAATAGTCGATTAATAAATATTTATGATTTCGAATGTTTGTTTCGTCATAAATATCTCTTTAATATTGCAATTTATATGCACAGCGGCGTATCGTGCGCCTTTTGTTGCTGCTACTTTAAAGAATATTTAATTAGTTTTTATAATACAGAAAAAGCAGAAGTTCTTGCTTTGAATACAAATGGCGATTCCATTAATTAAGAACACACCGTTACGAGATAGTAGAATTTATAGCTGGCATAAGTTTTAGGAAAAAGGAAATTATGATAACGATCTCTAAAAAAACGTTTAATCATCCATAAACGTTTACAAACCAGTACTAATGGGGAAAAATGTGTTTCGCATCGTTTCATTAAAGATGAAGTGAACAAAAAGTCGTGTATCTTACGGCATCGACACGTAAGTCAGTGATACAAATCTTTTCATGTTGTTACGTCAAAATTTATGCAACTCGACTTTCTAAAAAAAAATGACCCATAGCGACAGAAACGTAATTAAGGATCTTTCAGTTAGCATAGCGTTAAGTGTCTCTCAGTTTTTGATTTCGGATCAACGAAAATCTAAAGCTCCAAGATTGTTTCGTTACTGATTTGGTGTTGACATTCTTTGGAAAGAAAAAAACAGTTACACGGATATATACACGTGTATATCAAGTACGCGTGTACACGGACACAAGGATATATAGAATACACGTTCAAAACCATGATCTCTAATCACTACCGACGGTGATTAAATGTTTATGTAGCCAAACTTAATAGTACATTGCATTTGCCATATCTAGTAGTATCAAAAAGTAGAACAAAGTAGCAGATGAAATTTCCACTATGTTTATAAGTTATCAGTCTACGAAACGCAATGTTTAAATTTTCATTGAATGTCAGACGAAAAAGATGAAAAGATATCTTTCCTCAATTCTTTTATCATCCCAAACAATCGTAATTTTTTAAATAAAGTTTTTAGCCATTATCTAGTAAACTAATTCTCCTATCATTTAAAATAAATTCAAGTTGCTTGGTGCAATTTAGAGAATGTTAAACCGTTTCGATAAGTGTTCCAGTGTAAAAGAAATTTTTAAGACTAAACAATGCTGAAGAATTAAAACAGATATTTTTCTCTAGCAATAGCTACGAGAAATAATATTGTTGCTATCCTAATGTCAGCATCGATCATTTCACATGGACGCCGGATCCATCGGAGAAAGTGTCACCAATCATCATAACCGGTCCGAAAACGCTCGCTGCGATGATTCACGCTTTGTTTTCGTAACAGCGCTAAGTGGATCACCCAGCTAACAATTTCCGGGTAATCCTGTTACGTCGGAATTTCCATCAAAATCCTACGAGGAGAAAGAAGGTGAGGAAAAACTGATGGAGGAATCGGAGCGAGAAGAAAGTCACCGTTTACGTGGACCATTTCGGAACAAAGATTTCCGCGAGGAGTTCTTGCGCCTGAAATTCAGAATTCCGTTTCGTCTTCCTAGTCGATGCTAGTCACACGGTTAGACCATTTGACTGGGACAAGCAAATACATGAGTTGTAGGCGACGATTACTTCAACGGAACGAGCGCTCGCGAGAATACAGCTGATTTACATGTCCGCTCACGAACCGGTAATTCGGTGATCAATAAAACGTTGCTGGATTTATTGCTTTTCTTCGGCGCTTATTGTATCTAATCCCGGAATTCATCACTTAATTAATCGCGATGGTGTTGTGACGTGAGTGTAATTGAATGAATACGTTTCCTTCTTCAATTTTTTATTTGAATTATTTATCTTATTTTTGAATTAATTTGAATACAGTGTGAGTATTACGTTTGTGTGACATACAGTATGTATTCATTAGTGCAGAAGATAAGAAAATTGCTTAGAGAACATACTACATTAATTTCTTAGATTCATATAAGTCCAGATTTAAGCAAGAGATTATAAAATGTACAACTTAATTCGAAGGTTCAATCAGTGTTCAAGAATAAGCTCCCACAATTGTGCCTTAACTTGTTTATCGATTATTCAGCTAAGAATTGATTATACTACCAAGGATGCTGTGAGAAAAAGGAACATAACCTAGAAATCAGAGTTGATGAATATGCAGCTTGTTCGCCTTGTACAGTAACTATATTTCACAGAAGAACCTATTCTTGGTGACTTTACGAATGATCAAGTTCCAAACCATAATTATCTCTAAGATCTTTATAAAATGTAAACCTTGCGATTCGATCTGACATTTTCAAACGGACCAACGATAACAGCTTTTTCTCTGCCTAATCATCTTCGTTATTATTATCTTTACAAAGACTTTGAATAAGTTATCTCGTATTAATCAAATTGCTTCTGCGTGTCCTAGAACGCACTGTGTTTTCTGGGTGGCTGTAAATCAAAAACAAGGCCAGCTGTTGCATAAACAGATACATTGTTTTTAAGCATCGAGTGCATCTTTGTTGCGGTACTCGCATACCCGAGGCCATGCTCTATACAAAAAGAAAAAGTGACTCTATGCGTTCTAGAGTCCATTCTGATCCAATACTGACACGTTTACCTGGCAAGGTAACGCAGTCTGGTGATGATATTTCTGCCACAGATTTACGTGCACGATTTTCGGTTTCGCAAGTCAAGCGAAAAACGCGTGGAATTGTGAATCGATATCTTGAACCGACTGCACCGCGATTGTTGATAACCTTGCAGCACAGCGATTTGCATGAAAACGGGCTGCTGAACTCGGCGCTGCACTTGTCTCTCGATGTTTTTTTACGCATATCTTTGTTGTTTTGTGCGTGAAAAACTGATCTTTTGTAAAATTAATATGTATCGGCGACCGCTTTATGTATTTTTCTTGCAATTATGTTGTAAAAACAAAAACTTCTTAGAAAGTTTATGAACCATGCAATTCTGTAGAATTTAACAGTTGCATTACAGTCGCATCTATTGAACGAAATTAGCGACATAAATATTGGCAGTTTCAACGATTTTGCACACGTCCATAGAATTTAATAGAGTTCGTAAAAAAGTAGCGCTGTCACCAGCCACATATAATTTTATAGAACGTAACATACATAATTACATTACGGAAAAGAGTTATTGAATTAAATTAACAGTTTAAGAACTGGTAGTGTAGTTCATTTTAGGGTTTCCAATTTTGTGCAAAAGTGTGTCAATGATTTCATCCGTGATTTTCGCTTTCTGTTTTATCCTCGTTCTATTACAATTCATTTGTAAAATACGGTTTTAATTCTGAATCTGCTAAATTAAGATGTCGACACAGAAAATTGTTCTATATTAAAATTTAAAAGTCAAAGTAATCGACTATTATGTGCACTGTGTGTCGAATATCTTCAGACAACTTAACAAAATATTTGACACAAATAGTCAAGCATCCTGGACGAAGTCGCCTTTTATATTAACAATTTTGTTCAAAAGATTAAGAAGCAAATCTATAAAAAATTCTATGAAACATATTAAACAATCTGTCTTATAAAAATGTCTCCACAGAATCGAAGCGGAAAAATTGCAACATCTAGACTTAAGGTGCAGAATGATTAATTGCTTGTCTCGAATAGTTCCCGTTCGTTGTTCAACTCAATCTCAGATCATCGCAATATAATCAACTGTAATCACGGCGAGGTGAGAATTTACATTTCATTCATCTAGTTCAGGATATAATCGTTTCAGGAAGCATATCGTACACCTTCGGATTATATTGCACCTTCTCTATGTAGCAGGTTACATCAACCCAAAGAAATCACTGATGCAACCAGTTCAACGATCTACAATATCCTGGAAGAAATTGTTATTCTCTTTTTGAAAACGTTTTTACGTAGCTCGGAAGGATCTTAATCATATAGCCACGCACATAATTGCACATACACCGGAGGAAGTTCCGTCAATCGTTCGACAACAGACCGACTTAAGTGATTAATTAATATTTTTATTCTAATCTACACATCCGACTTTTGATTGACACGGTTTACATAAGATTAAAGCTGTGTTGAAATGCAATCGTTCTAGTGCTAACTATTAAAAATAACTCATCTGTTGATATAAGTTACAATCATTGATCCTTGCTCAATATTTAGATCAAACAGCTCTGTCATTAAGTGTTGTTACAAAAGTCCGAGACCAGTTATACATTTTTTTAAATTAAATATCTTATAATTAATGAGCAAGATTCTTAAAAACTGTTGTATACTGAAAAAATTAAATGCTAAGTTATTTTTTCTGAACATGTCGACAAAGTGTTAACAGAAAACTGGTTTTAATAATGTTAGAATATCGCAGTGAAGTGATACTTTTGCCTGGCTGCGTTCATCGATCTTCAAAAAATTATGTGAAAGCGATCGCCACTCGCAGCGACATGTCTCAATCGTCGCCGATCGATCGCGATTTTACCGACAACCGGGGAACCGGTCGCTGGAGACCTCGATTATGGTTGCTTCCGTGCACGATCGCCAGACGGAGACACTTCCGTCCGGTTTTTGTTGCCTCGCAATTAATTCCCAATTAATGACAGAGAGACGAGAGATCGGTTGAGATTTCCTTGTCATTCGATGTCGGATCCCGTTGACACCTCGATGGATCGGGTCACTGAAAAATTTCGCAAGTTGTCGCGACACTAATTATACAAGAATTATGCAACCGGCGCGCGCGTGTCGCGCGAACATTTTATCGGAATTTTTTTCCGGCGACGACTAATGCTCCGCGGAGCAAACGACCCCGCGATCGACGACCTGTTCAACAGCTGTCCCTTATCAATTCGATCGCGAACGAAAGCCCGACTGCCGGCGACGCGTTCACTTTTCGTCGCTAAGAGATTGTTTCTTTTACCGGAGTTTCGTTTATAGTTTAGAGTCATAACTAGGCTGTGTTGCCGCAACTTTAATACCGGATCTAGCGCAAGCCTTGAGTACGATATTTTATACAATTATTCAACTTTCAAGTTGCCGGCTGGAAAACGCCATCTGACGTCCGACTGAAAAATTATTTGCAAAGGAACTTCGTTGAGAGCATTTTTCTTTGGATTTTTACAGAATTTGTTTACATTTGTTTCTTGGGTCTTGTGGAAATATTAAATTTGTAAGGTGCGGGGTAGATATTATATTATTAATTGGACTTTCAGATTTCTTTTTTAACTGTTCTGCTTTTTTGAAATAGTCTATGCTTATTGCCACGTTAGTTGTCTATGAGTGACACAATTCTTTGTCACCTCTATTAATTTTTGTCACAAATGTTCATTTAAATTTGTCTTTATTAAAATTTGTGGGACTTGTACAAATTTATGGAATACTTATTGTAATAAACTTTAAATATATAATTGAAATGTAGTTTAGGTATTATTTGACAAAATTAGTAGTGTTGGATTTTTCATGAAATGTACAACACACTAAAGGGAATGTGATACAGTAACACTGTAATGCAGCATGCACTGTGAAATACGTTTGCTAACCAATTACTGACTTGTAAGAGATAATTAATAAAAATCGATATTTGCATAAAAAGGTGGTGACGATAAATTCAGATGAATTCTACAGGGTCCGGTTTTTTTAGGTCGGATAGTGTGAATAGGTTGGCGTTCACAGTTTTCCTTTCACGTTGAAAGGGTAGTCGTTCAATTTTACCATTTATTGATTGTCAGCTGTACGATCGAAAGTGAACGAAAGAAACGTTGTTGCAAGTAACTTGAGATTCAGAGTTCCTAAAAACCAGTTCGCCTCTTACGCAATCGCTTGTAATATCTGCAAAGTATCCATTGTGTTCGAACCATTGTATACCCACCTTTGTTCTCGATTTTTTATACAACGGTACATAAGTGAAGATACTTATATCATAGTTTCACGTTCATTTCATTTTTAGATCGGTCATCATCATTTTTGTTCATGGAAAGGTCCGTTCGTTACATCAGTCCGTGTTCATTACCTCATTAGCACGTGGGGAACACTGAAACCAAAACTGATTACTGAATTGTGGAAAAGTAAGACAACATTTTTCTTACAATCTTTCCGAATACCTTACACAACTTTAATCAGTGTACTATGTTATTCTTCTTGTTCTGTGGTAATGTTATGTCAGACAGATCTCATGAAAGGATCAATGATTAAATGGAAAGCACTTTCTTGCTTCTAATTTAGTTTTCACACCTCTTCTGCTCACTGAGCTATTGAATCAAAATTATTTGAAGGTTTAACCCTTTACGATCGGTGTCCCCGATACGGGAACATTTATAAATCGTCGTTGAAGTCGATGTCCCCGCAGCGGGAACCTTCGAAAATCGCAGCAATGACAAAACACTATGGTGCCATATGCCTCGTGATTCAAATGCTTCGGTCGACTTGCGAGATAACAATGTATGATTGTTTAGAGAAATTTCCAGGCAGTCTTTTTTATTAGCGAGTCAAGAACAGGGCGCGTGAATAAGACGCAACTTAGTAACGATTCTTCTCGAAGTATCATACTTTAGAACATTACAGTGATTATAAATTTTGTATTCTTACGTATTCTAAGTAGTATTAAACACAACAAATTAGTTTCAACACATTCTTTGTGTTTTAATATCTATATATTGATTTTAAATTCTTTACGGTAAAGTAACTACGAAACGGCTATATTTGCTCCGACCTGCTGGTACTCCTAAGAGCGAAATCTGACGACCGCAAAGGCTTAATAAAATTCATTTACTGTTAGTATTACTCATAATTCACTAACTTAGATTTCAGTGAATTAAAGTCAATTATTATTTTCCATAGAAAATATTCTAACATTTACAATTTGTTTTTCCTCCTGTTTAATTTACAACATTTCTGATTTAAATTTTTAATGTATGTTCCATACTTCTAATTTCACTCAAACTTAACTCAATTCAATTTTACTCAATCAATCTCGATAATTAACAGGAAGCCGTTTGTTACTTACAATTTCGTCTTTTTGCAAGTCCTTACAATTTATGGAATCAAAAAGTGAGTCAAGGATCCAGCGTGATTCATACTCCCTGGGACACTTCAACAATTCCTAAATTAATTTTCAACGAAAGTTGCACAGTGCAGACGTCAACTGCATCGCGATGCACCTTCAAACGGTCTGATATAGGCTGGCCATCGTTGCAATAGAAAGTCCAGCATTGTCACGCGTTTCGGTCACTCCCTCAATCTACCTTGTGCCCGACGAAGCGTCTCCGTTCGGAAAAATATCAGTACTTGTCGGTGGTTAATGGGTCCACATTATAATCGCGAAAGCGAGGAGCTAATACTGTTCGTTGCATGTCGTTACTGCGTTTCCCCGTGTGCAAACCGAAATAGGAAGGAAACCATTATTTCGTCGTTAACTATAAAATCATACGACCGAGTCTACCAAGGTCCGTACTCCCGATCCTTTTGAAATAATTCTTTCCGCTCGGATGAGTCACAACAACTTGCTGAAAGTCTGGCGACGCAATTAATCACGCGAGATTTTGCGAGGTTTCATAACGTGGTAGGTGAAAAAGTGAAAGGTCCCCTCGGGTTTACGAACCTGGCCCATGCGAAACTCGAGATCGAAACCGCGGGATCCGGATGGATCTTTTTTGTGATTTGGATTTTTTTTATTTCATCGAATAGATCAATTGAGTTATCCACAGATACAACTTATTTACTCTACTCCTGCTCCTCCAATTTGTCCAGTTTTTGGCGATATAAATTAGTTTAATACTGGGGGAAATTTATGGGGAAAATGTTTAAAGTAATAGTTATTCTAAAATAAAATTGCATTTGAAATAGGAAGTAAAATTTCTACAAAAAAATTATTTTGATTTCGATAGCTTGAAGTATTAAAAATAATATTCTGAATTTGTATTAGAGACAATATAAAATAAAGAGAAACGGGATGAAAGGAAAAAAATATGGAAGAAATGATATAAATGGATATTGTATGTGGTAAGTGCGAAGATATAATGAAAAACGACAAAAAGGGGCACCGGGCAAAAGGGAAAAAAGGAAAGGCAGGAAAGAGGGGGAGAGAGAAAAGACGATGCACAGAGTTAGTTTTAAGATAGTTTTATGATATAGTATAAGATAGTAAGTAAGCGAGGAAAGGAAAGCGGAATTATTGGAAAAAATGGAATGGATATCACATGTAACTCATAAGGGATCACTAAATAAATATATACATACGTATAACATATAAGTTATACCTCTGTCGACAATTAATCTAAACGGGAATGTAATAGCAAATATTATAAACAATTTAGAATTAAATTTAAACGATGTTTACCAATATACTCTTTACTATGAACATTTTTTTAAATCGTCCTGCTTCATTCGGTCAATAAAATATTAATACTGCTCGAGCCATAAAGACTATAAATTTCGGATATGTTCAGTTGTAAATATTATATGATTAAAAGTTGCATGTTAACTAGTTTGATAAAATGTTGTTTATGCTAGCAAACTATAGCAACATTTACAATTGGTCTTAAAAGAAAAAAGGAAACTATAAAACTTTGTAAACATTGTTCACGAAGTAATCATCAACTATTAATATTTTGAGTATTGTTATTATTCCTACCCTTGAGATCAGATTTTTAAATAGATTTTTACGGTACCACGTCATTGGACAATGTGTATGCTTGCAATGTTTACTGGCAGCTATCGAATAACGAAACACAATGTACCAGGCATGACATTGCATTAAATCAGCAATAACATGAAGTATAAATTGCCGAGGGCCATGCTCCGCAGGATATTTAATTCATGAAGAAAAATCCTGCGACGAGAAAAAAAGGGACGTTGCGCGATTCGAATGCCAACGAGGGTACAGCGCAAGGATTGTCGGTCGTAACGTTCTGCGAAAAAAAAGCGGAATTGTCATAAATTCTCGATCGCGAATGAGGATTCATAAAAAAGACTCGTTATCCTTGCGATGGAGACTCTTCGCAGTGTTAAGCAATGGACCTACATATATGAAACGCGATGACCTTTCATACATTTCGTTCACTGATCTCGCGAGGGCACGGAATTATGCAAACGAATGCAGCCTTCTCGAATTTCTAACTACACATAAATGATTTCGACGTAACTTGTTTCTAGGAACGAAAATAAAATTAATGGTGTGTTAATCAGCCACTTTCGAATGATAAATAAAAGATGGGTAGGCTGAACTTACAACTAGTTAGGCAAACTTTCGCATGTCTTTAGAAAATGGCACAAAAATTTACTTCTCCTTCTCAGCGTTCTTTGAAAACAATATACTCTACTACATCTCATATTCCACAGTTTCCTCAAAACTATACAAATCCTATAAAATTACAAACTTCCGCAAACCATCCACCACTACGTCTGCAATTGCTGCGAAAACGTCCCAAGTCTGATAATTACTGATGTTACGGATATAAAACAGATCATCAATAAATATAACGAAGATCATTAACGGACCAGGAGAAAACACATGAACAGAAAAAGATTTCATAAGTTTCCGAAGTGCAATTAGCTCATTCATCGTAACGGTGTTGGCAATGTCTATGACGTAACATCATTGAACAAGAATGGACCAATAGTTTCTGTCGTCATCGGAGTCGACATTGTCGTTAAATCGCGAGTCAACGATCCGATAAATTGAAATTCTATCGGGTAACGCGACCTTGAAAGGATCTGCACCATAAGAGGTACCCGGCTGGCACCTGGCATGATTGCCGTTATGCTATAACGCCGTTTGAGGCTGGTCAGTAAGCTAATCTAACGGCATTGGTAGTAACAGACCGCTCGTTCGATCGTTTGCAAAACCTGTTCGGCCGAGGATGAACCCCAAGACACCGTAATCGAACCTTCGACCCGTTTTCTATCTCGGATCATCGGTTAATTAAACGACGGCGGCCTTCTGAGATGCTTGAGCAATTATCCTCGCGTTGCTTTTTCTTGAACTTAGGACTATTTTCTTGAAATTAGGTTTACTGAATGCTGTTGCATGGAAAATGCAAATTTTCTGTTCTGTGAAGCATTTTTTGGAAGATCAGATAAAAGGCAGATTTCTTTCTATGATTTTAGTCGAAAGAGAATAAAAATACTGCCTTGTTTGTATCTAGATTGTAGATCTTTATGTGTAAATCGCTGTTTTCATAGATTATTTGATGAGAATAAGTCTAAAGGTAAATTTTGTTGTAGTAATGAGAAGATTTATTCCACTAAAAATCAGAATAGACATTTTAGTTTTTATGGTGGCGCAAATTTGTCTTGTTTTTTACTGAACTTTACTTTTTATGTGAACTTCCATTTCTATCGATTTTTTTTATGGAAGTTCAAATAAGGGAAATACTTCTGACAGTAAGAATATTTTGCACGATAAAATTAAAATGGCAATCCTATATCTTTTGCATATAATACAGATACATAACTATCATCGGCAACCTATTTACTACAGCATTCTTTTTAATTCCAAGCGTCGGAAGACATTACTTTTCTCTTTCCTGACATTTACTGCGAAGTATTTAACATGTTTTAATTTGTAATGTATATCATAGCTATGTGCTCAAGTATGACAAAACTGCATAAATTATAAGAATAAAGTGAAGCAACTGGGTTAATTTCGTTATCTGCTATTGCACTGTACAAGCTAATGGTAAAATTAGAAAGGAAACAGACAAATATGTCAAAAACGTGGAATGAATTTTTGCACGTGAGTCTTCGTTTCCGACATACTCGATATTGAAAGTATGTCTCACGTGTATGCATTGGTACTTACAAGAAATAGAAAGTGTAAGTCATGAGCATGCTTTTCCAATGCATTAGCACGATTCTACGTATCTTCAATTTCAGTTATCCTAGAAAGGAAACCTCGTGCGACAAAAGTTCCTTTCCGTATTTTAAATTTGTTCCTTCATATTTTAGCTTCTATGAAATTGATAATTAACTATGAAACAAAATGCTTGCTGTTAATTATGATACTATTAAGGCAAACTTTTATTTAATTGCAATAATTATTCGACTGCGAATCTGTATGCAAAATAAAAATTTGTTACAAGAAACAGGAGTAATTTAAGACTTTCACTTTCTTATTAATAATTTCAACGGATACCTGTTAACTCCTTTAATCTTTCTACTGTCTCGAATCGCAGTTACTCATTTTGTGTCACAAATATATAAAATCTGCAGTCTAGTAATAATCTCCAACGTTAAATCGTGCAATTTATCCGAAGCGGTTTTTTATTACTTCAAGAATAAATACGTTTGCTATTAGGCAATCTAAGAAAGTTAATCGAATTCAAATGGTTAATACAACATGCAATATTTAACAGAAAGAAATTTTTTCTACGAAAAAATTACAAACGAAACAGTGAAATTAGAAAGACCAAAAATTGAAGATGGTGAATAGTCTGTAAATCTTGTTGCAATATAAAAATGTCTAAAAGCCTGGAGCAGAAATTTTGGTTGCGAATGATAAGAGTGGTTTATTTTTCTTGAAGATTAAAGTGAATCGAGATTACAAGATCGAAAGTTCTGGGATGAGACAAGAACTGAGCGAGCAGGGCAATCCCTTGTTGGCCGCGACCATGATCGCGATCTTGACATTCCCGACGAGTAACAATGAGCTCGGCACTCGGTCTCCCGTTACGATCATTAGCTGTTTCCAGCAAGGAACAAAGCAAGGACAAGTTTAACACACTCCCACGTCAATGAAAGCTACTATGCTGGTTCGCTGGTGTTTATTAAATCGATCATGCGCAAACTCCGGCCAAAGGAATTAGCACTGTGTCTGGAGATTGCATCGAGCAGGTTTGTACCTCGTTGACTCATGGTTGTTAGAACTTTATGTAAGATGCTTCTTACAGTGAAAACAGTTAACCTCTTCGTAATCTTAGATGAAATATCTCTCCACCCGATACTACTAGCCGATTAACGCCGTTGATGAGATGTCTCGCTTTAAAATCGTTTTTAACTAGCTTTTACCAGGTTGCAAGATACCTCCTTCAGAGTTATGAAGGGGTTAAAGAATTTAAAAATGGTGTTAAGTAAAGATAAGTAAATGTCTACGTAGCTTCTGTAGCTTACGTTAATGTTTCTAAATGCATAATAATCTCAACTTTTACTGCTAAGCTAACAGTTTCGAAAATTCCACAAAACAAAAGTAACTTATTGAGTAATATAAGAATTGTAAAGCGATGGTGTGTGCTACTGGGCAATGAAAATATTTCAATCAATCTAAGATGAACCATTGTCAACACAATTTATTTGACGAATCACTGAGAGGTTAAATTAAATTGATTCAAATAATTGAAGTTCTGCTGTATCCTTTTTGTAACTCATCTGATACATTTGACCTGTAAGTACTTTAACACGTTCGCTACGGGGCCTGAAGTCACTGGCCGCACCGTGGGGCGGGCCTGTTTTTGTGCTCGATGCCATCGGGCGTGCGAAGTCCTCGGTGGTACATGAACTATTGCCGCGTTATAGCAATTGACACGTTTTTGCCCTTTTTGCAGCAATCAGCCGGCTTTGTGTATACACTGTTTTGAAGAAATTCACAAAAAGAAATAGTTCTCTTATGTATATAAATATGTAAACAAGTTAATTACAATAATTACCGTTTTATTAGATTGACACCGGCGTGTACCACCGGTGGCTCATGTCGTTCCATGGGACAGACGAGAAAATACTACCAGTGGTGCAACCCGTCGCGAACGTGTTAAAGAAATACCCAACCTCAATCCAAGAATATGTCGACGAGCCACGAATGATGGAATCTTACAAAACCCAATTGTCTCTCTTTCTGGAGACCCACCCAAGCACATCAACAAATCATCGTCGTTCCGTTGAGCCGTAGATCCTCGAAGCCCAAAGTTTCAATTAGTAACGCAGGTGTGCTTACACAGGTCCGTTTCCTACACGTTCTCCAGATTCCAGGAGGTTTGCGAAAGCTTCGGCGCTGTCGTCAGGTGCGTTTCGCCTGCGTCGGTGCCTCATCAAGTAATTGCAGCCCTCGAGCATCGAGCATCGAACATTGAGCTTTGAGCATCGATCGCAACGGCGGAAGTAAGAGCACTGTGATTAGAAATGCCAATATCCAGACCGCGATGTGCTCGGGAAAAGTGCACGCTTCCATGATCAGGAAGGAAAGGGGTCGCTATAAAGCTGCCATTTTTTCGATGCATCGTTCAGTTTCCCATTTTCTCTTTTCCCATCGACATGGGGAACGCGCGACGCGACTTCTAAGCCAAAGGCCTCGACTTTGGTGATCGATGCTCGAAGGATTTCGGCGGAAATGACGTCAGTGAGCCGGGTCTCGCCTTGTAATTGCCAGAAGTGCCACTGAGAGGATAATTAGTCCTTTGCCTCAAGATGATCTTCGTGCCCAGAGGGTCTCACACGCTGCTTGCTTTGATAGTCGCGCACCTGGTGATCTCGATGCCAGCACCACCAGTCAAAAGATCGCCAGAGTTGACCGGTGATCTGAGGAACGGGTTCTCCAGTGTTCCGAAGATACTGGAGATTCAGCTGCCGCTGAAGATTGCCACGAAGGACGATCTTGTAGCCTGGGCGAAGTATGTGATGGGTCTGATGGCGTCCAGAATCAACATCACGTTGGCGACTGTCAAGGATACTACGGAAAGCCCGTTAGATCCTAGCAGGAACCCAAGCAACTACAAGCAAACGCAGAGCTTTAAGACTTCAGGGTTCAAGAACTTAGATCCTGGAAAACAAGCTGGGGCATTGAAGGCACATGCTAAGAATTTCGGGACCTCCAGGTACGCTGAGAACGTAAAAAATTATGAACGCAATAAGAGTCCAGCGGAGTTCAGAATTCAGGACACCAATAGGTATCCCGAGAAGAGCAGGATTCCTGCGCCGAAAAAAGAGACCGTCGTCTCTACTCCTAGCCTGCAGGCATTCACCACTGGGCCAGTGACTGCCAAGAACTTCCTTGGTATCCGACCAACCACGTTTGCTACCTTGGGGATCAGTGATGCTACTGTGCACAGTCCCTTGGAGATCAAGGCTAATATTAACCTAGCCAGGCCGGATATCAAAGAATCACTGATCAAAGGCACCTTCGACATGGCGAACGGATTGAAGACCAACGACCAGCAGTTTTTCGTGCCCACGTTCCCGGATTTTGGGGCGTTCAACCCGAAGAACATCGACTTCTTCAACGTGGAGACTGTTCCGCCCCCGCCGAGGACTTACCTGCCTGTAACCACCACCGACAACATCAGATTCCCTAGCGATTCGTTCGCTACCAGATACTTCTTCGACGGGATTGAGAGAAACGTGACTAGCAACCTGGGTATTCTGCCCATAGATCTGAGGTTCACCACGATCAGACCCGTTAGCTTCAGCGAGGAGATCCCGCTGCCAGTAAAGAGCCTAGAGTTAGCTACCAGGAAGAATTCCACGAGTTCTCCTAAGCGAATTCTGAACGTTCCTTTCGAAGCTGTGATCACGTTCACGAGAGAAGCGAAGATAGAGCCTGCCACCTCGAAGTCCGACAACGAGAAGCAATTAACTCCACCGACCAGGGATCCTTCTGATGCATTTCCTCCGTATTTTGACAATAACTTCACGGTGACGAATGAGTCGGGCCAGATAAACGTTGTATTTGATGATGGAAGTCAGGTGACCGAAAAGGTGAACGCTGCGAAGAAGAGCGAAAAGAAGAAGAAGAGGAAAGAAAAAGAGAAGGACAAAGAGAAGGACAGGGATAAGGATAAGGAGAGGGATAAGGAAAGGGAGAAAGACAAGGAGAAGGAAAGAGACAAGGAGAAGACCAAGAAGACTTCTATGATCACGCAGCTTTTAAAAGTGATCACTGCGCTTAGGAAGACGCCTAACACGAATAATAGTTTATCCGTCGATCTATCGCCGCCACCTCTGAAGCCACCACTATCGTTCTCGTTGCCACAAAGGGCACCGCAGAGACAGGAACCAACACCACCACCGAGACCACCGCAAGCTTACCCCCAGAGACAGCATGGTTACCCCCAGAGCCCGACGACTTACCCACAGAGACCACAGACTTACCCCCAAAATCCGCAGACTTACCCTCCGAAACCGGTGAGTTTGATTGACTTCAGCAGGTTGGATTCTAGACTTAGTGTAGATTTAATTGAGACATAGAGTTAATGACATAGAGTTAACTTTGACTTAACTTAAATTAAGCCAATAGGTTTAACCTTTCATTGATCAGATGATTCTTACTGTATTTCACGGCCTCCTAAGCACCCTCCTAAAATTTTGTTTACTACAAACTCAGTTCTGTGATCACTCGACTACAAAGTCAAGAATCTCAAACTTAATTCTCGTATCGATTCTTGACTTATAGTTACTCATATCAAGCTTGGGCCAGGCTTGGCATGATTTAACTCCAGTTTAGAACAGGCCTATAAATGCTCATTTTAGAAGTATCTCAGACCTAGATTGTCCAATTCAAACTTATCTTAACTCTAACATGATTTATCTCGGACCTACACCAAATATGTTTAATTGAAACTTAATCTAGATCTAATGATGTTTATCACACACTTGGATCAAACTCTGTCATAGTCCAATCTATCCTAGACTTAATATACCCAATCTAATCTTTGCCTAAGCTTGACATGATTTATTCATTACGATTACTTCATAGCCTACGACCTAGTCCATGCGCAGTCCTAACTTATACCTAGCCTAGAGGTAGCTAACTTAGGTCCATGGGCCGGTGAGTTTGTCAGAGAGAACCAAGTAAAAGTAATGCGATCAGGGAGGAGTAGATTGCAGAGAAAGGAACGCGCGCGTGTCAAAGTAGTTCGGGTCAGGGAAAAGAACAGGAGCTGTGGTTTCAGATATAATTTCAACGGTGAAAGGCAGACTGTTGAACGGTTTCGTTTAAAGAAACTGTATTATGAATACTGCTCTCGTCGGATGGAGGATGCACGAGAGTGGACATTACGTATCGTCGTAGGAGAAAAGATCTGCGATCTTGGTGGATCTCTTTTGTTCGGCTGGCGAGAAAGTTCTTTTACAGAAACGTACGTGTCTTTTTATAAGTAACGGTCATGAAAAGTATAATTTGTTGCTTCCGATGACTTCAATGTACCTTTTCGTTAATGGTACATGGCTGTAACATGGCTACATACAGCAGAAATGAATTAAAATAGTTTAGATTTACTTTTTAGTGTTATTACATATAATATTACGTAGGGTAGTGATCCTTTAATTGTTCATGGAAGTTGCAAAGTGTAACAAGCATGTTAAAATTAAGATTGAAATGTTCGTTACGAATGCTGCAAGAAGTGAGAGTGATATTGGGAGACCTGATTCTTTCTAGCACTTAAAGCGATTTAAAATCTTGCATAAAAAGACACATTAAAGTGAAACGCACGTTGACTCCTGGATTTTAATTCGTAGTTCATTATACGGTGTTAAGTGTTCCAAAATCATTTTCGTAAAATATCACAGTGTCATCTGTGCATTTAATTTCTACGTTGTTCATAAAGCAATCAGCATATAGACAATCTTCTCTTTAAGACATTCATGTCAAATACAAGTAAAATAAAATATAAAGTAAATAGAATAAACAAAAAACAAGTAAATAACAAAATTGCCCATGTCTCCGAGACTCTGTTTCAACATCAGTTTCCTCTTGAGCGAAGAGTCACTGTTCGAATAGCATCATCGGAAGCGACCGATTACCGGGACAAGCTACTTACTCCCAGGCTCGGCTTTTAGGGTGAACGCGCCCGTTGCGCAACCTCTTCCACAGTGCCGTCCGAACCGGTTGCGCAACTGCGCGCGAAAACGCGCGCTCGGAGAGCAGCGCACGATTTCCTTGGCGCTTATCAAACCGTGTCAAATTGCCGTGAAAAGGGAGCGCGATTTTGGTCGCACGCAGACCTGGCTTGAGCGTACTCCGCGAGCAGTTTTCACCGTGTCTGCTCGAGCGGCTCGCACGCCCCTTTGGGGCGGAACGCAGGTGGAATGAGCACTCATTGAATTCGATTCGTTGGTTTTCAGTCCGAGTCGCGACAAGGAAGACGTAATCAGACGTCTCTGGCGCAAGAGCTCGAGGTACGTTCGCTTTCCTCCGTATTACCGTAATCTCGGCTGCTTTTCCCTGGTAATTAACGCTCTGCTCACGAGTGTTCTGATCCCTCGGCGCGAACAATTGCGATTTGCAGGACGACGATGACGACGACTCGGGCAACAGCGGCGAGGATAAGAGCGAGGAGGACAAGAGCGATGAAGACGAAGGCAGCAAACCGAAAGACGAAGTCGAAAGCAATGAGGATAACGGCGGAAGCTCCGAGAGCAGCTCCGATGAAAGCGATTACAGTGACGAGGAGGAAGGGGAGGGCGGCTCTGTGCAGGCCCTCATCAACCTCCTCGAGCTCGCGGCCCCCATTTTGGAGGATCTTAGCGACGTAAGAGACCTAGACCTCCTCTACAATGAATATTTTCATCTGGAAAGGCTGCGAAACTTCTACGAAGATCTAGTTTCTAGCTTCTAGATCTAGCTTTCCAAGGTCTCAACTAGGAGCAACTACAGCTGATCCTTCTTGCAGCCAGAGAGCGAAACAAACATCTCCGACGTCCTCGAAGCCGCTGTTCCGCTGTTAGAAGATCTGTCGAACGTAATCTTCAATCGTCCTTCTGCTTCGTCGTCCCACGTCCTGGATTTTGTACTTCTGTTTGATCCGTTTTAGGGAGATGGAGAAAATCCCGGCATTGACGTTGCCGGAATTTTGGTGCCCATTTTATTGCAAATTAGCGGAGTGAGTTGTCCAGCTGCTTCGGCGATGAAAACGACAGGTAAGGGAACAGGTAATCGAGTAAGGAAGTTTGTTTCAGGGGCCAGAGGGAATGGGAGACTCGGTAGCCATCTTGACGCCTCTTCTGCAGGTTATTGCGCCTTTGGTTGGACCTCTTTCTGGTCCTTTACTCGTCCCCTTGAGCAGACAGAGCAGCAACGTGAGTAGAATAAACCTTTTCAGACGAAGTTTAGGATAGAAGAAGTAATTCGGATTTCAGCCTCCCAATCAAGGTGCATCTAGCTCCGGCAATCTGATAATGAACTTGAGCGGACCTTTGAGCGAGGTACTAATTATCATTATAAAGATTATGGATTAATCATGTTCTAGCTTGTTGTGTCAATGATTTTTCCCATTTTCAGTCGGGGCCTTATATGACGTCGATGCTGCAGAAATTGGTCACAGGAGTCGTCTCTAGTCTTAGTAAAGTACGCATTGATTTTCTGTTAACATGCCGTTGTCCACTGCTAATAAACTAACCGTTTTCAAACTAAACGAGTGTCGTGAATACCATTATCTTAGATTAACGATTTTGCTTGCGGTTCGAGAGGTCGATGTGCCCGATTTTAGAGTTGATCGGTTTATGCGCGAGTCTCTCGAGTAATTGGTGAATTGGTGCTAACGATCGGCTTGTTTTGGGATGCTTTCAGAATTCTGGAGGTGGGTCCGATATTACCAGTCTGATTAAGGCGATCGTTGCTGGATCTATCTCTGGAACTAGCGCCAGCTCCAGCGGACCAAGAGGAGATTCCTACGGAGCTCCTACAAGCTATGGTGGCGATTCTTACGGTTATGGTGGTCAGCCTAATCGCGTGAGTAAACTTTATCGTCGTCCCTTTCTCTTGTGTCAACCTTTTCTTTCAATCAACACTTTATTTAGCGGAAGTCTTTTAATAGGATTTTCAATGAGCCAGTTTCTTGTAGATGAATTTTAATAATTTTCGTAACATCAATGTTACAAAACATCGATCCTAACCATTTCGCAAATTATGGACGAAGTTGCTGTTGATTTTGAGCAAATCTTTTAAGAATCGCTCAACTATCTATCCTTAAAATAATGATTTTAGATGAAGGTCTTACAGAATATCAATTCTTACAATACAGAATATCAATGTTCTAAGAAATGCTTTATTGTTGATTTTTCACTTTTGAAGCACTATTAGAAAATTTCCGGTAGATGAAATATTAACCAATCTAAAAGCACGAGTCTTTGAATTCGTGTTCTGCCATTTCCCTACACCTAGCTGATTAGATTCAATTCTTAAACGATGACTTAAAAATTATATATTTTAATGCACAACGGAGCTGCTTGTAATTAAACGAGCGACAGACATTGAAGAGTAAATATAAGTGTCCCCTATTACATTCTACTTCTGAATCTTCCAGCCCATGACGCCCATGACGCCATACAAGGGGGAAAATCCCATCGCCCTGCTCGGTTCCTCGGTTAATGACATATTAACCGCGATACTAAAGATAGTCGCCTCTCTGATTAACGCGATAATGGGTATTTTGGGCGCGTCGTCTGCCGGTTCCTCGGATTCGCCATCCCCCGCACCACCCCCTTCTTATGGTCCACCAAGCACTTATCAGGGCGCGCCACCACGGTTTATGGTACCCCCTAGAGCGAACCAGAATAACATTACTCGCGGAACATTGTCCCGAGCAGTGAGATTTTGAATGATGCGAACGAACATTATTAATTGGACCTGCCTAAGATGAATGATTCATAATTTATACTAGATCTATGAAACAAAAGTGACTATAGATATAGCGAGAATACATTTAGCTGTTTATAAGACTCAAGCAATAGATATTGTACTATTACGAACAACGTTTGTGAGCTTATAATTGTGTAACAGTAATACCCCGAAATTATATATCTAAAAATATTACTTGTAAAAGTAGTATCCTAAATCAATTAACTAACGCGCTATGCTATTATTATATTGTCTTTGTTTAATTAGAAGAAATATCTGTTATTACCCTAAGAGTCACACAGAAACAATAATAATTGCAAATCACTGAGAAGATGTCTCAAGTTCAAGGAGGAATAAAATTGTTATTGACCATTTTCATAGAACTATTGTTCGCCTCGTTGTAAGGTGACCAAAAAATGATACAATAAATCTGAAACTTTGAAATATGTGGACACTCATGCACGGAAGAGAAAAGAAAATTAGTCTTATTGTTGCCGTTGAACATCATGCATTCCTAAACGTTGGGAATAATCAGAAAGAGGAACATAATTCGAGGGAAATCGAAAATCGCTGTTAATATTAACAATGGATTGCGGGAACGATTACACGAGGCGTGTCGCGCAACGATTGACGCGAAAAGAGCAATTAATTAATTACTTATTACGAGCGACGTGATAATCAAGGATGCAGAACACGGCAGCGTACTTTCCACTCGACCTGGATCGGTCGGTTGCAATTCTGACTGATTCATTTTTAACGACGAAGAGCGATATAAGACAACCTCTTATTTCAATTGTCACTCTCGTGTATACATGTCCATCAGATTTTCAGTCGCTTTTGACGTCATCCCAACGATCTCTAGCGATCGTTTCCGGACTGTTCAGTGTTTTCTCAGTTACCCTTTTGCGTCACGTGCCCATATCGGTCAACTGTTAATTATCTCGCTAACTTAAAATTGGGTCATTGAGAAAAAGCGTTCGATAATTGGACGAATGGAATAGTATTATGCTCGGTTGCGTAAACATTGAAAAGCATAAAGGCTGAAATCCATTAAAATGGGACGATTGCGGAGGCGTTCAAAGACGACGTTGCGTAATCAAAAATTAAGGGCAAAAATTGCCCGATAAATAAAACCGAGACGTCTGCGTATGAATTATGTAAACCCGTCGGTTTCCCTTTTTATTACCGTCAGTAAGAGGTGCGTTAAGATCGCTTTCTTCTTAAAGTGTCGCAAAAAAGGGTTTGCCGAAAAAGCCGAAAAAAAATTAAATTTTAATTAATAAGTCCATGCGTCTAGAAAGCAGTATCTCCTGTTCCGAATTTCATTTTGTACTAACCAATGAAAAATTTTTTCACAAAATTCTTTCCAGTACGTTGGTAGAGCTGTTAGTTATGCTGCGTAAATTTTCCACATCTACATGTTAAACAGTTTACAAATAAACATAGACTTTACACATGCGACACGATGAATGTAAACGATCTGAAATGTGTCAAATTGAATTATATTTGCAAGTCTACACCTCGACTAAACAATAACGCATGACGTGACACGTTACACCCCTGCGAACCCAAAAGAATTTCAGAACCTTCCCATGAATCGATCTTCGAACTATGATTCATAAATCCTTTCAATTTCGGAACATTCCACAATCTTTTATTTCTAATGAAAATAAATTGATATTAAATTACGTTTCGAAGTATGTACCCGGTAGATAACAATAAAACTAGCTATCCACAAGATCGATAAACCGTCTCAGAGGAGGTACTTCTCCTTCTTTCCCGCCACAGAAGAAATCGAAAATGTTCGCAGAAATGCGCTGGTACGAAAATATTCCACGACACGAGGCGTAAGTGGCGGCGCGTGTTCATCAGTACATACGACCAGTGCGTGACGTGTTATGAGATCGCAGATTACGTGATCTAAAGGGGGGAGGGCTGGAATAATGTCGGGCCCGCTGTCGTTCAACTCGCGAGCAAGATGCGATTTCGCGCGTGACGCAACGATCGCTACCCGCCCTGAAAAGGAGAAGATAGGGTCGTTGATCCACTCTCTCCGCCTACGGTCTGCATTTCATCGCTTCATCGATGGTTTCTGTTGAATTCATGCCACTTGTAAACGTCCGAATGGAAAAACATCCTGCCCCGTGCATTACGTCACTCCGTGAAACTGACTCCCGTAACCTGAATTAATCGGCGCGATTATTATACCTGGTCGAGAATAAATAGGTGAAAGTATGACATGTGAGATGCTGTATAATTTTGGATCTCGAACAGAGAGATAGTTGCAAAGAAAAATTAAAATATCGAAATGTTTGAATGATTTTCTTTATAGAGTAAGATGCAGAAATTTGAAGCAAATCTCGCATAATTTAAACAGTGACAGATGTACAAGGGTAACTTGCCGGAGGTCGTGAAACTTGATAGCGTATAAGTTTCTACCTCGAGGTGAATTGCAAGGAAAAATGTCCTATTTAATCGATTGGGAAAATTCTGAAAAAAAATCAGACACTTTGTCGGAATTGAAATACGTATTAGAGAATTTTTTCAGATTTTTAAATCTAAAAATGTGGAATTGCAAGAAAACTTTTATCTAACTTTAGAGCACGGTTGGTATACTTGTCTTGATTAAAGAGGTACTTACAGGAAACATCCTTTTTAAATCGCATGCGAAAAATCCGAAAAAATCTAACATAATCTACATACTGAACTGTACGTTCTATATTCTTTCCAATTTTTAGAATGGAAGATACGGAGCTACAGCATTTCAATTTGTTAATGTTTCTAAGACAAGAATGAAAACTTTATTTGAAATGAAAGTAACCGATCCTGTATACATTATAACAGAATTATGCATTACCTCTGATTCATCAATATAGTACATAAATACTGCAGTAGCATTACTACCGAATACTATACTTGCTGATTCGCATGGATTTAATTGCATAATAGCGCAGTTTATCACGTTAGAATTTCAAATCTTTAGTAAATCACGAGTCGCTTCCGCGGGAATCTTCCTCGTTAACGAATCGCACGAGCCCCCATCGTATTTCCCACAGAGCGGAACTGTCTCCGTTATTGGAAGGTGAAAGTACATTTCACCATTTGACCTATGAATAACTGCGGAAGATCGCATTCTTTCATTCGAACGGCGCCACCCACACACACACATACGTCCACCAACGCAGTGTCCAGCCGGTTCCTTGCCCGTACACTTGGCAATAACGTTATCGGACCGTGAAAGTCACGGTGGTACTCGCGAATTATCGACAGCCCCCGCCAATGGACGATTTACATGATCGAGGAACTGAAGAATCAATTATGTGGTCTTTTCTCCGATTTCATTTCTTCAAACGGATGCACAGAGCGTGCCAAATTATCGCGGAAAAGGTTTGCGGTTGCCATAAGAAGAGTTGAAAATTGATCGAACACCATGGATATTCACAATACTTTCGTAATAATAACTAGACCCTAGACCTTCATGCAAATCCCAATTTTGCGCCTTATTTCGTAAACATAAAAATAAAAAGACAATTGTTCTGGATATTAAAAGATGCTTGATGTAGAAAACGTTTTTTTTTAGGATTACAGTACTCTCTGAGAGAAGAGACAAATGTATAATCAACAGAAATACTTAGAGCAATCTTGTTAAAAGATGTAAAAGTTGATTTTCACATTTACGAAATAATAATTAATTTGTTCCGGAATCTACGCAAACTAAATATTTTCTATTCATCTGAGTGAGAACTACAAGCTTTTATAATTACCACAGATTCATTTTAACGCCTTACGTATCGTCAGTAACTTCAGATGACTAATTCACGACCACAAGTCTTGGTGACTTCAATGCATGCTGAGGAAGCGATGCTCGGCGACGATGAAGCAACATCGTTAACATAATCACGTTTCTAACGATTTAACTTCTTTTGCCTTATGCTGCATTCATTCACTTGTTCCCTCAAAACCTCATATTAAATTGCTTCTATATTTAGCACAACGTATCATTACTTGTTATCTTATAGAAACTTGATTTAATCTCCAGAATGGAGTTGCATAGATTGCACTTTTAATCGTTAGAACCGACCGGCCAACGAGCAGCGCGACAAACGAATCATTCGAAGTCTTTCCAGATAACTTGTTAAACGATATTTTCCATGTTTTTTGTCGACAATAATGTCGCCCGGCAATCAGGCGCTGGTTTCGAAGGCCATTCACTTTCCATTCGCTAAAGAAAGCCGGCCTTTTTACCGCGTTTAGACACTGTTTGACCCTTGGACGGGATTTGCGAAATTCTTAGTCATCTGCTAACATCTGTATCCTCTTGACCGCGCAAGCGATATCGCTTCGTCCCAATTCTGTCTCGCCTTTCCAGAATTATGTGCCACGAACTCGCATAAAAACCCGTGAAAAACGATTTACCGCACGTTGCGAAAACCATTTTTCATCGGTTCGGATTTCACGAAGATTTAACTGCCATCTGGAAGAGTACGTTTGAATCGATCATCGCTTCTTGAAACGATCGTCCTAATTGCGTTAGACCCAGTTCGAAATATGAAATACACAGTTGCGTAATTCACATCCTTTCTAACGATCTGCAATATAAAATATTTCAAAATAAAATTGCTTTCGATTTGTACTTAATTGTCTGCTTGAAAATTGTGACGAAGTTGATGAATAAATATATAAATGACCAATTTGTACGTTTAATAAGTCATTGAAAACAAGATTTTAAATAAATTTATTTTGAACGAATTTTATTTAGTCATCGTCCATGGAATCGTTGTTTGTCTTTACGTCGAGGGTTTCTGGTTTACCTTGATGGCTCTCGGAAAGAATACGAACCTAATCTTGCATAGGAAGCATGTTTTCTTTAAAATTGACCTGACACATTTTTTTTATTACCAGTAGTAATTAAGTTGCTTATGCAGGCTAAGGCAACTGTAGTTTATGTGTATATTCTCCCAGACCTAGCAATGCAATATTCATAATACATTTTGCCATCTAGTGCATCGTGTCAGAGGATCATTAGAGAATTTGTAATTATTAGAATAACAATACATCGTCCCTGATGACGCTGCAAAGTCCACGATAAACTTGTGCGATCAGTTAATTATTCCTTTTTTCTATGCTTGTCTATAATTTATAAATAAATAATTTTTGTGAAAATAAATGTCAGTTATTTGTTGAAAAGTTTGCCTAACAGTAAATCAGGTAATGCATTATTAACAATTTCTCTGTTAGAGACATTTTTGTTTCAATTGACCCTTAATCGGTGCATCATATTTCAATAAACGCTCTACATAATTCTATATTTTTGTACATAATTTTAAAAAATTCGTATCAATGACAGATATGGAAAAATTATCAAATGCAAATATAATTAGTTCCAATTCTAGAACCTCTCTAATCATTTTGAATAATAAACTGACAATTTCCAAGTAGTTTTTTCATTATTACATACTGTTCTATAAAAATTGGAAGAGAAAAGAATTTTACAGATTAAAAATTAGTCGCAAAAAGATCTACAGTAGAAAAGCTTGTGAATATTTGTTAATTTAAACGTTTAATGTTAATAGTATAGACATTGATGTTCAATGATTGTTAATGTTATCTTGATGAAGAATCAATAAATTTTTGTTTCAGCCGCCGCCGACCAACCAACGCTTTCAGTTCGGTGGTTTCGGTCGTTAATTAGCCAATCACCGCACAAACGCGACACCTCGACCCAATACCGCCGGAATAAATAGACCACGATGTCTCGCCGGCCTGCATAACATCATCTCAATGGATCACAGAAGATCGCAGAGGATCCTTTGACCCCGTCAAGTCTCGACTCGAACAAGCAAAAACTGGATCGTTTCGAAACCTCACAATTCTATTGATCAAATGCTTAAAAAATGGTAACGATAACGAGGAAATGTCTTTTCCTCCAGTGACTACTCATTCCCTAATCACGGTACTACTACCTTGAGACGTGCAATGCAAGGTAACAACGATTCATTACGCGGCGATTAAAAATTAATCGAGTTCGATTCAGGATAATTCGTCAATGCGATAGAAATCGACGAATTTATAGATCGAGGCGATGTTATAAAAGATAGCAACTCTGTAATAATTTAGTATCGAATACTTTCATTAATAAACGCTGACCTCTCCATCACGATCGATTGATCAGTTTCCGCAGGATGACTCGTCCGGCTGCTCGAACTTTCGAAATATCGTTTCGACGCGGATCCGAGTTATATTCGAAACACATGTCGCATCCTGTTTAATAAATTAAGAAACGCGAAGGAGACATCAATAATCGTCGCGTTAATCGTTGTTTAATAGTTATTCTTTGACAGTGGATCGCGCGGCCGCTAATTAGGCGTCCGTGACTCTAATCGGGCAATTACGTGTGATAAATTAATAATTCCCATGTCTCATTTGATGCTTTCGTTTGCGTTCGATTTGAATTAATTTTTTAATCAATAATTTTAGTATTTCAAAATTTCAAATTAATTTTTCGTCATTTTTATTCACATGAAAAGTTTTACGAGAGGAATTAATAAGCGAGAATTAGAATTGCAAAATTAATTGCGGCACTGTTTATATACAGAAACCAAATAGTAGTCTTAGATTTACACTTCACTGTTGCTGTTATTAATCGTTCGTTGTTTTTCACTAGTGTGCTCTTATTTCGTTGACAGGATTAACAATTTTTAGTTAAGTTTATGTTTACCCCTATGTGTCAACTGTTGACTCTTGTTAATTGTTAGTTGTTACTACTTAATCCCGCTTCTTCTTCTTCTGTCTACGCTTGTCACTACCAGTCTTTAATGACGGCGCACATTCAAATTGATAACTTACATTTTTATATCTTAATCAATCTTATCAATTTTACAGCTGAAAGCCTATCATTAGACTTTCTAGTGTACGAAACCATCAATAGAGATCTATTAACCTAGATTTTAATAACCATCATCTGTTTTGTACTTTTCGGAGCAATTTCAGCTGAAACCTTAGTTTCCAGCCATATTGTTGGTTAGGTATACCTAATTGACTGCTTAGATATTTTAGTTTAATCAAATTACAAGAAAATTATATTGTCTTTAATTAACAAACTGCTTATGTTTATCTAATTTTCAGTTTTAGAGGTAATGACTCTTAAAGACAACGGATTACAAACTAATAACATAATCGATATACATTTATGACAACGATAACCAGAAGTCGATATATTCTTCTTAATTTGCTGAACATCTGCAGTCAGATGTTTGCGCAATCAGTCCATAAAAGCCGAGGACTCAATAGCCGTATTTGTTATCGGACAAGCCCGATGCATTAAGTTTGCAATTGGATGAGTTGCATTAACACGCTTTGCAGTTGCTTATCGTTACGTCCACAAAAAATCAGTAGCTATTATCCGGTAGACAATCATGTTTCCACGTCGGCGGAGATTTCCGCGAACGATGATTCTTCTTCCGAGAAGTTGAAGTGGCTGCGGCAGCTGCAAAGTTTAAGGTCTTGGCCTGTGTACCCTTTCATCCGGAAATTTCACAAGTTCGCGCGTTACGCAACAGCGCGATCTGAAGGACGCCGACTCCCTCTCACTCCCACGGCAATGATCGCTTTCGAACCTTGTATAGTCTCGCGACTCCTCGATCCATCGATAAACGAGAAATATCGGCCGATGGTACTGTCCTACAAATTCGTAATTTTTCGAACGCGAATGGAGCTGTTTAATTTTGAAAGGAGCGTCAAATTTAGGAAATATTTATGCGAATGATTTCTAGAAAGATACTGCAGACTTTCCCAAATGCAACAGTATATATTTTAGCAGAAAAAATGGTAGATACCACCGTGTGAAACATTTTTTAAGGAAAAGTAGAAGTTTCAGGTTTAAGAATATTACTTGCTACAACTATATTAGCTATGCAAATGATTTTTACATGAAAAATTCTGTAGACTCTCACAAAAACGCTACTATGTATATTTGTAATGCATTATGGACAGTTTAACATGCTTGAACGTTTAATGTTCCTTCAATATATTGTTTAAACCAAGATTTAACTTCAGCACACGTCAAGAAAACTTAGTTAATAAATTCTGTTTTTGGTAGGTGTTGTGAATCATCAACAGTGACTCCCAAATTGTCGTATTAAAAATGTGTCGCTATTTTCAAACATTGTCTAAAAATGTGTAGATTGTAGAAAAGTATAAATTAAATTCACGAAGCCTACAGACAGGAACAGGAAAATTCGATAAATAAGTGGACCGTGAAAGAAAACGCGGACGCGTTTTCCCAACGCGCATTTCCCCAATATAAATAATTCATACAATAATTAAGCAATCCCGTTACCATTTACGCAACAGTTCAATGAAGATGTTTCGGTTAAAATTCCGTATGCGAATATTTTATTCGTCGCTGTCCAATATTTACACAAGTCCTTCCGGTCTGTTACTAGAAACTTTAATAACTGAAAGATTATTTATAACCGTTCAGGACGTCCGTTTCGAACTCCAATAATATATTTCATTAATCAATATAAATAATCGCCACTGGAAAAGTGAACAGAAATTTTCGTAGGTAACGTAATGGTTTCCACGTAACACGTGTTCGTATCTGGGAGCCTGTGCAATGCCCAGAAATTATGGCAACGCAGATCATGCGAAACCCGGAGGCATTTCGTTTTTCCTGACTATTTTTTTGCTCCAGTTGCATTCTATCAATGAAAGGTACCGAAACGCGCGACATTTGTAGCTACCGGCACAACCTACACTTTTACTGGCATACTTCGTGCAAACTCCTAAGCGCCGCTTTTTCCTTTCCAGGCATTTCAAGCATGCGTTTACGCAGGTTTTACCGCGATTTTACTATCAAATTATACAGTAGAAAGGATACTAAGTCTACACAATTCTGTTAATAAATATTGAGAAGCATGAAAGCCTCTGGTTTTAATAGATCACCTTCACTCACCTGTATCCAATCGATCGAGAACTATTCTAAGGTGGTTAAAAGCTGTTTCACTGTAAAATTAACGTAGTGATTAACGCCAAGCTGCACGATGAATGATCTACGGATAGAAAATTGGAATCTCAACCTACCACCATTAAAACTAGAACAACTGATCTCTGAATGTAATTAAATCGTTTTATAACAATAACAATTATAATGACAACTATTATAATATGTGCTCGTAGAAGGAAGTTTATGAAAAATTTTCTTTACACCGGCTGAAAAGAAAAATCGGATGCCAATCGTTTTGACCGGCTTTGTAGTTTCTGTGTTAACACGCTGACTGCATAACCATTTGATCATTCATATCCAATCATAATTAAATAACGCGATTACTTTTCTAAGCTTAAAAGCTAATTTTTAGACTGATAGATTAAGTATTATAGATAAAATTCGCTTACGATCTGTTAAACACAAGAAGAAAATTTGAAAGAGTAATTACTAGAAGAATCGTGACGATTTTGAACACGTCTAATGCATTAATAAATTAACATACACAACGAATATCAATTTCCTTTTTCTTATAGCAAGCTATGAACGGCAGTCATATCAAACAAATCACAAGGAGTTGATATCATGAATCATTTCAAGCTTAGTTTTCTTAGATAAATTGCTCTAATTTTACCAAGTTTCTGTGGTCTCCATGTGGTCGATCAAGGTGTTAATCACAGTTTTGCGAAACACAGACAATACCACGGTTGCATCTCCGACGAGGAAGCATGCATCGCAATTTATATGCAATCTCGATCGCGTCAAATTGACTCAATTCCGTGGGAATTCCACTTCGACAATCAACGCGACATGATTTTTCACAACGCCCGTGCGGGAACGGAATCGACGTTCCGAGCTCCATGTCTGCAACTTAATTGCGCCAATTAGCCGATCCGCATTTCTACTGACGGCTTAATATAATTGATCTATTTCCTTTCTTAGCAAAATAATGAAGCATCGAATTATTCTTGGTAAAATGAGGAAACTTGAAATGATGTTTGATAAAATGACGAAACTTGAAATGATGTTTGGTAAAATGACGAAACTTGAAATGATGTTTGGTGAAATGACGAAACTTGAAATGATTCCTAAAAAATCGATATAAAACTGTTATTCCTCGACAGCAATGACGATCGATTAAAAATACTGATGCATGGAAATAGATGCAGAAATTTTTTGGCTAACGGGATCAAATATTGTTCTGAAAATACTGTATCGACACATTGCGGGGTTATTAGCACCCGTGATTGGATTTTCAGGTGGCGTTTGATCACCACTGGCATGACATAACGTGCCACGTCGGAATGCCATACTTTCATAGCGGCAACATATTTCGTTTTGTTCGAGGCGACGGAAAATTACCAAACCCTCTTTTTTTTTGACTCGATCGAATCTTTCCACAAGGGGGTCGTTAAAATCGGCGCACTTTCTCCTGTCGGAAAAAGCTCGTGCCTATGTCGTAATCATTGTTCTGTTGCAAAAATAAAGCACTTTGCAGACGTAACTTGACCACGCGTCGCGATACGCCTGTTTATGAACGATCCAAGAAGATAGCGAGAGTGTCGGAAGTTCCGTGGCCGAGCAAACCGGAGAAAGTAAAGAAGATATATTTATTCGGTCTGCGGACTGATATGCATATGTTTAGCAATGGGTTCGAGCCCACAACCAACGTGAACAAATAATCTTAACAAAGAACCACTCAAATTCTAATGAATTTTTCAATAACAGAGATTGGTAATCGAAATACAAAATTAATAGAAATAATTGTTGGAGATTTAATGTTTTATCTTGCTGGGGAAATAATAATCATAAAATACACCCCGGAATTTTTTATCTCGCAAAGAAATTATAAATTATATAAAATAAGTTATAAATAAATGATTCATCTTGCAGAGAAAATAATAATTTGTAATGTTTCATAAATCTCGATATTGCAAATAATTAATTACGGAATTGTTTAAATTTGTTATATGTAGTTGGTAATATATTGTATACACCGCCAATAGTGATGATTATTATGGCGCAATTGAAATAGCATATTGCAAAATAGTTCCTAAGTGGATTAATAAGACGGTCTGGTTAAAAGATCATAATCTACTCATCAACCTTGCGTATGCGTAAAAGGTTCTACGCATGATGTGAGTAGTGTGGTGCAATCCAATTTCGTCATTGCTTTTTGTAGATTGGAGATCAAGATTAGATTCCTTGAAGCATCCTTTCAAGGACGTTTTAGGAAACATATCCAAAACAATTGGAATGTTTTAAAAACCTTTTCTAAGTCTTCTCGGATTCATTAAGGGTACTGACCGAGAGATTATGGAACTCACTCGTGTAACTTTTCAAGGACTTTTGAGGTCTCATGGGGATGTCTTTTCGGGTCACGTAGAGAAATATCACCTTTATTATTATAATTGGAAAATGCTTGGAATTTTTTGAAGGATTCCTTCAAGAATTTTACGGATTTTTTAGAGAATTTATTCATGAAAGCTTAAGTTTTTTAATGAATTTTATTATAGAGTACTGGAGATCCTTAAAGAATCCGTTTTTGGATTTCTAGGATTCTTTACAAAACTCTTGGATAGACCTTTAAGATCATTTGCTATACATCAGCTACATTGTTTTAAATTCCTTCTACCAGTCAAATGCTATTCTATCAATAAACAAAACTTCGCATGCCATCAACTATTACACTATTCGTTGGTCATAGCCATCGCTTCGAATAGGAAACGACATGCCACGCATTCTGTTATAACACACCGCTACCAATGGATAAAAGGATACGTGTAACACGTAGGCCCGACGATGTTACGTAAACGCGTTCGGCTCAATCGGCGAGGAAGAAACTCGTTGGCCTTTCTAGGATGAAGCTCACCGCGGTCTTTGTCGTGACCATGCGATCGTGAAAGCGAAAGTGACAATCTTCTTGAACCCGATCGACCAACGAATCTCGACGAAGATATTCTCCGCGACTCACCGCGACAGCAAATTATCAACAATAGCTGACGCCGACAAAAAAGCAGACACGCCGAACTAGAACAATGAATCAACGTGTTCATCTAAACTGCGTGAAAACGCGTTACAAAACCGACACGCAATTAATAGAACAGTTACGTAGACAAAGTATCATACCGCGACAGTAACGCAAGAAGATGTAATCTGCGAGAAGTGTACCGAATAATTATATCTTGTGCGTTTTGTTCGGTTCCTTCAGATATTATTACAAATTCTGCCTCTCTCCTTTCTCTTGCATGTGAGAAGGCACCTTGTGCACTTTCAACATCAATTAAATATATATATATATATATATATATATATATATATATATATATATATATAAATGTAAAGTATACCCTTACGTGTGCACACTTTCATCGTCAATTAAATATGTACCCTTATGCGCATATCTTCATCGACAATTGTATAAAACGCGATAGGTCACGTAACATGCGTACCTCGAATACCTTTTAAATTATGTGTTTTACAGAAAATTGTTACGTATGAAAGTTACGTTAACATTTGCCTCCTTTGAGATCGTGCAACTTTTATACTTTATACGATTTTCCATAAAATGTAATTCATAAGTTGTTTGAGGTATGCAAGTTATATGGCTCAGTCTCTATATAATAGTCAATATTGTGTATACAATTCAAACATGTAATTCTCCCTATTATATTTAATTCTTTAACGATTATCTTGAGTTAGGCTTATTCCCTAAAATGTTGAAGAAGACTGTTCGGAAGCTAAACATGTAGTATAAAAATCATGTGATCTCATGTAGTATAATTATTTATGATTTACAACATAGTGCAATTATTACTAGAATAAATACATTTTTATCTGATTTCTGTTCTTGAAAAATAGGCTCAGAAGATGTTTAATCCGTCTAAAGACTCGCACTCTAATTTCGAGTTAGGCGACTTTCTCTACCGTGCTGTCTAAAGTTGCATAGTCGGTCTAAGCACTCAACGGTGACATCATTTCTGGTGCAGTACGTAAGACACCTGTTTTTATTAAAATATTTCGTAACAGCTAGGCGATAGATCCAGCTATCGAGCAGTATCGAGAGCAGACGATATTATAGATCTCGTTAATTATGGTAACTGGGTTTCCTGATTATCAGTGCTGTCAATCCTTGCAGGAAGCAACGCAGAAAAGTGTTGGAGCGCCTTGGAGTCACGCGGCGCTGGAATTACGCCATAAATTTCGCCCACCTTCTTTGCCACCGGCAGAGCATGCGTTTCGTTCGGCCAATTTCCCCGTGACGGCTTTCCTCCTCGTTCGGCAGCGCGCTTGCCTCTTCGGCTCTATTCCGTCGGTCTCGTGGTGTCGATCGAGAACCGATCGCTCGATCCTCGTGAAGCTCCTCGAAATCCCAGTGAATCATCATGACGAAACAACTCGACGATCATCGGTAGGAACCATTGAAAATCGCTTCCTAACGCTATAAGAGAAAACACGCCCAGAAGAGACAGTTCCTCGACGACAGGTAGAGGAACCTTACCCGTGGATCGTTTCATCCTCGTCGATCCGATCGACGCCGGTTCGGCTCTGTGATTGCGCGATTTTATTTACACATTTCTGTTTTCCTCGTGCCTGTTTGCGTGACTGTTTTGCAACGTCTGAGTGAAATTGAACTCTGTTTCTTATCACGGAAACCTGTTGACACGGTGCATATCGGCGATCGACTGATGCAGAAGCCGATCGGCCACGTGGTTCGAAAGTTCCTGACACAGTGAACCCGCCACGGTGACCGCGGTTAATTCAGATTAATTAAGGCGGCTCGAGAACGTTGACACGGGGTAAGTAAACGGTCCACAGTCCTGCAAACACCTGAGAAACGTATCTCGATCTCTGTCGCGTACAGGTCGTTACATCAATGAATTTTGTTTGCCTTTAACGGTTCGACATGTTTGTTTTGCATGTTTCCAGAAACTAGAAACTTCGAATTTTCTGTTGGTAGAAAGTCACTGACTTTCTCGTGGATGGTTGCTGACGACATTCTGTTGGCTTCTAACGCTTAATTGGACTACTTAAAAATTAAATATCGTTTTTGGGTGGCTGTTGTAATCGTAAAAATGTATCGAATTGCTCGTGGTAGACCGGTCCGATCGGAATCTGAGGAACCGGAGCATCCACTTTCTTTTTCCGAGCAGTTGCGTAACGTAGGTCCCCTCGTGGCCCCCGTTGCAGGCTCCTGCACTCGGTTTCGGGCCAACCGACTGCCACTTTTCTTCGGACCGGCTGAAAAACGATCAGCTTATTCACGAAACCCGCGAGTACGGGCATCCTGTTCCTCGAACGGAAGGCTATCGGCTTTCCTGCCGGCCAATACGATATCTCCACATGGTTTTACATAAGCTCGAGACTTCCGGCTTCTCCGATGAACTCAATTTTTTGGAAGGCGATAACGGACCGGCTGAAGTCCTGTCGGTCGGTAGGTACTTTTCCTCTCTCGAATTCTTGGCTGTGACGGTCGGCGGACTCTTTTCAACTTCCTAGTACTGTCTGCCTTTCTTTCCCCAGCTCTCACTCTTCCTTTCCTTTTTCCGCTCTCTTTCTTTCTTTAGTTTCCTGATTTCTTTCTTTACTGTTTACTTAATTTTTTATTTTCCTGTTTTTACTGTCAGTCAACTTTTTCAACGTCGTTTCTATTTTCACTGTTTTTCTACTCTCTTTGGTAGTTAGTCTCTTTTTCTACACTTACTCTTCTTTTCTCCGGCTATTTCCTTTTTTTATCGCTTATATTTTAGGTGCCAATTTTTCTATAATTCTTCGTTCAATCTTCAGTTTAATCTTCAGTTCGATCTTTATTTTAACTTTCTTATTTTTCGCTCACTTTCAGGCTTTATCTTTGTTGCTCTCTCTTTTATTTTTCTGCCTTGCTCCTACTCTCTCCACTTTTCCGGTGTGCCCATTTACTAATTTCTCTCTTTCTATTTTCTCGACCTCATTTTTCTACTTTTTAACTTCGTTTTACGGCCTCACTGATTAGTCTTTCTCTTTTTAATTCTCTTACTATTTTTCAGATTTTTTTGTTCTCATGTTTTTATTTTCTGACTTCATTTTGATTTTCAATTATCATTTGCTGTCTGGTTCTTACTGTCTTAATTCCTCTCTGTCTGTCTATTTTACATTTTCTACTTGTTAGCGTCTTTTCTTTCAATTTGTCTATGCCTCTTTTTATTTGTCAGTCTTCCTTGTTCTTTCTCTTTTCCACTCTGTTTCTTGATCTCTCGTCTGCTTTATCTTCTATTTCTACTTTTGTTAAACACTATATTTGTTACTGTAGTTCCCTTTATTCAGCCTGTCCTTTCTTTAAGCATTTAATATTTCTTATTCTTATTTCCTCTCTAATCTGGCACATCCAGTCTACTTTCTATTGTCTGTTTTTTTATTATTCCCCTATTTTACTCTATTTCTAGAGCAGTTTAGCTACTTTATTTCCCTATGTCTGGTTTTTATTGTACATCTTCCCTATTTCAATTTATAGACTAACTCCTGCAATTTGTTTCGGCTAATCTAGTTTGTTTCTCCTTCTTTGGTTCTTATTGTTCCTCTATTTTACGCTATATTAATTTCTTTCTGTCTAATTCGTATCATCCACCTTTCCCACTTTCCCAAATTCTGACTCCCTTCCTCTTTCACACTGTCTGCCTCTGTACGGTATTTTCCAGCCTTCTTTGTTTTTATCCCATCCCTTTTTTACTTCATTGTTTAGTCTTGCTTTTCACCTTTGTCTCTATCCGCCGTCTACAACTTTTCCACTGTCACTCTCTCTTTCCTTCGAGTTCGAAAGTTACCCGGCGTCGATCCGCAACGAAAATACCTTGCACGTTTACGCATCCGGTCGTAGTGTGGCACCACACGGCAATCAGAGAAGAACGACCGTCCGACCACATAATAGCTGTACTACTTACAGAGCCAGCTACCAACTATAGCTAGACCTAGCAACGACCGCGGTTTTCTTGGTTCTTCGACGACAATTCGCGTCTGTGAATGATTGGCAGAGCTCCTTGAGTTTCGTCCCTAACCGGCACATTTTCCCGTATTTCTAGTTAATGAGATTGTGGTTTGGCCAGTGGCGACACACTACCTCCTTTCTAAACAGTGTTCGCACTCTCGTGATACTGATTATCTGGTAGTTGTTGCTTAATTCGGTGACGAACCCGGTGAATTAACATGCTACCCGTTAATGGGAAGATTGGATCGGGAATATTTTGCATTGCTGGCGAAACACTGCAATAGCGACGGTTGGATTGTTTTTAGACCATAAAATTAAGAAATAGTAAGTTTTGAAGTGTCCGATAATTGCGAAAAGTCTGTCTATGTTTTAAACATTTGAATTGAATTTTGTAGGAAGATCGTTAAATAGGACCGGTTAGTATGTCTGATTGCTGTGGACCATTTCTACTGATCATAGCAGATCAGTTCTTGAGCTTGAATTTTTATTCGAAATACTGTTTTTTTTTGCAAAAATTGTAATCGTAGTTGACAATTAATGTACAACACATTTTATTTAACAAAACAAAGTAATATTTAACTATCTCATTTTATGCGTACGTACATTATTTTTTTAGACTGCGAGAGGAATCAGAAATTGCGTACAACATACCTCTTTATTTTTCTGCATACTTTTATACGTATGCAACCTATTCGTAAAATATTAACTCATTGTAGAGATTATAATTTCCTATCAGATAAATAAGACATTGCATTACATTTTATGTTTTCTTTTTATATGAAATAAATTGTGGAAACGTTTATCTACGTATTAATGTTTAATCTGTCATTTAAAGTAGATTATATAATTAAAAATGTGCTCCTTTAATACACCTTTGCATTAGGTATATTCCGTCAACGACCATTCCTCGCTGTAAAATACCGGTTCTCGTCCTGCCAGTAGGTTTTTGTCAAGAACTTTTCCTACAAAATAAGCTAATTACTAAGTATACCACCAAAGATGATTGTAACATACAACGCATACGATAAGCAATCTTGTAAAAGATTACATCAAATGACTGAACAGTAGGTTAAGCTTATTAAGTTAAGCAGGGACTACCCAACAGAATTTATCTATCCAGTATTATTATAAGTCTAGTGTTAAGCTGTATTTATAATAGTATATTTTTGTTAATCAGATTAATAAATTTTATTCAAACAGGTTCTCGTCCGATCACCGAAGTCAAGCAGCGGTGGGCGCGGTTAGTACTTGGATGGGTGACCGCCTGGGAACACCGCGTGTTGTTGACATAATTTCTTTTTTATTTTTTCTCCCTCTACATGTGATAATTAGAGAACATTGATCAATCCATTCCGATACTGCCCTTGCAATTTTTTCCAATTTGTTCCACGGTCGTATATTGACATCGTATTATAAAATATAAATGTTTTACAAAATCAAAGTTAATTGTTGAGTGAAACAAAAATCGGAAATGTAAAATAATGATATTAAAATTAATAATACAATTGTAATTCGAAATAGGCTACTGGAATCTTATTGAAGTTTGCATATCATAACCAAAGGTAAAGTACATGAATCAATAAAACATTAATGTCCAAATATGAACAAATGATTGCATTACCCATACATAAATGTTAAAAGCAATTTCCACCGGATCAATTATATATCCAATTGTATATCTAGGTAATTTTAAGTCTTAAATTAGACCTCGATTCGCGTTTTCTACCACGTGCAACATTAAGCATAAATTATATATCAACAATCATGAATTCTATTTAAAATTGAATCCTACATTCATAATGACCAGATTTTCATATAAAGTCATTCGTCATAGAATAATTTCGCATTCTACAAGCAATTAACCTTTTCGCTACGAGCGGTGACTATAGTCACCCAACACCCGACGCTCGCTCCGCACAAACGGTTACTATAATCACCCAACGCCCGACGCTCGCCATGTACGAACGGTGACTATAGTTACCCAACATTTGACGTTCGCTATTTACGAACGGTGACTTAAGTTACCCGCAAATCTTCGTGAGCAAAGTATATATGTTATAATTTTTTAAACATTACTTTTCTACGAGCAACTGCACTCGTTCTGCGTAACGTTTGGCGCGGCGGCTCGTTCAGCGGGAGCAGCGCGACACAACATTTCCCCACATCACCACAAAAAGACACAATCTGCAATTACATTTCATAATGTTACTCATTAATTGTCAGTTCGATGTTAACGTATGACGCTCATTTACACTTTACTTATTGTAATCTCGTCCATCAGATCTATGTAGATCGTCCCGCAGCCGAGCCTTATAAAAACCTAATTTAAAAAATGGTCTATCATTCTCTCGTTGCGCAAACCCGCAATATTTATTCTAAACCGAGGCTGTTCACGTAAAAAACAAACATCGTTCTTGTCCATGGAGAGCAGACACTTTCGTAACGTGTTCCCATAAGATTGACCTCTTCTTCGATACGTGACGCGTATTAATAACTATCACTAAAAACAACGTACACCAATTGTGCAAGCTTCAACCGAAAAAACTCGGTGCACTTTGCATAATTTTCAGTGTACTTCTCGGTAATCTTCGAAATCATTGAAACCACCGGTATAGTTCGGTTTGTCACCTTCAGAAAATGAGACACAGAGGAGTTAGGCGATCCTCGCGATCGAGGTGTTCGTAATTCCTCCCTAAGGGTTTCCTCGGCTTGCGACGCATGCAAATCTCGAACCTGGGAAGCGAATCGTGACCATTGTGCAATGTGACGACAAAAGGGATAAAAAGCATGATGCGAATAAGACAACGTGTGCACGTAGCATCCTGCGACCACCTGCGATCTAGACCATCGCAATCGGCAATTAACTTTCCAACCGGCGCAATTGAAAAACGCATAATCGGCCGCGATGACGTGATAAAATTATTGCGGCATACGATTTTAACGCAATAACGATACTGAAGCAATCATTGACACCAATGCCCCGGATCAAAATGGAATCACTATTTCAAATCCTTAATCAACCGAAGTCAAAGTATTCAGAAGATATATTATCTTTCGTTGATACGCAAACAAATTAGTAGTAACACTAATTTCAATAGAACAACAAGCTATTTTTTTACTAGATATCTAAGTTGTTCAGAAAAAGGTTTAACCTTGATTAGTTCACAAATAATCAGTATACTGCGGATTTTATGCATTTATGAATAAAATGATTAAGTCAAATACAAAACGGTAACAAGATTAGAAGGATTTAAGAATATTGTTATTAAAATAATTTATTTTGCATAAAGATTCTAATAATCAGTTTTTAATTAATTTATCAGTTATTAAATGTTATCGAAATAAAAGATATGGATTACATATCTTTGTTTAAAATAATGCATATCACGTGCGCATTACTTTAGGTGCAATGATAATATATTGAATTATTTCATTCTCTTTCTAACTGAATACATTAATGCATTTTTAGTATAATGAACATTATTACATTATTGATTTTTATGCATATGCCGAAACAAAGGCAATATGGACTATTTTAATACCAATTGTTCCTTAATATCCCCAAACAATATTCTAACTAGAAAATACAAACTTATTACTGAAATTTCAAGTGGACTAAAATTTGCACTCGATGCATCGAAGTAGATCTTCTCTATTTCATGGTGAAATTATTCTAGGTCATAGTAATTTGCTTAGTTTGTATTTCTTGATTTACGTTTTGAGCGAGTTTTTAATTGACAAAGTTCCCCATAACATTAGCAACATTTGTCATTCGCTACGTACACTCATACACGAAAGTATTCGAACGCTTACAATTCTAATATTCAACTAATGAAATATGTATGTTAAATTGAAGCATTTGATGTAATATGACACATATAGCAAGGGGTGGGTCTTAAGACTACATAAGTAGGATTAGACAGTAATTCAACAATTTATACCGTTTTTACACTACATTTATTGTAAACACGTACCAGAAGCGGCTCACAAAAGTATTCGAACGGAACATTTAATAATTATTTAAATTGAATAATTTAAAGTTTTAATAGGAAGTTGGCCCACCTTTGGCTTTTATAACGGCCCTAAGTCGGTTTTCCATTGAGTGGAATAACTTAGAAGTAACATTTGAATCAATTGATTGCCATATTTCAGTAATATTTCGTTTTAACGCTTCTTTCGAAGTAATAACTGTATTTCTCAGTCTTCTTTCTACTTCATCCCATAAATGCTCAATGGGGTTTAAATCTGGACTTTGCGGTGGATGTGGTAAAACGTGTGGAACGTTATACAATATCCATTCTTTAACTATTTTGGCGGTGTGCTTCGGATCATTGTCCGATTGAAACCAGTAATTACATGGTAAATTTAATTTTGATACACTATCTTTTAAATTTTCCTGCAAAATTTTTAAGTACTTCGTTTTGTCCATTATTCCATCGATAAACACAAGATTTCCCACTCCACTGCGTGTCATGCAGCCCCAAACTAATACAGATCCACCGTTACGTTTAATAGTCGGCCGTAGATTTCGTGGTTCTAATCCTGTATTCTGTTTTCTCCAGACATTTTTACGTCCATCACTACCAAAAACGTTAAATTTACTCTCATCAGAGAATAACACAGTGTCCCAGAACGAATTATTTTTATATAAATAAATTTTTCGGCGAATTGTAAACGTATAACTTTATTTTTCTTGCTAATAAATGATTTTCTCCTTGGAACTCGTGCATGTAAACCGTTATTTCTTAATAATCGGCGACACAATTCTGGATGCACTTCTTTCTGAAACTGCGTAGCCACCACTGATGCCAATTGTGATCCAGAAGTGAAAGGATCTTGTTTGATTTTTCGAATAATTGTCCTTTCTTCTTTTTCAGTTAACTTTTTCGGACGCCCACAACGGGGCTTATTAGCAATGTTACCTTGCGTATTAAATTTCTTCACAATATAATGAATTGTAGACTTGCTACTGTTCACAAGTTGTGCAATTTCACCATATGATTTGCCTTCCTTATGACAATTTACTATTAATTCTCTGACAGACTTGCTTGTTTCCGATTTCTTGCGATTCATTTTGTTATATTATTAGTAATGAAGACTGTGGCAAAAATTTTGAATACTGTTTCGCTGGGACCCTCTGCTAGTGAACTGAGAAATATTTGTTTACATTCTACTATCGTTGGAAATGCTTAGTTATTCAAAGTTCGAATACTTTTGTGAGCCGCTTCTGGTACGTGTTTACAATAAATGTAGTCTTAAGACCAATCCCTTGCTATATGTGTCATATTACATCAAATGCTTCAATTTAACATACATATTTCATTAGTTGAATATTAGAATTGTAAGCGTTCGAATACTTTCGTGTATGAGTGTATATGCAGACATCGCGACTCTGTCTCACGTTTTTGTGAACCCAAGGTGATCGGAAAATTCATGCTACTTTCAAGATTATGGTCAAGGTGAAAGTACGGTTCGTCCTGATTAGCTTGGCGAGTCGGTACAAGCGATCAGCGATAATTACCGGCGAATCCTGTTTCAGACTATAATCGCGCGCCGCGTAAAAATAGTTGAGCGACTTCAGACGGAAACGAAACATTTCAATAGTCGAGAAAAAGTTGGTTCGTACCATGTAATTGCGGTTTAACATTGGAATCTGCGAGCTATCGCAAATCTGTGGCAAATCGCATTTCTCGACGCGATTTTTCTGACAGTAAAATACTTACAGCGATCTTCGATTAAAGAAAGTATTATATTTGTTTGCGGCCATGTTTCCTTGATGACATCTTGATCCTTTCAGCAATAATTAATAATTTCCTTCCGAATTTTAGTAAAACGTTTGAAAGTACTGAAGCACATAAATAATGTATTGTGTCCAGTTACATTTTTATCAACTGGATCCCATATAATTTATTTTCTGCCGCTGCACGTTCTTATAATTATATAAGTTACCTATAGAATTGTTTATTATCTTTCTAATATGTTCTTCGTGTAGCCGTAAAGGCAAAAAACACTTACGTACTACTTTGTGTAACATTATTTGTCCACAAATCTGCTGTTCCTGAAACATTCCGCCTCTCACTGGCAAATTAATTACGGATTGCAAACCAAACGCGATCGATTCATGCCTCTGAAAAAATGACAAATATTTGCATGAAATCCGATTAGCTTACTAATTAGGTTACTTTCGCCTGAATAATCGACGCGAAAACAAATATTTGTACTTCCCTGTTGGTCCATTACAAACAGCTTCCGACAAGGGCCACCTTTCTGATCGACGATTACGATGCAGGAAATCCGAAAATTGCTCTGTTTCAGGGATCAAGCGCAGCGTTAATGCGAATCGTTAAGAGTAATCGCGGTTAATTACAGGAACGGCACGGCACAGTGTCTCGAGCCTTTTCGGAGCAATGTCGTGGCTCGTTGCGATGCTCGTCGCTGGCCGCTTTAATTAGGGTAATTAGATCGCAGCAATACGCTCGATGGCACAGTTTTGTCGCATCTCTGTTAACGAACCACCACAGGATCGATATGCAAAGTGAGAAGAAACACCGGCGTGGTCCAATTTGGAGAAACTGGCCGTTGCGTAATCGACGTGACGTTACGATGGTTCGGCCTCATATGAGATAACGCTATGAGAAAGCGGCTGGCTGCACCTCGACGGTCACCCAGCTTATGGTTTTGCAACGATAGTCGCGATCGTAATGGTCGGCTGATAGCCGAAAACCAAACCCTCGGCGACACTACACACATTCGAACGGCCTCTACCGTTTTCGTAAGTGCACAAGGTGGGCGATGCTTACGAATAAGCAATTATATAATCACTGGCTCTCGGACTTTCCTTATTAGTTTCAGAGCTCTCCCGTGAGAATAGGATACGTAGCCTGTCGGATATCGATGGACGGAGATCAAAGGTGATCGGTATTTATAAATTCCTCGAATCCGTACGGGGTGGATCAGTCACTTTCTTCCGTTCAGAAGTTGTAGTACTTTCTTCTTTATTAATCGGCTTTCAATTCTTGTTTCAATCCTTTAAAGATTTTACTTTGGAAATTGGTTGAGGGACAATTTGCAATACTACAGGGAGTAAAGGTACTTCGGTGGTCGAAAAATATGACTTCTTCTATGGTTTACCCCTTAGTGGTCATGTTAAGTTTATACGCTAGTTGGAATCAATTTTTGTTGAACGAACAGTAATGGAATAACATGCAAGATTAAGAAGGGAAAACAAAATTTATTAACTCCTTTTTAAAGTTTAGATATATGTAGCATAATAATATGTTTTAATTTTGTGTAATAATAAAGAAAATAAAAGGGTTAACACTTCGACTACCGCGTCATCCATATGTGGGTGATGAAATTATTTACTCAGATTTGAAATCTCATTCTCGCGCTATTCTATTGTATCTTCCTAATTCTTTCGAATCCACGAAAGGTAAGAACGTTGAAAAAGTAATTGAGGCCATACAACTTAAGTTTCTGGTTTTAATTTTACAAAATCAAATACTTTATGCAATTTTGAGTTTGTTGATCTGGTAGTGTTGATCAAATTGTTAAACAATAATTTGATTAAATCTGATTAAATCAAGTTTTATAAACTAGAATTAATGCCCATTACTTTCTTTACTTTGGTGTTGGAAATTTTTAGGTTAATGCATTGGATAATTAAATAGGCTGTGGGTTTACGGCGTTTATGGAAAAATTGAGTGGTTATAATTTTAAGTTAGTAAAGAGATTAAACGAAAACTAAAATTATTAAGTGATAGAAAAATTGTTAATCTTTTGAATGAAAAAGAGAATCGTACTTACACTACCTTGTATAAGACTAAAGGATTTGCTTCCTGGATTTCACTGTGACATGTCAAGGATGTATTTTTTTTTAATTCCAAAATGGTACTTGCAATGACTAGGTGTTGCAGCTTTTAAATGATTACTTTCTATAAAGATTGCAATTAATTATATCCAGTTGCATTCTTGGAACTAGGAGGAAAATGTATGCTTACGTCACACGATGATTCTACGATGAAATACGAAACATAAAGGAACGCTAGTATAAATTAGACATTTAAGTATGAACTTGCAGGTGAAACAGAATTTTTTATGATTTATAAAGGAATCGTACTTAGTTATACTATTATGTTACATATTATTTACTTAACTTGACTGGATGGGCGACTGTTAAAAATAGCAACCCCATCTTTAAACGTCCGCCATTTTGTCTGAAAGTAGTATTTCAAGAAATACTTAATACAAGAAAAAATAATATAGTGCACTACATAAATCTTATATAATTTTTCATTTTAGGTAAAATTGTATCTGCGAAATATCTTATATGACAAAATGTTCAGAAGATCAATCATAAGTATTTACTTAATAAATGTTTTCAAACGAAAAATTACGAGATACTTTCCAAAGAGGACCATTTCGAATTTGATAACATTTATTAAATAAAATGATACAGTCTTTGAGCAAAAAAATCACAAATATCGCCTAACTGAGCAGGACTGCCAAGACTTCAACGCTTATATTGACATCCAAAATATTTTATGACATATAACAACAAAGTAGTTATTATGCTTCATACTTCCAACACACACTTTTCTACTCCGAATATGAGTAAGAATTTAAAACAAGCCAGAAATAAATAAAGACAAACATAACGTACACGAAAGATCATCAAAACATCACGATCTAGACAAGCCACTGGCCGCCCTCATAGTCGATCTTATGGGACGGTCTTAAGCATGGTATTAAGACGCTACCTAGATTAATGGTATACAAATAGGATTGTCATCATGAAGGCAGAAGACTTACAAATAATATGCCCCTAAATTTCGAAAGATGAGCCCTAAATCCAGTATACAATCTCCATCTCCTGACAGCTTGATTAGAATATTCAAGAGACAGTGAACCAGACAACTGGCGAGCACCTTCGCCACTCCAAATGCTCCAATGTATCTACTATCAGTGTCACTTTCGTTTCACCGCTTGCCCCACCAGCGCCTACGATGGGCGTGATGATTTACTCCTGGTAGAGGATATGGAGGTTTTGAAACGCCTCTGCCAAGGTGGTCGCATCTCCGCGATCTTCCCCTGGAGTGTCCTCATTGCATAATGTCGCGAATCTGTTTGCTTGAATCCCTGCCACGAGGACTTGGGGTCTGATCTAGCGATTTCGAGAGCCGAGGGAACCAGGCTGCGCGGGATTCGCGGAGGAAATCGAACTCGTGCCCCACCCGGGGCAGGCGAGGCCGGCCGCCGCGATTCTCGAAGCTCGATTCTCGATTCTCGAAGGGGCACACATGCTCGCCTTCGTTCCCCTTCGGCTCGCTAAATACATCGGGATCTCCTTCACCGTGGTCCTCAAACGAGGCTCGCGCTCCGTCAGGCACACATCTCTCACGCACTCGCCGCTCACGCTCTCGCCCGTAAGTTGATCGCTCGCACACCATCGGACTGACACCTCTGGCTTCCTTTTTTCTTGCCGGCACCACGTGGCTGATCTCTGACACTCTGACACTCTGACAGTTCGACGGTACACCGTTCTCCGACGCTTTCGCACTGTTAAACGCCATCGGTGAACATTCTACGCTCGGTAAAGACTCGCGTGTTTTCTGATCTTTATTATGAAGTGAACCTACGAAGTGAACTTTGAATTATTTTACACGGTCGATATCGTATGCATTAGGCTCTTTGACAGCTCGTACTTTGACAATTCGTTAATTTCTGATGATCTTAATAACTTTTACTCTGGTAGACCTGCGAAGTGAAGTTTGAACAATATAACGCATCCTCTGCCCCGTGAATTATGGTCTTTGACAGTTCGACAGTCTCACAACTCACTGAATTCTGACGCTATTGTACAACGACGGCATCATACATTGTTTATTTCGCGTTCTTCATCCGCAAGTGTAACGAAGTGAATTTTGACAAATTGAATATGTTAGATGTCGTGTGCATTAGGTCCTTCAACAGTCTCATACTCTGACAATTGTCTGACACTAGTCTTTTACAACAACGTATCATAACGTATCAGATATCAACCAGAGATCCGCACATTTTAATCACTCAACCCTTAACTTGCGAAGTGAACTTTGAAACTGAAGCAGGTTATTTGATTTGTTTAACTCGTTCATTATTCCGTATTTGCTGATTCCCTGTCGTTCTTACGAAGTATATTATGAAAGTGAAATACTTTATTTGATTGATAGTTGTATAGCCTTGAACAATATTTTCTTTAACATTCAACAGATTTATATTATATCTGAAACTGTACTTGAGAGTTCTTTAATTATTTGATTCTCTACACGCATTCTCTGTGCGAAATAGAAGTGACAGAGATATTGGAAGTCTATGAGGTGCAGTTTGTCAGCCTAATCAATATCAGAAACCTTAACTTTTCAGTTCTTGCTTCATGAAATAAATTGCTTCGATTTCGTATAATTGTGTGATTCTTAAGTCGTGAACATACATCTACGAATATCCATACTCTGTGCATATAAACAATATTGATATTAAATTAATAATTGATATTAAATTAAAAACATCCCGCATTTACCTTTAACACTCCAATTGAACGAATCTTCTCACACTCGCAACTTCATGCTTTAACAAAATGCATCAACATACAACAAAACCCACAAAAAAGCAAAGTATTTCCACTATTTGAAACAGAAAATTGGTGAATTTTTAACGTGAAGACCTCATGTGTTTAAACAAAACAATCCACTCTAGTTTAAATTAACCTAAACATTGCCGAAGGGCTAATCTCTACATTCTGTCAGAGGTTGTCTTCATCAGATTTCATGTTACTATCAACTTGAAGCTCTTAGCTCTAACTCGTAACTCTAACCTAATCTATACTACACTATGGATATTAACCTAGGACTAAAAACAATCGCCACATGATTACGAACCTTTCCGAGACCGATGCTTATTAGAGTCAGCTGTTTTACCGATTACCGGATTCGTTCCGCTAGGTCGCTCGGACGGTTCCGAATCGAACACTGACTTTTACTTTTGCCGCGTTGGAAGGATAGCACAACCGTGGATTGGCGGTGTCGCGTCGTCGCCGGGCCCCGACACAAAGGCGCACACGTTGTTTAAACACGAATTTTCATTAATCCCCATCGGCCATCCTTTCACTTGACATTTCGGTTCGGCATTTCTCGCGTGCGCGGCTTTGTATTTACACCAGGGTGGAGAGGGGGTACGAATGGTACCGCTTGCTCAACGACACACGTTGATTTCCCCAGAGCAAACAAACTGAATCGCAGAAAGAAGAAGAGGAGGAGACAAAATGAGGATCAGTTGCGTGCTGTTCGGCCTCGCGTTGGTGGCCGCGATCGCCGTCGCCAGTCCCGTCGTCAAGAGGGAAGCGGAGAACGAGGACCTCAGCCCCTTGAACGAGGTAAGGATCGATCACGAGACCACTGCGATTAATCGTAGATATCTGGACTCCGACAACCTTGGGGTTCCATAGAAAGCGGCCGGCGAAATCGAAAGTGTAATCGAGTTTAGAAGCTTCTGTGACGTAATTTAGCCGGCGATGGATTCTTCAGATGTCTCGCATATGTAAAATCGTCTGACGCGCGTTTCTTAGCTTAGTGATCAATTAGCCCGTTTTGACAGGGTCAAAGCTTTCGTTTTATTGCCTTGAAGTCTTCAGTACGTCCTTGGTTGAAGGGTTGTTGTCCTTTGTAACATGTTTTGTTGTAATGCGAATTGTCGACTATGTGTCATCGATGTTTCTTGTTGTTCTTGTTTCCAAAGTTGTTTATATTCGAGGAAGGTCAAGGTTGTTTCAGATTTGGGTTCGCTGACTTCCGTGGATTGTTACTAACAATAGGTGGCCAATTGTGAAATTTGTAGTAACTAAATGCGATAGACCGTGTTGAAACTGTGTGTGAAGTGACAGTTGTGCAAGAAGCAGGGCACAGGTTATAAATGTCTAACCCTACTTGACGAGAAAGACAAGATTTCTTTTGTTTGTGTCTATAATTAACTCTATGGTTTGTGGTTGGATGACGGTCGATATAACACTGAATATAACAGACGACGGAGATTTTTCTCTGGATCATTGAGTTGGAATTGTTATTCGAAAGATTTAGAAATGTCATTCACAAAAATATTATTTACAGGACAGCGCAGTCAGTATATCGTATAGAGTGTGAACAGTGAATGTCTGCAAAGTCTGTGTACTTTAACGGCGCAACATAGCAGAAACAAAAAAGAATTAAATTAAAATCGCAGGTTACATCGCGAGGTAATCGTTACGTGTAAAGAAAACGGCGAGCGTCGACGGAATCGAAATGGAACTCACAAACAGAACGTGTCGGGAATAGCGAAAGTGAAAGCGTCATAGCAAAGTTTTATTATATTGTCGATACAACGACGAAGAGAGAAGCGGGCAGAACGCGTCTAAATCAATCGACGATGTCGCTTCTGTTTGACCACGGTTTTAAACTAGCGCCGATGACGGAGAAAGACGAGTTGATGTCGAACGGTAAGACAGCATCGAGACTGCGAGGAACGACCGGAGAGAGAAAGTGGTTGAAGTTTGTAACTTCGTGGACGCGAGTGGAGCCGGATACAAGCGCGTAACTGAAATTCTGCAAGTGGTCACTTGTAGAACTTCGGACTTTCCTTCTTGCTCTATCCGTGTCTATGTTTTTACAATTTTCTAAATTTTTGTGAATCTGGCACTATATCTATTCGATTTTCGATTACCATCGTTTTTTAATTTCGCTGGATCTCTAGTTCACTAAAGCTCGAGTTCTCTAAAGCTCTAGTTTTTGAGGTCTCGAGTTTTAAAATCCCACAGACCCATGGTCCCATAGTTCTATAGTTCTTTATTTTGGCAGGACTCTAATTTTTCAGGGTTTGATTTCTCTATTTCTCTAGGACTCAAGTTTTCTAGTTCTTTAGATGTATGGTTCTATAGTTCTCTGATGCTTTAGTTCTCTAATTCTCTGGTAATCGAGTATTCTATTTTTATATTTCTCTTTTCTTTTTAATTCTGTATCTATTTAGTACTGTATTAGCTCTTTATCTTTCTTGTAACCTATTTCTGTAGTGCGCCATCTGTTCAGTTCTCCATATTTTTAGTACTCTATGTCTGTAATGCTTTACTTTTTTGTCTCTCTGTTTCAGTATTCTTCTAGTTCTCCAGTTTCCTAATTGTCTAGTTCTTTGAACGTCTACGTCTCTAGTTCTCAAGCTTTCTAGTTCTCTAGATCTTTGTCTCTCTATTTCCCTATGTTTCCTGTTTCCATTTTCCTGTTTCATTACATTTTTCATTCGTTTGGTCTTCATGTTTTTCTATCTCGTGTCGATTTTCAACTGCAACTGTAGTTGCATCTGACTTCCTACTTATCTATTTGGGTTTCTTTCTTTCTCTCTGTCCATCTGTCTTCCTCTTCCCCTATTTCTCTAATTCCTCTCATCTTCATCGACTTCTGCATCCATTTCTCCATCTATTTCTCAGCTCTACCACTAAGTACAGCTCTAATTGATTCTCCACCTACCATACCAACCATCTATAATCTTGACTCCACTTCGGGCTCTTACTCCATCTCACTATCTTCCTGCATCTCTATTTCTTTTAATTATCACTTCAGTTCCGTTCCTCTTTTCTTTTTCTCAATTATTTGCGAAATATCTCGATAACCAAGCAGAATCGTCTCCGACTCGACCGCAAGCTTCCTCGCACGCCGATCATTATTGCTCATTTTCTCCTAGTTCAATGACGACCACTTCCACGTATTTCTAACGGCGGCAATATTGATTGAATTATTCAGAATAATCGCGGAAGTTGTCCCGACCCGACACACTGTTTCTCTATCTCACCCTTTCTCTCCTTTCTCCGGTTACTCAATATCCCGAGTACAATCTTCCGCCGCCGGAGCAAAAGCCGGCATTGACTTCTGTGTATCTTATTTTAATTGAACCACCTGCCAGGTGTACGTCGTGGAAACTGAAGGCGACGAGGCGGCAGACGAGGGAAGAACCGACAGGGACAAAAGGAAGATCGGAGCCGTGAAACTGGGAATTTCGAACGGGATCCTGAATTTCGTCTTCGGCGTAAGAAACACTCTAATCGCATCACCTAATTCAGACAGAATCGTTCCTCACCTCGAGGTTCTGGTTTTCAGAAGCTAGATACGTTCATCGACTCGAAGACCAAGGCGCTGGCGGTCTTAGATGAATCGAACAAAGCGAAGAACGCTGCCTTTGGTATCGACCCTCATCAATCTGCTACCAGCAAGTTCCTCAGTGAATTGATTGCCTCAAAAATCCAGGCTGCCAGCGGAAGCATCGGTCCGGTTGTTAACAGTGCGTCCACGTTCCTCACGAGCGCTAAAACCGGATTGGCGGGAGCTTTTGCTTCAAAACTAGCGCCTTTAGGCGCGATTGCCAGTGGCGTCGCAGCTGGAACCGCGGGGAAAGCCGGGGGACTGTTGTCTGCTGGTGCAGGTACAGTTGATAAACAATTGACGAATTTAAGTAACTCTAGCGACGACATTTTGGCATCAGAAGTTCCTGAAGAAACTCTAGCTTTCTAGCTTATTAAGGAACTGGAAATTGAAAAGGTTGACTGACTATCATAATTGAAATGTGACTAAACATTTTATGAATCCTAGGATATAATTATAGTATAGTATAAAAGCTCATCTGTCCTTCAATTTTCAAGTTTAAATTCAATTTCAATATTTATTGTCTTCATCAAGCTTCTTAAATCTGAAAATGATAGCTGGAGTAGGTTTTTGCTTAAGCCTCTAAAACATAACAGATCACCTAATCAGCAAATAGCGTGTTTCTTGGACACTAGTAATTCAGAAATTTTAGTCGACCTACTTTTCGATCTACGATCTTCGATCTACGGTACTTTTTTATCCTAATAGATTTCTAGCTAAATGAACCTTAATATGTGAAGATTTCGTTCTTAAGTAGACTTAAATTGGATTAAGTATCATCTCCGTGGAATTTACGAGTTACAGACGGCAGCCACGGAGGAGATAATTCAGCTGGTCTCCTAGGAAGCCTCCTCACCTCGAAAATCAGCAGTTTGTCCTCCCTGAGCCAAAATTCCGGTGGAGGACATATCTCTGACCCGGATGTGAAAGACGCCAGCGCTGGAATAAACCTTGGAGCGTTTGCGAATATAGGCGGAGGGGTAGGATCACATTAACTTTATTTAAATTGTTTCTATTCTCTCTGCTCGTGTCTCTGTCGGCCTGATCGACGCCACTGCTTGAGACCTAATTTTTTTACCCTAGAAATACTAAGGATGACTCTCTGAGACAGATCATTAACACTAGAAGCGTCTAATTGATTAACATAATTCGCTAGTCCTTACTTTGGGATTGTTAAAATTATTTCTTACTTTATCGACTTTATAAAGACAGTCAGCATTGTAATAATTATACTGGGGATCTTGATACTTTCTATGTTTATACAGAACCTGATGAAAATTGAATGATAGGAAAAATAGCTGTCATTCATTAAGGAACTCTTTGTGGTAAAGATAAAATAAAATTTAAACATAAAACAAAACGGTATAATAATAATATTGCAATGAAAGCTCTGCTGTCGTGTTCGTAGAGCTATAAATTAATTTGGCGCTGCTGGTGTTACTGATTCAGCCTATTCAACGTCAAGATTAACACTTTGACTGTTAAACGAGCTACAGATGAAATTGCATGAAATCAAAGTAACTCTTTTAATAACGTAAAAACTGCAAGAATTTATATTTGAGTTTGGAGAAATAATTTGCGGCACTTAAAGTGTTCAAACAGATTAATTATTCTCGCGTGCATTCTCAAATTCCATTCATCACGGGTATTGCACGGAAACAAAGATTTCAGCATGTGGTAATGCTTGCGGACATAGATAAATCATTCTGGACCTAGTCTTCCTACGATCAATCTTCCTCTTCTTTTTGTTTTAATTTATTAACTCGTTCGTGAGTCTTGGACGTTTCAATGGGCGACTATTGGACGCGGTTTGCAGCACGTTTTGATCGAACAATACGATATTGTAGTTTCTCTAAATGTTTCTCGCATCGACCGAGTGCGGACTGTCTTGTGCATGCAACAGGTTGCATGCAGTAACCGCATTCCGTTTGTGTTGAAGATAAGACCGAGAAAACGGCAGCATGGCCTCCTTTAACACGGCGCTCGCGTTGCCCAATGCATCCGTAATTAATGTCATCTTGTTGCGCCGTGGCTACACCTCACAGGACGTTCACGTTCGAGATACGATACTAGTCGAGATATTATGCATAGAGGTGCAAAAATCAGTCGAACATAAATTAGTATTCTTTTTGGGATTAATTAAAAATACAAATAAATTTTTTTGTATATGTTTAGGCACGATTTAGATTCTTTTGTTCCAGGATTGGTCACTTCTTGATTCTGACTTCATAAAAACTAGAGGGTATAGACCCAACTGTACTGTAAAGTGATCACTTTTAAGTTTCGAAAAATTGTCACAATTCGAGCTGTCATAGCTTCATTCAAAAAAATCAAACAACGATAAATCTGGACTCATTTTCTAGCTTGAAGTATCTTGTACCTTTGCAGGTAGTGACTAATTTTCTGTAGAAACTTGAATACATGTTTTTCCTAAAACATCGTAAATTCAAATATCTCGAAAACAACTTTTTCATTGCGTCTACAAACATTTCAAGACGTATCATTTTATATGTAAAACATGTTCTGGGTTCCCAGCTGCTATCTTAGCAAGAAATGAGCGATGGACTCCCAATATAGAAGACTATAGTTTTAAAATGAGTTTACATTTATCGCTATAACATTCTTGTAACGAGGCCATGGCAGTTTGAGTGTGAACAATTTCAGTACTTCTGCTTTCTTGTAACTTCTGTCGTGAATCCAACGCAAACGTATCCTAACTCATAAAACCAAAGCATCTCGGCCGTGTTTCTCGATTCATCGATAATCCAGGATATAGGTTCTTTGTTTCACAACTAATCTCTGTAGATCAGCATGGCCGAGAACCTTAGGCGAGGGTCGATTGATCCTCGCCCAAGTGTCGTTTCTAACCGACCTAGAGCCACCCATTAAAGTCAGTGTTGTGTACATAAACAGTACGAATACGCACCACCGGCACCGGCGTTTTATACGGCTTAATGGGGCGCGACAGTTGGACCTTGGACTTCGGACACGTCCAAAGGGGCCATCGAGCAGCACCGCTTGACAGAAGATCACTCAATCGCATCAATCGCAAACGCATCAAAATGCAATCACATCAAAACGCAAAAGCATCAAAAGCAATCGCACCAAACGCACATTAGTCAGCTTCCCAGCGGCGACTGCAATCTTTGGATTTTCAAACGACATGGATTTTTCTTTCTAGCTCGGCCGATAAATTGCCAGGACACTACCCTCTCCCACCCTCTGTGACAAGCCTAACTCGACGATTGTCCATTGCTTGCCGCAATAGCGTTGATTGCCATCTTCCACGTACCCCTCTCCCTCCTCTGTTTATCTCTTTCTGACTCTCGTCTCTTCAGGTCTGGCAATCGACGATCCAACGATGCGCAAAACTGTAAATAGGATTAGGAAATAGTCGACGAACGAGTATACGATTTTATTCTCGCTTGGAGACTTCGACGCTGTGTCATCGATGTAAATACAGTATCTATATACACGCTCTAAGTATTAACGACGACGATAAGGATGATTATGGATGAACACGATGGTGATGATGTTGTTTGTCAAATAAACGCATGACCATGTTTTTCTATGTACCAGCCGTGTACTCCTTGCGGGCGTTGCTTCGAACCTTTCTGTCCTTTTTCTTGATCCTGTACGATCCTGTGTAATCTATGGGGCTTTTTCGATTCAGTGTTTGGGAGCTTATTAATTGGCATGGTTAGTGTCTATGATATGAGCTTGACGATTTTTGTTTAGTTTCGTGAAATTAAGAAAATAGTGGAGACAAATTTAGTTCACTCGATTGATGATTGATTTTTTAAGCAATAGTTACCGTTTTTCTTTGGACCTTTTAGTTAGACCTCGAATCAAAAGTCGAAATTTCATATCTATATAGAATGTCATAACACTCATAAATAATTAATAGATTGCAGATTTTTTTTTATTTTACGTCAAACATAATTGTGAACAATCCAATGAATGCACAGTACAATTATCAATTCAATTTTTAGCTATTAGAATCGATAATGCGAGACATACATTTTTGTATCACTTCAGTCTTTATAAATTGTGTCAGAAAAACGTAGTTTTGCATAAAAGTACATAATTTAACGATTAATACGTTCTCGCATATCCGGTCACACACAAGTGACACTCAGGGTTAAAAAAATTATTCTTTTTACCTTTTTTATGTACATTCCTATGGTGAAGGCAGTTGATATGTTGGGTAATTAGATGATTACTTTCGAAATACTTTATCGGTTCGTAACTGTTACTGACAGCAAAAAAGCTCGCAAGAAATCGTTACCTAATCCGAAGACTGATTTTCTGAAAAAGTACTGTGAAATAATCAGCGATAAATATTAATTAAGAAAAGATAGTTTGTATCAGAATGGAATAACTTAATAATTATAAAACTCTGGGTTCAGTGAACGTTCCTATGCGTTTCACATAGTTTTTGCCTCCAGTGGTTAAGCAAGATTGCAAGAAAATGATTTATAAGCGAATGTACAGGGTGTAAAAATGTAAATGTCACGATTATGGTAAATCGATACTACACTCTCAATTTAGTGGAAAGCAATGTAAAAAAGTTCCGCAAAATTCACCTTGACTGATATTTTTAAGGTCAAAATGTTGGAAATTTCTCTTGAATGCATCGCATCTTACTTTTCTCAAGGACCAAATCGATTAAAGAAACCATGGGTTACTATAGAGCTATGGTTGATCCCTGAGAGGAAGTGGAAGCGATATCTACGTTGGAAAAAAAAATATCAACTTTCTGACCTTGAAAAAACTAATCAAGGTGAATTTTGCACCAACTTTCTTACATTGTTTTCCACTAAATTGAGAGTGTAAAATCGATCTAGCATGGTCGTGACAATTACTTTTTTTTTTTATACCCTGTACAGTGTGTCCTACCAATTCTGTCCACCTGGATCGATGTCATTTTAAACAATTTGCAAAACCTCATTACTGAGAATTGGAAGTCTTAAAGAAATATATTACAGTAGCTTTATATTTTTAAAAGGAACCCCCGTTTTATCTAAATCTATTTCATTTTGTTCATCGTAACATTTTCATTGCATCGACACTTCGAACATGATTCACAAGCAGCTTAAAGACTTCATGCATTTACAAGAAAAATCGTGAGTGTAATATAAACAATGGAGAAATCTAAAGAATTTGAAAGTCGATATATAATTTCCGACTTACTAAAATGATTAAAAACACACTTTCCTTTGACATCTATTTCTTACAAATCCCTTCGGCCAGTTTCATTCTGTATAAAGAACTTCTCGTCATTACCACATCCATCGCTGTACTATTCCCAAGCTAACACCACTTCCTTACAACTGATTCAAATAATTTTCATTAAAACTCCTTACTCCAGTCAGGACAACACCACGTCAATATACTACTATTTCGAGCTTTTTAATATAAAGCATAAACAATCTGAAAAAATATCGTAAAATTGAAGAATTTTACTTAATTAAATTAAATTTGACAAGTTATGTTCTATGAGATGAAGTGCTCTTACATCATTTTGCAGTTACCCATATTATTAGGGATGACAGTCACAGTGTTGAATCCAACAATTCTCAACAGTCGAGATTTTGCATGTCGTTTGAAATAAGCGTTTCTAGAATTTGTGAGACACACAGTATTAGCTCAGTTATCAAAGACGGCGAGGTCGTAGACACATAAAAATGTCGTTGCGTCAACACGTAGGCTATACTGCCGGGATCTCGGTTGGCTCTATCTAGAACGGGTCTGCGATCGAAGTGAAAAATCGAGATCGGTCTCCGCGAGCAGCGCGATAAGCAACTGTGAAAGGCGATCTATCATCGTTTTTTTGTGTGTTCAGGAAAAGATCGATAGCACCACGGAGAATATCCCCGAGTTCGACAGGAAACGAGTGTCCTTGGACGTGCCATCATCAGCGTTCGGCAGTGGCTTCACCCTAGTCACGAATTTCAGCAAGGTCCTGAACAGCTTGATACTTGTAAGTCTGAAAGGTCGAAGTGAAATCGATTATGCCACTCGTAGACTCCGATCGGTTTCGCTACGATTTTAGAACTCATCCGCGTTAGAATAAAACGAAATTTTTAGTCAAGGTACGATAGATCGTCGATGAGATAGGGAGGTTTCCGTGACGCTTTGCTTGAAAATCAGTCAGCGAGTTCTTTCCGTTTTTATAATAAATCGACTTATCGGTGGAAACGTGTTTTACCCTTCACTTGATGTCATTGCAAAATCTTCGGGCGTTTCTGTGCATGCTAATCAACTGACACCGTTCCGGCAGGTGCGCTGTGTCGTTTGGAAGTGGCATGTTAATATGTAACAGGGCGACTGCCGAATCAGCTAGTCGTTTTTATAATAAGGGAGAAGTGAAATTTTCTTTAGTGCAAGTATCGATTCAATTTTAGCGCATTCGAAGAAACCTTTGGCGCATTCAATTCATCGCGAAGATTCAGACTTGAATCAAGATAAATACGTGGGTTAATTTTTCCACATTTTCCTCATTGTGAGAAACAAGGAGTTTATTTAGAGCTAATTTAGATTTAAATTAATTGATAGCACTATTATAATTTATTTCACTTGTTAACAATTTGGTATGCATACATTACATTTTAAAATATAAATCAAAATTTTCGAGAATGTGACTTACGTCACTATGATTCTAACCCACTTAAGAGATCTTTCAAAACTTGCCTTAGCTTAAACAATCTTCCACTTTAACATCGTATCAGAGAAATTATTCTTTGGGAATAGAAATTTTCAGGGTGCGCACAGTTATAAGGGTGTTCTACTATCTAAAACAACGTTAGCTAATTTCGAGTGTACAGAAACATCAAGGGTAAAGGAAACAGTGTGCCAATAAAAATTTGTTTAATATTTCCTCCACATTCCATGAACGATCTTTTGGAAAGTAAAAAGATTCAACCAGCAACTTTTGTGTGTCATTTAGCACGTATTTTGAACGGCCAATTAAATTCGCAACGTTGCGTGCCACACTTTTATGGATGATTTACCGAGCCAGTGTAGCGTAAAACCGATTCAGCATCGTATACCGATATTTCTTCATGATTTTCAGAATTCAGCCCGCCGAACACAGACAGTTCTAGAGCTCTTCAAGCCAGTCTTCCGAGGGGCATTCGCTATCAAGGGTCTTCCGTCTGACAATGCTCATTAAAAGAAGCTGCTGAACAATCCGACATGGAAAATAGCTCAACGAATCATTCAGGGATTACCAAGTGGACTCCGATCGAACTGGAATCAATTAGGATCGTAGAGAACATTCCAAAGATCCATGAACATAGAAACTTTAGACATGTGTTAACTAATAGACAACATTGTAGAAGGATAGATCCAAGGGAGCGATATTTATTCAGAAATTTGTTAGAGAACAGTGTTTTTTAATGCAAATAATTTAGTTGGAGAAACCTTCGTGTTGTTTCTCTTATTAATGGCACGCATGAACAAAGTAATAGCGTTGTATTATAGCGTACGACAGATAACAATGTGCGCTGTTGTATTCATTATGAAATTTTAATACAGTGTTCAGGAAACTTCAACGTATGATAGAACAACATTTTAGATTCCAGAAAATTGAATTTCATATTTAAATAGCTTACCGAAATTCGAGTATTATCAGTGCACAGCAGAATAGCATTTTGGAGACTTCAACGCGTGATAAAGTGAAGCGAGATCACTTAGAAGACTTTAATTGTTTATGTAACAGTGTCAAAGAACTTAGGAGGCTGTAAGTACGTCATTGTCAAAGAGACTTCAACGCATAGTACCAACTCTAATGATAGCTCGCCTCGCCACAATTTTCTCTTAAACTATCCTAATCCGTAATTATTAGAACTATTGTTCCGTTCCTCGATAGCGCTGCCATAAAAATACGCGCTTGCCAGAGCCATAGTTCGGCGATCGCGTGCCGGCAGCGATTACCTGCAATATTTTGTATAATAGCACATAATAAAACACTAGATAAGCGTACCGGATAAATCCAGGAAGAACTTACACGTGCTCGCTACCATATAGAAACTGCCACTGGCGTCCGTCAAATGCGTTAATATTTTTCCGAAGCGAGTATCGCACACACCTTGTGGTTTTTATTGCCTCGTAAGAACCGAACGGTGCAATTTGTCTCGTTAGCGAGCAATTCTGTTCGCAAGGTGAGCACTTTCTAGATGGGTACGCCTGGTTTATGAGTTACGAAGTTTCCACGCGTCGATTACGCGCATTGGCGATGATCACGGAATCGTAACATTGTGGTACAGACCGATTGAGCAAGGCCGCATCCCGACACAATGTCTTTGACAGTTTCTTTGACAGCTGATTGTTTCACAGGTCCGGCTTGCTCAATGTTTCGTAATCGTCGGACCTGTCTCGCAATTACCATACGGTGCTGCGTATAGTAACTTTTTGTCGCTCCTGCGATTAGCGACAGCGTTTTTCTGGACGAACTTTCAAAACCTAGACTGTAGAATAAAGTGAACGGAATTTTTTTAATCCTGTCGAGAATGATCCTTTATCCTCGTTTGCATTAACCTTTTTGTCTCTTAGTTAATTAAGGAAAAACAACCTAATCTTAATTAAGAAATATCAGTGTAATTTGACCTAGAAAAATGTTTCTAGTATCGTTAATAATATGAATTGGCTATGATTTCTACATTAGGTTTCACGTTAGCTGTGTTAACTGCATCAGTGATAGTGATAATTGACCATACATTGTAGACGCGCTTAATTTACACATTGCCGTTTTGTAGTATTCCAGATGATTAGTAGCTTTATAACGTTCTTTATGATATTCGTGCTACAAAATTGATGGGTTGGCTTTCATAAAACGCTCGACAATGATTATTAATTTGCACGTGTAATAGTAAGTCTTGAGGAAATCACTCTTAATCGATCTTCAGCAGACTTCCGTGTCCGGTGAAAGGAATATTTGAACACTCGATGAAAAGGAAAAACGCGGAAAGGGAGAGGAACGCGATCAAGCATCGATGTGAACTTCCTACAACATAGTTTCTACATTATTTATACCTCGAGGAAACGTCACGATTACGCAATTATTCTTGCATAAAGTCCGCGTGCATAGATCTGTCGCCTCGGGTGTCGCAACGCGAATTTCAGGTTCCCATTGCAGTCGAAGTTTCGGAGACATTTAAAAGATAAATAATACAGATAAGCAACTTAACTAGCTGACAAAGGACACTTGAAAAGCCGCAGAGATCTCTCGAGATTTCACAGGCCTTTAGGAGACAGTTGATAAGTCAGTGCATGTCAATCTATCACAATCGATGGACTGTGGAGTTCTGCGCGAATTCTTACTTTCACCAATTATTTTACGAAAGTTCTAAATTTGTACTGTAAGAGCAACAAATATTCTACAAGTTTTTATAACAAAATTGAGTAGCAGAAATATAAAAATAAGGTATTAATAGGTTAACCTGTTTATTACGAATAGAATAAAAAATTTACGTGAATTTCCACAATCCAACAATAATTTCTTGTTCAACAGGTTCCAACCATGTTGCTGTAGTCAGCAAAAAGTAGAGGTAGCAATTAAAAACCAGTTATTTCGATCGATATTTCAACCAACTCCTGTCAATGCGCTCGACTATCAACGTCGATCATTTTCATACCCACTGATCCCATCTCGGTCGATTATTTTTTTACCCTAAACGATTTAGAAAGTCCGCGACTCGCAGTGTCATAGAAGAGAGGTCGCAGGTCCGCATGGTTGCACAATTAGGGGTTGTCGATGTTTCAAGAAGAACACAAAAAACTGTCGACTATATTAGCGCATCGCGACCTTCTTCAGAATCTAGGCGCAAAAATCCGACGAACTTTGCACCGTTCGGTAGTAATACAAATGCAAATGCGAGGATTATGAAAGCGTCGGATGTTGTGTCGGACGTCGCGACACCATAGACGAGAGGACAACAATGCGTCTGACCTAGTTCTATATGCCTTGTGACATCAATACATCGGATGAATTGTGATAATTATGAATCTAAGCGTGTCCCACTTTCCTGGCAAATCGTCTGTTTTTTCTCGCCACGGGGCAAAGTGTTCTGTATCTTTGTTATTGATTTTTATGGTTGTGATAGAGATGAGGTAGCTTGTTTTTTGAAAAACATCGCATAAGTTAGTGACTTTCACAACTGTTTCGTCCACGTGTGCTCAATGCATCGGAACTTTTGAGATTCAGAATCGCCTGGGGAACTGCTTCCTGCTTTACAGACGTATCTGCGGTTTGTCATTCATTAGGCAAATTTCTTATTAATTACACGATTGTGGTACACTGTCTCTCTAATTATATTCATTTTGCTCTCTTTAATCACGGAGTTATTTTTACACTTTATTTCAAAGCACTTTATGGAAACTTTTGGTTAATATTTATATACGTTTATTTTTTAATTGCGATGGAAATGCTTAATTAATATGAATTTTTTCATATTGGTTTCTATAGTTACGTCCTCTGCATATAACTATTGCTTATAACTGAAAGCAATGAATCACGATAATAATTGTTATGGAACAATTTTTTTCATATTGATTATAGTAGTCAAGGTTCCTGCTTTCCACTATTCCATATTCCTTTTATTTATTTATGTCACGATTGCACAAGATTCATCTACCATCATAAAATCTCTACAAAAATAGACTTCTGTGCAAAATGTTTCACCAAAAAACGAACTAACGGATGAAGGAATTGACACACAGCAAACACCAAGATAGCACCTCGTCCCACTTTTGTGCTCCATAATGATTGCCCAATTTTCCACGTAAATCTTTCACAAAGCTAACAGAGGGATCGACGTCACCCCATGGATTTTCCAGCGGACGGTGATTCAGAGGCCATAAACAAGATCCTTAGGGGCAGGGTCGTCGGTAAACCGAGATTTCGTAAATTTGTTTGGTGTCCGCGGTGCGCAAGGTCTTTCGTAAAAAAAAACGGACGACCTTCGAGGCTGATACGAGGCATCGGGAGGCGGAGAAACTCATCTCGTTAGTGTTGGACTCGCCGCCCGGCAAGATGCACTTGTTCTCGCTGGTTTGTTCCATACGTGTGTATCGTCCGATGCGGCGCAGAGGCTGGTCCACAAGGTAGAACCCGCAGAAAGCGATCCTCGACATCATCATCGTGACTTTGAAGCGGTTCAACACGAGGTACGAGTGACTTTTAAATCCAATTTTCAACGTTGAACTTTTCTGAAGTTATCACAAGATTGTTGCATCTAATCGGCGGGAATGGTGTTTGCATTGTATACCTGAAGTAGAACCCAAAGAGAGAAGAATTCAACGTTCTAGGTAAACTTTGGAGAAGTTGAATGCAGGATACTAGTGATTTTTTAATGAAATTTTCAATGTGGAAATGTCTTGCGGTTGTTAGGAGGTTGCTGAATCATTTGTACAATTAGTGACGTCCAGGTATGCATTTTATGTGGGAAATAGTAATCAAATTTTCACCATTAAACATTTTTAAGTTAGAAAATCGCTAGATCACTGATAGGAAACTTCAACCCTTGCATTTTGTATGCGAAATAGATCCTAAAGGAAAGAATTCTATTCTTTTCCACTGAATTCTTTAGCTTCGAATTGTCCCCAGGTTATCACAATAGCCATTTTTCTTGACGGTAAAAAAAAGATAGATGTCAGTATTGTAATGCTTCAGACAAAACTGATAAGACCTAGTTAGAGTGCACACAGGATCGCCGGAATTTGATGACTCAGTAATAGCCACAACCAATCGCTTATCATTGGAAAATTACTAATTACTCATTTTCAAACCGATAAGCTTAACGGTCCCATAATCACAATTTACTCACTTTCTCGTAATTGAATGTAAGAGAATTGAATTTTTCGTTCGTCGGACTGGATGTAGCTCAAGGATCGCTAACCGAAATCCAAAATTCTCGTAGACGCCGAAGGACCACCGGTCACTGTTTCATAATCTGTTACGGGTCGCTTATGTAACAGCATGTCTCATTATACAATCGGCAGCCGAAATTTCATGGATTTGTTACGCGGTTTCAGGCTTTTCTGAAAGTAGTATCTGGCGCAAAAGGATCTATGAATAGATTCCGTGCAATTTATTGATCGCTAGAAAAAATCCACGGCTTTATTACCGTATGAGTGACAACGTAAATTGCATCCTTCGAGTTCCCTTTTTCTTCCTCTGCACCTTCGCCAGACTGCGTTTACTTGTTCGACGGCAGTTCGTGTTTCGAGGTCCATGGGTTAAAACAAAAACCAATTGCCTCCTTGTTCAAAACTTTGGTAAATAATCCGTCATACGTAATTTTAAAATTGATTAAGAACTGAAAAAAGTACATTCGTTAATACTTCTCGATGTAAGATATTATTTTACCATTACAAAAACAAAAAAAAAGAAATCATGGATATTTCAATTTTAAACAACATCAGTAGTTCGTTAGCAAATATAGTTGACTAATTCTTTAGTGTATGATCATAAGAAATTGTTCAATTTTATTGCAGAAAAGATATCAAAGTTTTAGGGACTGTACTGTGGATCACGCAGCAACCTCTTTTCATTATAAAATTTACAAAATTGACGTTTAAAATACTAGTGCCTGGTGAGAAATCATCCGATTTGATTGCAGTTCAGGTTTCTGAATTTTTTAGAGGTTCAAGAATCTGGCAATTCGTTATAAGACGCAGATAATTTGCCTGAGATTGCCTGGCAATTCCAGTAGCTCTCCGGACGAGATTCACTTCCCCGGCACATAGTAATAGGAAGGAATTGCATAAGGTTTCATACTAGAAGTCAACGAGGACTGCGCAACGAGTGTTTACGGAGAACAAGCAAAAGTGAGTACCTTGTAAAGTGAATAGCCTGTAAGCTGAGTCGCGCTGTTATCAGTCAGAGAGTATAGTACCGTGTTATACCTACGGGATTGTGGCATTTAGTTGTAATGGCGACGAAAACAGAGATGAACCTATGACTTTATCTTATCGAGAGAAAGAATTTCTTGTCATTCCGTTGAGGTCGATACACTCGACAGATGAATCCAAGCAGACTTAATTTCCTTTCTACTGTCGTTTCGGCTAACCACTAAATGAATCAGTGATACTCTTTTCATAGAACTATTAACATTGTACCATTTTTCTAATATATTTTTAATATCGTTGCAACAGTTGAAAGCCTCGATCGTTTTTCTTTAAAGTTCGTTTAAGCTAATGAAAGCTAAACATTTCTTATACTGAAACTGATTAAAAAATTTCTCATTAATATCACGCGTTGAGAAACAATTTCAACCAGAATTTCAAAAAATGAAGTTTCCAGAAAATTACTTTTGCAATAATTTAATCAGTTTTAAAAGTTTTTAAAATTCAAATTACTAAAAGTATTTAAGTTTCATTTCTCCCTCTCAATTGCTTGTCATGCGCAGCGTAGCGTCCGGTGCAATTGTAATTGCAAATGCTTCGGAGCGTCCTTGATACTTGATCGCATTTCACCTCTTTCCTACACAGGTAGACGATATATAGACCCTATTTATACCATTCCCATTGAGTCAAAAGTTCATGTTACGCAGCTCGGTTAAATCGAATTTATTAAAATTTTTAATTCCTATTTGGGCTGTTTATTGAATAACAATTTGGGAATGACGAATCATTCATGATCAATGGAACACTTAACGTAATCGATTAATCAAGTCCAGCTGTGGTATTTTAGATTATTTGCATTTTCTTGTCTCTGGATAGAGTTTATTTTATGTTGTCACACTTTCGCAGTTCCATTTTAATTAAAAATATTTAATTATAATAGATTATATTATATACCAAGTGATCTGAAATATTCTAAGTAAACTGGTACAAATACTTCGTTACTATTTTAATTCAATTTTGTAGAAATTTGAGAACTAGTTCAACATTGTAATTAATATTGAGGAGTACTAATCGGTAAAATTCGGACACTGTGGAATGATAAAACACGAACACTATTAACGGGTCGAAGAACACATTATCCTAATTTCGACCGACTTTACACGCGATGAGAATCACTGACCCGCAACAGGTGGACGCCCGGTGTTGCGCAACATCCATACGTAAACGTCTATCACGAACGTAAACGATTTTAAATGGACGCTGTGGAATTTGAAATGAATCATATGCTTGAAAATTATGCGACTTGTTTTTTATTACTTCGTGCTCAATTCCGACCGAAATTGCGTGACGAAGAAGGTCGTCCCTAAAAAGCAATTACGGGGAACGCACGACAATCGTCATGTCAAATATTTGACTTCTTCGCAATAGTGAAATCTCTGCTCGACCAACAAGCATCTTTCAATGAGTCTTTCTAATGTTGCATGCACTGCGCTCGTCTCTGTACGAAATTAACGGAAGGTTGTTGAGGAAATAGAGCATGCTATCTTCGCAACAAATGTGTTTGCAATCTCTGAAAAAAAGTATTCTATTTCTTGAAAAATTTTAGCATTGCGAAACTTGAGAATTACTTGAAATATTAATCTGAGATATAATAATGAACTACTTTTTGCAGTATAATTTATTAATAATATAAAAATATAAATTATTGCTACTTAATCTTATTCTGTTGATAAATAAAATTACGTTTTTGTGTATGATTTCATCTTAATGATTTCAGTAATTTTCTTCTTTTTTAATAAATGTCTACAAAATTAATTAGTATCGTTCACTGAAGAGAATAGACAATAGATCCGTTTAGAAACAACATGCAAACCGGGTCACGATCTTATGAAGTTTTATCAAAACGCCGGTTCAAGGAAGCAGATCATGATCAAAATGAGGTAGCGTGAAGTGGCGTTTATGTTCGAGGAAGCACGTGGTCGCGGCCAACAGTGAAAGTGAAAGATGGCTGTATAGTCGACCACGTGGTGTTGCTTTTCACGGGAACGTGGCTAAGTATCGACTCTGCTCAACTCCGGGCAACACGTTTGCGACTGGTCTGTCGATTGACCGAGTTCCCGTAACGAGGTTTCATAATTACCGCCGAAAACCCAACGCGAAAGCCAGTGTCGTTAAGTGCCGTTACCGAAAAATGGTCCATGTAATTAACATTCATTTGTGTGCGCCGCGTCGCCCTTCGGAACACTGTACATTCAAGCTTAAAAAGGAGAAGAATTTTGTGATTCTTCTCGACAGAGCTGAGTCGTTGTTTTGCCAGCAATTAATTGCTACACTAAGAAATTAACAAATTAGTGACATCGAACTTTGTAGATGGACAGAATTTGTACCTGGAAGCCTTAAAAGTCGACAGAAAGTTCTTGTAGGGAAAATCGATTTTTCTTTTGAAGGAAAGATATCTATGGAGAAGTTTGCACTAGTGATAATTTAATATTTTGAAGGCCAAAGTAATTATTAAACAGCGGATTTTATGCAATTATAGCAAAAATGGATGGGTAAAAAAGTGAACATAAAATAGTGAACAGATTAAATGAAACTGAAGATATTGATGCAGTAATTTCTAGTTGTTAAAATTATTATTATAAATTATTATCCGATGCAGACAATTTTTAATTTCCGTAAAGTTTCGCAGTCTAATAATTAATAATATTGGAATAATAGTTGCAATTTTAATTCTTGCACTGCAGAGGACATAAAAAGAATGAGAATTAAATTCTAGTAATAAGAAAGGGCTGCAAAGTAGCAATCAATGAAACGCAGCACAGAGTCTAACTAATCGCTTTTCCATCCGGAAGAAATCAAATCCTGAAGAGTCAATCGCCGGGTCGATGAATTCAAGAAAAGACCGCATAATCGTCATGCTGCAGCCGCAACGTAAGCCTCAGCGAATTGTTCCTCTCGCGTGATCGGTTAATGGAAACACACGCGACACTTCCGTAGAAAGTTTCGAATTAGAAGCACCGTGCAAACAACAGATTATTGCCTCCACTATATCTCTATTGTCCGTGCAATCTAATCTTGCATCTACGTTCGTTTAAGCTGTCTGATTCTGCTTTCGAATTTGTAGCCAGAGCTCGAGGGCGCAATAATCTCTCGATTGTGCCGACAATACACGCGGAAGGGCAACGTTCGTTGCACTTGGAAAGTGCATCGACGATCTGCTCCGATGATCGCGTAATTCTGTACCAGGGACGTTTCATAAGATCGACGCGTATCAGTTCTCGGGGCAGTTCTGATTTCACTTCACTTGGCAGTGTTACGCGATGATCGCTTGTGTTGTGCAACTCATTACTGAGGTCCTAATTGCCAGATCAGAAAGCTGCGAACGCATGAAGTAGCAATTGACTTGGTCAATGTGTCGAACTGTAAATGAGCTGTGGGCGTTTATTTTGCGACAAAGTCGTGAAAGTTTTGGTAGAATTAACCTTCCAACCGCCGATCCAAATTGACCATACCGGGTTACTATTGACCCATTAGAGAATTATTGATTGTAATCAATACGCCGAACGCAAAGTTACCGCTTTCATGTTATCAAAAAATTGGTTCAAAGATGATCTAGCTTAATTGAATGATGGCGCAGGTAAAACAATAACAATTTCTTTTTTTCTACAGTAAGGGAAACATCAGAAGGTAGATTGACAAAAAGGTTAAGGAACTTTAACTTAATGAGATTATCTTCGAAAATTGTTTTCAAGGTCAAAACATATTCGTCATTCTTTCTTCTCATTTTTCTTTTATTTTGCAATGCTCCGATTTCGATTTCGGAAAGTTTTCATCGCTCTATCTCGATCCTGTCAGGTGTTATATAATTTTGTCGCATAATATCTGGCTGACTATGAGGCTCTGAAAAAACGGATTGCTTCGAAGCTGCAGGTTGACCAGAATGTTACGCTCGTTTTATTACATGAGCATGGAGATTAGACTAGTATAATCAGACACTAGATAGGACTCGACAGTGGCAGTTCCAAAATGAATACAGATTTTGCAATCTTAATCGCTGCTAGAATGATGAGCAGCTTTTCCTAAGAAAATTCAGTCTTGGTTGATGAAGATGCAATATTTATAGTTGCAAATGAAAATTTTAAGAAATTTAGGATTTAGGGCAGATTTAGAGCAGTTTCAGGACAATCTTAGGGCAGTTTTAAGGGACATTTAGTGCATATTTGGTTATGAAGGAAAAATTCCGTGACGATGATAACATAACAGAGGCAAATTCGGTGAGACGGTATGGAGGGATAATTCTGTAATCTGCCCTAAATCAATACTAAATTTGTTTTAAATCTGACCCAAGACAGCCTTAAAACTGCCCTTAATAAGTTCTAAAACTGCCCTAAATCTGTCCTAAATCTGCATTAAATGTCCTCTAAAACTATACTAAATCTGTTCTAAATCTGTTATAAATCTGTTCTAGATCTGCACTAAATGTATTCTAGAATTTCCCCAAATCTAACCTAAAACGATTCTAAATCTGCCCTAAAAGCCCCCCCAAATCTGTTCCAAATCTGTCCTAAACCTGCCTCAAAACTGTCCTAAATCTGTCTTAAAACTGACCTAAAAATGCAATTCGATGTTGGAAGAAGTAAGCGGAAATAGGAGAGAAGTAAGCGGAAAAACCGACAGCAAGAGGCAAGAAGCAGCAGCAGAAAGTTTATAAGTTTCCATAGCATTGGAAATTACAAACAAAAATATTTCTATCAAGATTATTGATATAAATATTTAGATTAAATTAGATGGAATTTACATAAAATTTAGATTAAAGTTCAGAAGAAAACTAAAATTTAATTTTAGGAGGAGGTGAAGTTTTCGATTATAATTGAAAAGAAAAGAAAAGAAAATTTGTTTAAATTGGAAGAAGGAAACATACATATGTTGAAATCAATAACGCGACTCTAAATACCTAAAACACAAAACAAGAATTATAAATAAAAGGGGAACATACATTTGGAAAGACCACATTGCTGATCACAGAAGTGAATCAAACCCAAAATTTTCGAGTACCCGAGTATCATAAATTTTGGGGAATCGACCCGAGATAAATTCCCGACCCGACCCGACCCAAACCAGAAAGTTGGGTACCTGCCCACCCATAACCGATACGTACATGTATCTGAATATCGCAAAAAAATGTACTGCTTCCACTCGCCATAAGAATGGATCTATGAAGCAGAAAATTATCCGAAAAGTAGTCAAAACATTTTTGAGCAATAACAATATTCATGTCATGAAGTGGCCGCCTCAATCTCCAAACTTCAATCGAATGGAGATGCTGTGGGTTGATATTGAAAAACGCGTAAAAGAACGAAAATCAAAAAATATCGAAGAGTTATTTATTACTATATAAGAAGCATAGAATTCGCTACCAGCTGGTAGATGTGCGAAAGTTATCTATTAAAACTGCTGTTATTAAAAATGGGGTCTACATAAGAAATATTAATGTGCTACAAGCTTCACCCAAAGGAACTTGTGTATGACACAACTTGTGAAATACAGTTTCAATATGTATTTAAGCATATGTTCGCAGAAAATTTGAGATCAACGCATAAAAATGCAAAAAATATTTTAATTATAGTAAATTAAGAAAAACCGTCTTGTCACTTCATTATGTATATTTTAAACTTGTAAAAAGTATAATCGATTTTTGCATACTTGCTTCGTGTATAAATGCGCAATATATGTCCATAAGTGTCCATATGTACATAAATATATGTCCGCCAGTGTACATCAGCCGGGTTGCTATCAGCAAGAAATGCAGGAATCAAAATTCCAATCCCATCAGACATAATTTTTATGCAGCAATCGTCGCGCCTGGCCCTAAAATCGTCGCCGATTTCGCCACAGCCGAAACAAACCGCTACCAAATTCCTATCACGCATAATCCCGAGGTCGTATGCAGGTGAAAATGGAGCACAAGGCAAACTGTCCAGCCAGTGTCACCTGAAAAACCGAAATTCGACAGCTCTCTGACAGTCATGCTCCGTCTCTCGCGAAGTTTGGAGCGATTTGAGCCACATTATACTACAATTCCAACGCAGTTATCAGCAGAGTAGTAGCCTAACTTTTGTAGATCGATATTTCCATAATTGTAGGAAAAGAGCAAGGAGAGAAAGCGCAACGAAGTTCCACGGGCAAATGGTGTTTCTGAAATTCAGTGCCAGCGGGTTTGTTATAGTGTTCGCGCGGTTCCGCGATGCATGCGTGATTCACGGAGCATGATTTCGTGGGTGTGACGACGTATGCAAGGTTTTCCGCGTTCCATATGCAGAACGGCTATTGGCTAAACTATCAGTACCATTTAAATCGAATAAGGTTGACCGAGGAATACAAATCGTCTCGTTAGTCGCGTTTTTCTGATTTTCCTGGCGGGTCATCGGTGGTTGCACACGCCGTCTGTTGACGTGATGGGAATATGGAAAGAAGAGACATGTGCTTGACTACTTCCTTATCGGGCGGGTGGTAAACGGCATTCGTTTCCTTGCTTTTCTGGTCCTCACTGTTATTCGAGCTCCTTGCACGGTGTTATTTTGTTCTGAATGTGTCGAATGCACCGTTTGGACAGGTCTGAACTGGGATTTCTAAAGCAAGTATCTCTTTTAAATTGTTGCGCGACTGTTGTGTGGTAATCATTTGTGCAATTACTGTCCGGCGTAGATGTCTACTTTTTTTGTTGACGAAATTGAAACGAAAGGAGAATAAAGGAATTCATAACTTGACTGGAACTAAGACAGTGTTTTTAAAAATTGCTCTAAAATCAGACATTGCATAGTAATATTGGTACGTTTAGTGATATATAAACTGCGAATCTTTATACATTTGAAACACATACGAATTTTTAAAATACAAGAAAACCTAGACATCAATACGAATCAGTAATTTCGTTTCATTTTTATGTCAAGAAATCTATTTATTAGGCGCTTCTTTTGCTGAAGCTAAAAAATATTGGTTACCTACCTAGTTTCTGTGATTAATCGGATTTCTTTACAGATGAAGGCACCATCGATCTTTTCATTACCAACCGGCTTATTCCTCCTATTCTTCGTTAGCCCCCTTCGAAGCAACCCTCAGCAAATCCTCTGGTCGAATTATGCGGTTCATCGGCCTATAGATCCTAGATTGCAGTCGGTGGAAGTATTTCCCGATCAATACAGTGCACCAAGTATTCAAAAGCCGCCACCATACGCAGCTCAATACGTTTCCCACGTTGATCCAAACGAATTTCGAATTGAAACTTCAAGATATCCTGCGAAAATACCTGAAATAAGGTATCAGTCAGGAGAAAGATACTATGATTATCAAACTTTCGCACTGAGAAATGAGGAGAAGAAAGAAATTGAAGATTCAAAATTTAGTTCGAGGGAGGAGGAGATAACAGAGAATATGAAAATCCTTGATCGATTGCTGTCGGAGGATTCTAATGAGAAAGATATTGATAATTCATTGACCGAGAAGATAATGTCTGAGGAGACGAAGAGGGTTGCTAGAGCAATTCGCAAGCAGAAGCCGGGATTCTTTTGGACACTCGCTAGAGTTACCTTCGAAGTAAGCAAACTAATTTTAAAGAAACGTTTAGTCTCTATTGAGTAGCATAAAACGTAGTCAGTTTCAAATAATAGTATCTTTTTTCCTTTTCTTCTTTTCTTATTACTGTGTCAGTTCTACAATCAAAATTGTGACTTAACCGTTTGCACTTTAGACTATTTTGACTCCAAAATGAAGACATTTGTGTCAACCTACAGTATTTTCATTTGGTATAATTGTTTTTATTAGATACATATAAAATTAAACGTGAACATAGTGCAGCAATTTTTAGTATCGCCTCAGTGTCTTTAGTTAATCCTTAGAAAATAAACAGTGAAATTAACTAGACACGCTACAAATGTCACGTTGCATCGTGTATTTTGTATCGCGTCGATGTTCATCATGTTGTACGAGATTATTAACAAAGATCTTCAATACACTGGTAATCTTGTATCAAGAAGTTAAATGCCATAGTATTTTCTAAGACTTCAGTTGAGATCTATTAATAATTCATGAATGTTCTAATTGTCCTAGACCTTCAACGACACAAAGTCAGCCATCCAGCAGATCAGCGACATGATCAACAACAGCATAGCGTCAGATTCGGTCACTCAAAGTTCTGTACCCAGAGGATCTTTGACAGCTACTGCCGCCTCTACGTCTCCAAAGAACGCCAGCTCCACAAATGCGACAGAAATGACAACCATGGCACCTATAACCACCACGGAGGAAAACTTCGTGCTGACCAGGAGTAGTCTACAGAGCTTAATCAGGAGAAACGTCCTGGGTTTGGTAAAACTGTTCAATATCGAGTGGAGCGACGCGTTGAACGTAAGACAATTATTCTTTTCAAGCTGTGAGATTTAGACCTTCTGGACCCTGTAACAATTTTGAAAGATCTATCATTGTCCTTTTCCTAAAATCTATTTACTTCGTTCGTAGATGAGGGAAGCTTACGTGTTCTATCTATAGGCTAGGATTTTATCATCACCTTCCTCATCTCCATCATCCTCACCTTCTTAGATCTATATTAGCCATATTGGGAGATAGACGAAAGCTAGTGTTCGAGCAAAATTCCAGGACATTGCGATAATACTATTTTTCCTAAACCTATCTAAATCGTACCAAAAAATTAAGAGAAATTAAATGATCCTGGCTAGAATCATACCCTAGCAAAAACCATAGGATTTTAGTTAGTCCTATCCTCTATACCCTCGAATCAATTCTTCAAGTATCGACCCACCATTTAAAGCATTTCAACGACTCCAAGATCGTCCTTTTTCCAGCAATCGGAGATCAACGTTCAGCAGTTTCAAAAGGACTTAGGCAAGCAAGTTGGCATCTACCTGCGGGACAACCCTAACGCATACTGAGACACCTGAAAATTCTGTGGACATTTTCTCCAACACGTGGCTACAGACTGAATCTCTTCCATCGATTCCATTATTTATAGATATCTGGAAATGTACAATTCGAATTAAAGTTACTACGATCGACACACGGGACATCGACTTGCCCGACAACTGGCAGCTCGGCGACCGAAGGCCACCGAAATAGGTCGTTGCAAAACACAGAAAAGCCTGAGGGTCGCCCGAGTTACGTCACCGGCGAAGATCATCGTCCGATATTTATGTAACTTAGCCCCGAAGTCGACCCACATGCTGGCAACACCTGCGGGCGAGAATAATCAGCGGAAAGAGGACGGACGGGATCAGACACGAATCGGAGAAGACCGATTGCGGTAAGTAGAAAGCACCTTGTTGCCGGTTTCAATTGGTCGACCGCCGGCGTGGGATCTCCGGACCCGGGTCTTTATATATGGATCACTGGCTGCAATCTTCGCGAGTCCCATGGATCCTCGGAGGACGCAGGACAGCGTGCTGGATCGAGTGAACTAATTTTGAACTTTCGTCGAGCCAGTGCCTTTTCTGGTGAGTGCCGTGATCTGAATCGTGTCACCGATCGCCGCTTTCCAGGCTTTAATGTGTGTCTGGGAATGCATCTGACGAGTTGCATCGAGCCGAGCTCACTTGCTTCCAGATTGGACTCAATTACAGCGCACAATTTCTTTTTTTTATTTCGTTGGAACGATGGGGACCTGTTTAGCTTGCTTTGTGAGTCGGGATTGAATGATGTAAATTACTGCAATTGTGCAATGCGGATGGTTGCTGATGCATCGAAAAAGTGCAGTAGCGATGTGTGTCGCTTCGAAAGTTCATGCGGATTTAGAATTTTTTAGACTAATTTGGAGACAGTGAAGACTAAATGATGGTTTGCTTCTTAGCTAGAATGCAAATTTTATGCAGTTGTGATGGAAATGTAGATTAAGTAAACAATTTTGGCGCACTTTTGTTAAGATCTTACTGTTATAGTATAGATATTAATACAGTGTAATAACGTCAATATAATATTGTCTTCTTATCAATGTTATTAGAATAGATTCTACGCATTTAAAAAATTTTTTTGCACAAAGTCTGCAATCTAGCAATTATATTGCATAAAAATTGCAATAAACTCTTTGTTTCGTTCTCTCTTAAAAATTGTTAACAACTCAGTCTGATTTTTCAGCAGAATGTAATTATTCTTCTGTGTTAGAAGAAATAAAATAAAAGTGTTTAATGTAATTCTTACTGTTTAATGTAATTCAGGTTGTTCCGAGGCTAAAGTGTTATTTAAATTTTTAATGGACAGTAGAGGAGTTTGATTCGTTAGAAAGATCACCTATCGATGTACCGATAAAGATCGATCGGATGCACTGTTCTTCGCGATCGCATTTTTTCAACACCCATCTGCGTGCAGCAGGACACTGTGTCCACCCACGTAGTCTAGATGCAAAGAGTGACACGAACATGTGTCAGTGAGAACAGACATAGTAGGGGCAGCGAGTTCGTGCGTACGAAGATTACGTGAAATAGAAAGGACCAGTGGTCAAAAGGAGATCCGCGGAGATCTGATTGGTTGATGCTCGGCGTGGGATCTTGCAACCACCCTTATAGATCCACGGATCGTCGATTCACCGTGCAGTTGGTCGATCACGAAGATCGCTCGTTACAACGTGCTTGGGTCGTCAAAGAGGAACGAACATGTTCGGGAGAACGTTCTTCATCGTTGGCGCTGTTTGCTTTGTTGCCTGTGAGGGGGTAAGAACTTTTAATCTTAATATTATGTCTGAAAATTGTGCTTGTTTATGGAAACAAATTTTTACGCGTCTTATAGTGTGGAATGTTTAATTAATAGAATTAGTAGAAATTTTATGAGGTCCTAGAGTTTAAGTAGCAAGTAAAAATCTAGACAGAATGTGGCTTCTACAAATTGTTTCTAAAAAGATTAATGAAATATTTTTCTGTACGATTACCCTATGTAAAAGTTCATATTTTGTACAACTTACAGCAATTTTTTGCAACACGAATCTCTGCAAATTTTGTACTGACGGTACAAAATTTAGGTATTTTTTAAGATTCTGCAACGAAAAAATTGCTACAAGAGGTACACTATACGTACTCTTGATCTAGCTGCTCATTTGAGAAAAGATACTACCACTTTTCCCGCAGAAATTCATAAATATTATATTCTTTCATATTGTTAACTAAGCATGACTCCTTAACACGTTAACCATGTCAGTCACTGGTGATTCACGATATAAAGTTTAAAAATCTTGTAAATATATAAGTTTTAAATAATTCGGCGATCATAAAAGAACGTACCTAAATATTACTTGCTACCAAAAAAATGTTGATGTTTTCGCGGGACAACAACGTAAACAGTTTAAAAGAAACAATGACGCGAAGTAAGAAGGCGCGCTGACCTTTCGGCTAATGGGGCACGCAGAAAATTGTTTGACGCTCTTTATACGTATGTAGAAAAGTGAAAGCAGCGAGTAAACTTGTCGGGAACGATCGTACGCATCGTCGTAAACGAACGTCTCGACTTTAGTCACCGAATTTATAATATGTACCAGGTTTTCTGGACTGCGTGGGTCGAATTTATCGCGACCTCGTTCTACGCGAAGATGGTCTCGCACGTTTCAGCAAACGCGATCGTTTGACCGACTTATAAACACGATTTGAATATTAATATAGATATCTTCTGTTGCAGATGACCATGAGGGTAAAGCGCCAGAGTGACTCGGACGGTGGACAAGTTATTGATAATATTTTCAATGTGAGTATTCCATAAATTACAGAAACGATTTCATTGAATATTAAACAATCGGATCATAATACAGGCAAAATACTGAAATTTTTATCATGAACAGTGAATTTTTACTTTATTTCAAGCACTCCAAATTTGTTAAAAAGTGGGAGCTTTCGTAAACATTTTTCAATCAAATCATAAATCATTTTATTCACCGAAGTTCGTTAATATTTTATTCTGAAAATGATAAACATTCTAATATTTGCGTATACCTTATGTTTTCTCAGTACTCTACTTGTCACAAAAATGAATGTACTAATAATCTCGATTACCAGTATAATAATTCAAATTGTGTTTCATTGCTTAGATCCCGATCACAGCGATTAGGCAAACCGCAGCAGCGGCGCAGTCGTTCAGTCCAGAAAACTCAAAGACGATTGACAATGTTTTACAGGTATTAACGATGTGTTCAGACTTCATTTAATGAAGTTATCAAACTCGATTCTAATTTTGTTAAATTGCTTCTCTAGATTCCAATATCGACTCTTGAAGCTGTCGGAAATCTCGTGAAATCGACAACGGGACAAAGAGCTCAGAATGCTGAAGAATATCAACGGATAAGACAGGAAAGGAGGGATAGATTGGCAGCGCAAAGGGAACGACAGAGACAGCAGAGGGAGCAGATACAACAACAACGTCTTCAACAACAGCAAATTAAAAGGACCATCAAGTTTCACAATAAAGATCCATTCGGATTGAACGCGCTCTCGAACCTTCTGGTTGGTAATCATGGTTTATTCGGTAGTTATGGTGGTCACGGTGGTCATGGAGGGCACATGGGTCTTGGTGGGCATGGTGGTCACGGTGGTAATGGAAATCATGGTAAATATCCCATCTGTCTGCCTATATACTCTGTCACACGCGAAATATCCAAAGCGGAGAAATCGTATAAACAAATGGACAACTTTCAATAGTTGCAGGTTCCATTTTTAATAATTAGACCGAGGATTCATAAAATAGAAATTTTCAAACCTGAGATGCAAAGTGTAGAAGTTAATAGTACTTATCGCTTATCTACAATGTTATATTACTTATCTCTATGTTTGCATAACGTTTCACAAGTTAGTAAAACTTGCATCAACATTTTATCTATTACAGAGACAAAATAAATTATTTCACTGAAACTAGTCTCTGCATACATTGCAATTTGTAAACGCAGCATTGAGACACACTTTCTCCGCGGATAATTACCAGTAGCATAAGCAGCACTTTGATCTATCATAAATAAAAATCCCGTTCGCTTAATGGAGACAAATTCCATGAAGACAAATATCGAATAAACACACTCCATGCTCCGGCATTATAAAATAGAAAGATTAAGCAAACGTTGAACAATTTATATCTGAATCGTGTCTGAGAAGATCTAGAAATAACTTAAGAATTTCATCGTTAACGCAGGAATAGATTGCTGTAATTTTCCACGCATCGAGTCAGCTTAATTTACATACAAAGAATGCACACGATCTACCAGCACGATCCATAGTACAACGGTTTATCGAAGGTTGGCAAGCCGAACAATATTTCATATAGTCATTGTATTAGAATTTTTAATTTCTTTGTCATTGTCCCGGGATTGATGAGAAAAGTGAAGTCTTGAGGGTATTTCCTAGATGGAAATAACAAATAACTATTTTCAGGCATCCACGGAGGCCACGGCAGTGGGACAAACAATGGTCAGCACACTTACGAGGTCCACGAAAATATAGAAGAAGATACAGCATACACTTGGCACGGAATCACTGCTGGAATTGGAACTTACCATGGATCAAGGCCCACCAGTACTATCACAACTATACAAAACAAGATTGCACCCAAAGATAAGAAGCCAATCACCTTCAACTACGAGAACAACAAATACAACAAAATTGCATCGAACACTGCAGCAAACGGACTGCAGTACGAAGAAGAAGGTCCGATTCAAAATAAAATTGCACCGAAAAGTAGCAGAATATCTTTTCAGTCATAAAAAGGACAGATAGTGTAAAAATTGTAGACGATTGTATATGATTTAAAAGCAGTATTAAGAGTTTTGTGCAGGATGCTCCAGCGGTCGTGGTAGAATCAGAATAGAGGAATTTTTTAATGAGGAAGCAAAGTTGTGCAATAAAATTTGTAATTGTTTTCTTTCCGAGAATATAGACGTCAGAAATAGTTCGTTAGAACGTTAACGTTATTGGTTAGGAACAGAGACTGTAAGTAATGAACAGACTTGTTAATAGATCTAGGAAACAAAATGTCGAATAAGAATAATTATGTTTTGCTGTCGCGACGACTGGAAGTGGTAAATATAGGCATCCGACAGACGCGTTTGTAAATGTTCATTCTGCAGTGTCTTTTTCAATTTTTACATTTCTCATATGGTTCTCGTTCAAGGAATTAGGGAAAGGAATTTATATTTTTGCATTCGTAATGGAAACAAGTAGAATATACGTGCTTTGATTGAACACGAATGCCGTCTTTTATTCAGCAGCACGTGTACTATACTTGTACTATACGTGTACTATATTGAATCGATAGGTGGAAATATTTTGTATATTTACTTTATGGTTTGAATGAGCAGAAAGAGTGAGTTATACAGAGACATTGCACTAGCTACCATTGAATAGAACGTGTATCAACTACACGCTACGAATGAATTGTTTTTAATACAGGAAATAAAAAAGAAACTATTCGATCCCAAACTTGCGATTCTAAGAAGTAGAAATAGTAAACCATAGTCAGGCAACATAGGATTCCTGTTATTAGCATGCATGTTAAGTAGATACATACACTATGACCTGACGATTTTCTCTCTGACGTTGCACACCAAATCTCTCGTGCCGATTACAAAATTTTCCACGCACCAATTTTAACTTCCGTATCGCCAAATAATTACAAATACTACACTGCGTAATTAAAATCAATTCTGTAAATTACAGAATTTTTAGAAAAATTTTTAGAAAGGGCGATACTTCGCGGTTCAAGAAACAGTTGTGTCATTGCAAGGTTAAAGACAAAGTAGCCAAGGTGGCAATTGCATTCTTAATTTAGGAGTGCTGTAAGAAGAAAAGATAAGTTGTGAACCACGATTGCTGGGTCATCCAGTACACAGATTCAAGGGACAATCGATACAAATTAATCGGTCCTCCAGAGTGAATTACGTTACACAATCGATAAAACGTGATCATTGTTTCTGGAGGAAGTAAACGCAAAAAGTTGAAGCCTGCAACTTCAACTAAATGTAGTTATACAGGAGAAATCATTGTGTTGTGGTAATAAACGGACTACGGACACCGATGGAAACTAAGAATATTGTTCTGACATTGTTCTGACTCACTGTAACCTGCAAGAACTCGTTTCAACAACGATCTTCGAATACATGCGCGCGACTACGTCAGGCAGATAACGCGACTCATGAACATGTAATCAATATGCCAGTTCGACCGCACATCCGTTTCAGTAAACATCCTATTTTTAATATTCAAATATGCGCCGGTGGAAAACAAAATATTAGGTTGGAAACTATGAAACGGGTGTTTTTGGTTAGTCCGTGTTCAACTGAAACTGAGAGATGTTCATTACAACGTGCGCTCAATATTTGTACTTATAAATTTTAAAGGTATTCTTCTTACTCATTTTGTAAAATTTTATCATGCTTGTGTTCTATTTTTATTTTATATTTCACCGAAACCAGATGGAAACAAAACGCGATTTACATCTACTTTTTTTGTATGAGTATAAATTGTATCATAGTGCAGCTCAAGCTTCGAGAAACATTAATCAAGCTTTCAGAAATGGATCTACCAATGAAAAAATGCTTGATATTGGTTCCAAACATTTCGTTCTGGCAATTTGAGCATTGTTAATGAGCCTCGAAAAAAATCGCGTTTTGTTTCCATCTGGTTTCTAAGAAATATAAAATAAAAATGGAACACGAACATGAAAAATTTTACAAAATGAGTAAGAAGAATACATTTAAAATTTATAAATAAAAATATCGAGCGCACGTTGTAATGAAGTCGCAGTTGAACACATACTAACCAAAAACGCCCGTATCATAGTTTCCAACCCAATACAACTTCATTTTTAGTTAATTCAGTTATTACATCCCCACTATCCATCTATTTGACCATTTATTATTATGATCTTCAGGATTAAACCTTGAATAAAATAAAAGGTTTATTGAAGCGGATTCTGTATGTTGTACACAGACTGTGAATTTTGTGCATCTATGACAAAAACAATTAAATGCAATTTAAGGCAGTAAAAAATAAAATTATAAATGAAAGAATGAACTGTCTGCCTAGCTCATATCTCTTTCAATTCACGTCTGCCTCCTTCACTTTTCAGATTGTTTATTATACATTATTGGATCGCGAATTTGTATGGACAAATTTTTCAAAATTAGACAAACAATATAAAAATATTATTAATGTCTGTCGCCAAATCAGATCAGCAAAATCTGAAATGTACAATTTTTCAAAAAGCTTGTTAGAAAATATAAAGATTGACTACATATTTTTAGTCATCAGCGCGATGACTACAGATGCTACAGGTCTGCTACATTCTCGACACAATTGATAAATGATCCAGAACGCCCAATTTCTCGTTTTCGTCTCAGAAACAATCAAACTACAAAGTAGCGCATGCCTCTCACCGCGAATAATGCTACGTTCTCCAGGAAAACGTCGCGTCACTTTTTTTTCTCTTCGTTCAGCGTCACGAGTACACTGATTTCCACTGAGAAGGTAATTAAGCGGCAAATTATTCAGGTTATCGTAATGTCTCGCACGTAAAATATAGTGTGCAAGGTTGAATGAATCATGTTCGTGAACGGTGGCTCCGAGAAAAACATGAACACGCGTTCGAGTCGACTTCGTCGAAAAGTCGGCCACCGTTTGATTAACTGTTTATGAAAATACTAGGGAGTTCGACGATCTCTATGGTAATGATGCGGTTGCTATGTTATCGAGCCCGGAGGAGGAATCCTCGGATTAGCGGTACAATTTCGGGCCATATGCTAGGCCTAAGCAATCGGACAGCTGTTATTTCGACTCAAACGAACTGAAAGGAGGTTGTTAGTGTAGAGATTCTAAAGTGTAGAACGATAGTTAATTCACCTTTGATCCCGGAATATTGAGCGTGTTTAATTTTCTACGTTTTTTTCCATTTCATCACGTCACTTGGAAAAAAATTAATCGTTTCCTGCGACACGTTTTTTGCTATGATTTTGTTGCGATCGATTTCTTGGAACTCGAAAAGATTTAGGCTTCGTACAACCGATGTTATCGTGCCAAATTACCATTATGTATGTTGTGTCTATTGTGCATTGTTTGTGGACGCCGAAACACATGTCTGTTTCACGCGTTGACTTGTTTATAAGCTACGGCTTATGCCAATGCTTTGACTACTGAAGGAATACAGAATTCTTGAGATTTTTTACTGTCTTTTGTAGGAGCTTGGTCATTTTAACCAGCTAGCTGTTTTTGACGGGTATACTCGTCGCAATACAAAAGAATGCCATTTCTTCGTGACGTGTATACTCGTGAAAAATAGCTATCTTAAAATAGTTATTGATTAGATTTATATATTTTATAAAAATGTCGCATTTAAATAAAATATGAAGAGATTGCAACAGTTAACTAATTAAATTAAAATGATTAACTGATTAAATAATAATCTTGAAAGAGGTGAGTTATTTCACTGAAGAATTTACTAAGAAATAACGTTAGTATTTTTCTCCGATTGTTGAAGTACTATTGATAAGTAGATAAAATAAAGGTAATCAGACCTCGTATAATGGTGGATTTTGATTCGAACTGTGTTTTCCGAGACAGATTTTACGAAATTTTACGAAATTCTGAATAAAACGAAGGT